>OZ038400.1:26102536-26555036 GCA_964036045.1 Eutreptiella sp. 'Long Island Sound 2002' | reverse complement strand
TCTGCCCTCTGCCTTCTGCCCTATGCCCTATGCCCTCTGCCCTATGCCCTGTGCCCTCTGCCCTCTGCCCTATGCCCTCTGCCCTATGCCCTCTGCCCTATGCCCTATGCCCTATGCCCTCTGCCCTTGTCCTCTGCCCTATGCCCTATGCCCTATGCCCTCTGCCCTCTGCCCTATGCCCTCTGCCCTCTGCCCTATGCCCTATGCCCTATGCCCTATGCCCTATGCCCTATGCCCTCTGCCCTCTGGCCTATGCCCTCTGCCCTGTGCCCTATGCCCTCTGCCCTATGCCCTCTGCCCTCTGCCTTCTGCCCTATGCCCTATGCCCTCTGCCCTATGCCCTCTGCCCTATGCCCTCTGCCCTATGCCCTCTGCCCTATGCCCTCTGACCTCTGCCCTCTGCCCTTGTCCTCTGCCCTATGCCCTATGCCCTATGCCCTATGCCCTATGCCCTATGCCCTCTGCCCTATGCCCTCTGCCCTATGCCATATGCCCTCTGCCCTATGCCCTATGCCCTCTGCCCTATGCCCTATGCCCTCTGCCCTCTGCCCTCTGCCCTATGCCCTATGCCCTATGCCCTATGCCCTATGCCCTCTGCCCTCTGCCCTCTGCCCTATGCCCTATGCCCTCTGCCGTATGCCCTCTGCCGTATGCCCTATGCCCTATGCCCTCTCCCCTATGCCCTCTGCCCTCTGCCCTATGCCCTCTGCCCTATGCCCTCTGCCCTCTGCCCTATGCCCTCTGCCCTATGCCCTATGCCCTCTGCCCTATGCCCTCTGCCCTCTGCCCTCTACCCTCTGCCCTCTGCCATCTGCCCTATGCCCTCTGACCTATGCCCTCTACACTCTGCCCTATGCCCTATGCCATCTACCCTCTGCTTTATGCCCTCTGCCCTATGCCCTTTGCCCTTTGCCCTATGCCCTCTGCCCTCTGCCCTCTGCCCTCTGCCCTATGCCCTCTGCCCTCTGCTCTCTGCCCTATGCCCTATGCCCTCTACCCTCTGCCCTGTGCCCTCTGCCCTATGCCCTCTGCCCTCTGCCCTATGCCCTCTGCCCTATGCCCTATGCCCTCTGCCCTATGCCCTATGCCCTATGCCCTCTGCCCTCTGCCCTATGCCCTATGCCCTCTGCCCTATGCCCTGTGCCCTCTGCCCTATGCCCTATGCCCTCTGCCCTATGCCCTATGCCCTATGCCCTATGCCCCCTGGCCTTTGCCCTCTGCCCTATGCCCTCTACCCTATGCCCTCTGCCCTATGCCCTATGCCCTCTGCCCTATGCCCTCTGCCCTCTGCCCTATGCCCTATGCCCTATGCCCTCTGCCCTATTCCCTCTGCCCTCTGCCCTCTGCCCTATGCCCTATGCCCTATGCCCTATGCCCTCTGCCCTCTGCCCTATGCCCTATGCCCTCTGCCCTATGCCCTATGCCCTATGCCCTATGCCCTCTGCCCTATGCCCTATGCCCTATGCCCTATGCCCTATGCCCTCTGCCCTCTGCCCTATGCCCTATGCCCTGTGCCCTGTGCCCTATGCCCTCTGCCCTATGCCCTATGCCCTATGCCCTTTGCCCTCTGCCCTCTGCCCTCTGCCCTATGCCCTCTGCCCTATGCCCTATGCCCTATGCCCTATGCCCTATGCCCTATGCCCTATGCCCTCTGCCCTATGCCCTCTGCCCTATGCCGTATGCCCTCTGCCCTCTACCCTATGCCCTATGCCCTATGCCCTATGCCCTATGCCCTCTGCCCTCTGCCCTCTACCCTATGCCCTATGCCCTATGCCCTCTGCCCTATGCCCTCTGCCCTATGCCCTCTGCCCTCTGCCCTATGCCCTATGCCCTATGCCCTCTGCCCTATGCCCTATGCCCTCTGCCCTCTGCCCTATGCCCTATGCCCTATGCCCTATGCCCTATGCCCTCTGCCCTATGCCCTATGCCCTATGCCCTATGCCCTATGCCCTATGCCGTATGCCGTATGCCCTGTGCCCTGTGCCCTCTGCCCTATGCCCTATGCCCTATGCCCTATGCCCTCTGCCCTCTGCCCTATGCCCTATGCCCTATGCCCTATGCCCTATGCCCTCTGCCCTATGCCCTATGCCCTATGCCCTATGCCCTCTGCCCTCTGCGCTATGCCCTATGCCCTCTGCCCTCTGCCCTCTGCCCTATGCCCTATGCCCTATGCCCTCTGCCCTATGCCCTCTGCCCTATGCCCTATGCCCTATGCCCTATGCCCTATGCCCTCTGCCCTCTGCCCTCTGCCCTCTGCCCTATGCCCTATGCCATCTGCCCTATGCCCTCTGCCCTCTGCCCTCTGCCCTCTGCCCTATGCCCTATGCCCTATGCCCTGTGCCCTGTGCCCTGTGCCCTCTGCCCTATGCCCTATGCCCTCTGCCCTATGCCCTATGCCCTATGCCCTATGCCCTATGCCCTATGCCCTATGCCCTATGCCCTCTGCCCTATGCCCTATGCCCTATGCCCTATGCCCTATGCCCTATGCCCTCTGCCCTCTGCCCTATGCCCTCTGCCCTATGCCCTCTGCCCTATGCCCTATGCCCTATGCCCTCTGCCCTCTGCCCTCTGCCCTCTGCCCTCTGCCCTCTGCCCTCTGCCCTATGCCCTATGGCCTCTGCCCTCTGCCCTCTACCCTCTACCCTGTGCCCTGTGCCCTATGCCCTATGCCCTCTGCCCTATGCCCTATGCCCTATGCCCTATGCCCTATGCCGTATGCCGTATGCCGTATGCCGTATGCCGTATGCCGTATGCCCTCTGCCCTCTGCCCTCTGCCCTATGCCCTCTGCCCTCTGCCCTCTGCCCTCTGCCCCTGCCCTATGCCCTATGCCCTATGCCCTCTGCCCTATGCCCTTTGCCCTATGCCCTATGCCCTATGCCCTATGCCCTATGCCCTATGCCCTCTGCCCTCTGCCCTCTGCCCTATGCCCTATGCCCTCTGCCCTATGCCCTATGCCCTATGCCCTATGCCCTATGCCCTATGCCCTCTGCCCTCTGCCCTATGCCCTATGCCCTATGCCCTCTGCCTTCTGCCCTATGCCCTATGCCCTATGCCCTATGCCCTATGCCCTATGCCCTATGCCCTCTGCTCTATGCCCTATGCCCTATGCCCTCTGCCCTCTGCCCTATGCCCTATGCCCTCTGCCCTTTGCCCTATGCCCTATGCCCTATGCCCTATGCCCTCTGCCCTATGACCTCTGCCCTATGCCCTATACCAATGCCCTATGCCCTGTGCCCTATGCCCTGTGCCCTATGCCCTCTGCCTTATGCCCTATGCCCTATGCCCTCTGCCCTCTGCCCTATGCCCTCTGCCCTCTGCCCTGTGCCCTATGCCCTATGCCCTATGCCCTATGCCCTCTGCCCTATGCCCTCTGCCCTATGCCCTATGCCAATGCCCTCTGCGCTATGCCCTATGCCCTCTGCCCTATGCCCTCTGCCCTCTGCCCTATGCCCTATGCCCTCTGCCCTATGCCCTCTGCCATCTGCCCTATGCCCTATGCCCTATGCCCTCTGCCCTCTGCCCTATGCCCTCTGCCCTCTGCCCTCTGCCCTCTGCCCTATGCCCTATGCCCTCTGCCCTCTGCCCTATGCCCTATGCCCTATGCCCTATGCCCTATGCCCTATGCCCTCTGCCCTATGCCCTATGCCCTATGCCCTATGCCCTCTGCCTTCTGCCCTATGCCCTATGCCCTATGCCCTATGCCCTATGCCTTCTGCCCTATGCCCTATGCCCTATGCCCTATGCCCTATGCCCTCTGCCCTATGCCCTATGCCCTATGCCCTATGCCCTATGCCCTATGCCCTATGCCCTATGCCCTCTGCCCTCTGCTCTATGTCCTATGCCCTATGCCCTATGCCCTCTGCCCTCTGCCCTCTGCCCTATGCCCTATGCCCTCTGCCCTCTGCCCTCTGCCCTATGCCCTATGCCCTATGCCCTATGCCCTACGCCCCATGCCCTCTGCACTCTGCCCTCTGCCCTCTGCCCTATGCCCTCTCCCCTTTGCCCTATGCCCTCCGCCCTATGCCCTATGCCCTCTGCCCTATGCCCTATGCCCTATGCCCTATGCCCTCTGCCCTCTGCCCTATGCCCTCTGCCCTATGCCCTATGCCCTCTGCCCTATGCCCTCTGCCCTATGCCCTATGCCCTATGCCCTATGCCCTATGCCCTCTGCCCTCTGCCCTCTGCCCTCTGCCCTCTGCCCTCTGCCCTATGCCCTATGCGCTATGCGCTATGCGCTATGCGCTATGCGCTATGCGCTATGCGCTATGCGCTATGCCCTATACCCTCTGCCCTATGCCCTATGCCCTCTGCCCTATGCCCTATGCCCTCTGCCCTATGCCCTATGCCCTCTGCTCTATGCCCTCTGCCCTATGCCCTATGCCCTCTGCCCTATGCCCTATGCCCTCTGCCCTCTGCCCTTTGCCCTATGCCCTATGCCCTATGCCCTATGCCCTCTGCCCTATGACCTCTGCCCTCTGCCCTATGCCCTATGCCCTATGCCCTATGCCCTCTGCCCTCTGCCCTATGCCCTATGCCCTATGCCCTGTGCCCTGTGCCCTATGCCCTATGCCCTATGCCCTATGCCCTATGCCCTCTGCCCTCTGCCCTCTGCCCTCTGCCCTCTGCCCTCTGCCCTCTGCCCTATGCCCTATGCCCTATGCCCTATGCCCTATGCCCTATGCCCTCTGCCCTCTGCCCTCTGCCCTCTGCCCTCTGCCCTATGCCCTATGCCCTATGCCCTATGCCCTATGCCCTCTGCCCTATGCCCTCTGCCCTCTGCCCTCTGCCCTATGCCCTATGCCCTATGCCCTATGCCCTATGCCCTATGCCCTATGCCCTATGCCCTCTGCCCTATGCCCTATGCCCTATGCCTTCTGCCCTATGCCCTCTGCCCTCTGCCCTATGCCCTATGCCCTATGCCCTATGCCCTATGCCAATGCCCCAAAACCCCCGTACAACAATAAGCAAGATCTTGTTGACACTTTTGTGCTTGCTTATAACTTTTTGTTTGCTTATATTCGGAAGAACCCCTGTTTTCACTGCAGAAAAATGGCTCTCCCTGACACCAATGGCCCCCATCGCAGCAGGAGGATGAAGTGGTTGTTTGGGACTTTCATGCGACAGATGTTGAGGACGCAGGCAGGCAGCATTAGTGCCGAGTCAATTGAAGGCGTAGCAGAACATGCAGTTGGAGGCGCCTCTTTTCTCTGTTCTTTCCCTTGCCTCTGGGATCACCATTTTGCCATGCTTGCGTATATTCCAGATGTCAAAAATATAAGCAGGCATGCTTGGTTGTATTTTGGTGCTTGCTTGTATTTTGGGGGGGACGGGTTACGACAATGCCCCATGCCAATGCCCTATGCCAATGCCCTGTGCCAGTGCCTGGGGCATCGAGCACAGAGGAGAGCACCCCCATCCAGACCCTGCCCCAATCCTTCCCGGCGCAGGGGCATGGGGCGTGCTGTGCGCCACTCCCCATGCCCGTGCCCCCCTTCATGCCCAGGGCCCAACGCCCCAACCCCCGTTTGCCCTGCCTCCCAAGCCTCGGGCACGGCCCCACACCTTTGATGAGGTGGTACAAAGAGGTCTTGGCCACCAAAAGAGCAGAGATGCTGCGATCGATGTTCAGCCGAAAGCTCTCCACAGTGATGGCCGGGAACTGCATCTCCGTGGCAATCAGCTCCCCTGCACGGGACATATGGCATGAGACGGCCCCTGGCTCCGGAGACCACACGGGCCCCCGCCGCACACCGCCAGCATACGCCCGGGCCTCAGATCATGGGGAACAAAAGCCCCGGTCCTGACACACTGGCGGTACAGGGCAAGAGACACATCCATTTGCGGAGGGGGGGGGGGGGGCACACCATTGCTGAGTGATTCTTGGGGTGGGGGGCTAAATTGGCCTCCCTGGAATTTTGGCACCCACCCACCCACCCACTGGACAGGGGAGAGCTTGGCAAAATGGTTAAAGCAAAATAGCTCTGCACAAAGTGGCAGCACCCCCGTGTGTCACAATGTGCCTCAGCCTATGAACAACGGCGGCGGTCTACCAAGCTCGGCAACCCAACCACCCCCCAAAACAGCTGACGTGCGCTTTTGCCAAAATCAAGGGGAAGCCCCCCCTCCCCCTCCGATCCCCCCCCCCCCCACTCCCGGTATACTATCAACCGGCCACTAAGCAATGGCCTTGGAGGACATTTTCTGCGCACTACAGGCGCCGGAGAGTGAGAGAAACCTGTTTCATTCATTCAAGTACCGCAAAATCTTGCTGTCCTTTGGTATGGAAATGGGGCACCTCCCTTGCACCGACCAATCCGCTGGTCGAAAGGCACCCAAACGGGCACACAATAACCGTTTGATTCGCTTCACGGTTTGATTAGACAACAACCACACCAAATCAATCACAAAGCATGTTGTTGGCCAATAGTTGACTTCCAAGGACACATAGTCGCGGAGCATGATGCGAGAGAAAACCCAGAGTCGGTGTCGGAGTCGGTGTCCAAATCAGGTTTCCCTATCTGGGCGCCGCAGGAAAAGCATTCTCGGGGGGGGGGGAGGGGGGGGGGGAGCCCACCGACCGAGTGGTATGGCCGTGCGATGGCCCCCGCGCAACAGCCCATCAAACAGACGCTCGTCCATGGCCACAAGGCCATGGGTGTGTTCATGCCAACCGAGTGAGGGTGGATGGGTGCCGGGGAAGCGCCGCTGGGTGCGTGGCCCCTGGCAGCGCTCTGCACACGGGCCAGCACTCTGCTGGGGACTGTTACCCCTACATCCGGTTGCATTGAGCACCACAGGGCAGTGTTGGACCCCCCGGCCCCCCTTTCCCTGACCACCACCTATCCTGCCCCACAAGCAAATGAGAGGAGGGTGAGGGTGTGGAACCCAAGAATGTGTGTGCGAAAAACAGCTCAAATCAATGTTTCCTTCAGCAAATATATGGCGCATGCACCTGCACTTAATCTGACAACTTCTCTTTGAGGTGATTTCATTTCTTCCACTTTGAAATCTGGGTCCTCCGGGGGAGGTGGGGGGGGGGCACATGGCCTCAATATTCGGTTGTTTGCCTTTGGCGGCGCGTATTGGCCTCTCGCCACTGCTCATTCTGACCCCCTGTGGGTCCAAATGTGTTTTGGTTGTGTCAACGGAGCCCCTGGATGATGTGTCCTGTTGGACTACTCCGGGGGTCGGCTGTCCTGGAGATGGGCTGTTACCCGTGCCGTTGACCAGGGGGGGGGGGGGGGGCTTCTCCTGTGGTTGTCAGCCGCTCCAATATACCCCGCCCCACTGTGACCGACACCCTGGTGCGCCGACAGGGCTCCTCACGGGGGTCGGGGCGTGCCCAACACACACGAGGCAGCAATGATCCCCCAATGCTGCTGCGCTAACTACCAGTGTCCGCTTTTGCAGGTGGTCTGCAAACAAACCACCCGCCTCTCCCCCCTGAAACGTGTCCCTGCCCAGAGTTGTGGGCCTGTGCTGGACAACGGGGTGGATGGGGGCAGGGATGCATTGGAAGCCCCCCCCCCCCACTTCGAGGGCGCCCAGCCTATGCCCAGCCACAGTATCCCTGATGACCAGTGCCAGGCTCAATGATGCTTTGTAACAGCGACAGCCCGGCAGTAACCGCCCACAACCGCTTTGGCAACCTCCTCCAAACGCCTGTCCAACCACTGCTGGGGCCGTGTCTGGGGTCCCTTCCCTTCTACTGCATCCCTGGGGGAGGGGGGGGTCAAAGAGAGGCCCATCGCTCTCGATGCCATGCCGCCCGCAGCGCCCTCTGGCGACGGACACGCGCCATGTCCCGCGGGGCTTGAGGGACTGGCTGTCGGCCCCCA
This sequence comes from Eutreptiella sp. 'Long Island Sound 2002', assembly GCA_964036045.1. Taxonomy (NCBI): domain Eukaryota; phylum Euglenozoa; class Euglenophyceae; order Eutreptiales; family Eutreptiaceae; genus Eutreptiella; species Eutreptiella sp. 'Long Island Sound 2002'. Next base: position 26,547,197 of record OZ038400.1, on the reverse strand, counting down.
AGCGCCAGAAGGTGCAGGCCCTGTCCGCGGGTCCGCAAGGGCCCAGACCAAGCGCTACTTCCGTGACACATCCCTCAGATGGATTGTGCTGGGCAAGGGCCGGCGGTTACCAAACGGTTGGAGGGGCGGTCGGGGGGCGGGGCAGTTGAAAGCCGGTCTTGCGCATCTGTTGCTGGCCAGGAAAGCCCGGCGTTCTCCAACACGTTGACAATTCATGCGATTTCAGGTTGATTTTCAGAAGCAGTGCAAAATTCCGCACATTTTGACTCCCCAAATGTATATACTCAAGTGTTGACCCCAACCCCCCTATTTTGGGGGGGGGGGTGCGTGTGACCCTGTGCAATGGAACTGACCCGGACTGTGTGAAGAGGGCCCCGCCATAGGCTCACACTTCCATTGACACCCCCCCAGCACAGGCCGCCGCAGACCAATGCAACCCCCGTACCCCCCCCCCACCCCACATGTGCCCCCGTCGGGGAAACGAGCCCACAAGTAGACATCCCAGGGCCCACCAGCCGCCGTTGGGGAGAGGTACTTCACCGCCAGCTTGGGATGGTCGCTTGCACGCACCTGGCCAACAGCGAAGGCAGTTGCCTTCCTCTGTGTGGACTCGACACAGAGAGAGGTGAAACAGGGCAAGTCCGGGGGCTCCGTTGGCACAACCGACCAAGGGAATGGAAACCGAAGGAGCGGTGAGAGGCCGATGGACACCACAGCCGATGGAGGAAAAGGCCAAGGGAAAGGAAAGGGAAGTGGAGAGGGAAGGATAGGGCAGGGAGGAAGGGCACGGGGCGGTGAGAGGCTGATGGGCACCACTGCCGATGGAGGGAAAGGGTCCAAGGGAAGGGCAGCGAATGGCGATAGGCCAGCAGGCTGCAGACGAGCAAAATACACCAAAGGGGACATGCCAACCCCCCTCCCCCCCCACACACACCACCCCCTATCCCCTCGTCCCTCTGCACGCACCTTCAATCGACAGCAGCTTCCCCACAACTGTGCCCACCTGCTCCAGAAACGGGTGCAGCTTCTTGGCCAACTTCTGGAATACGTCCTGAGAGACCGCGAAGGGGGCAGAGGCCGGGGGCCGCCGACGCCGCGGCGAAGGTGGGAGGCGCAGGGCGTCCGTGTTGCAGGGCGGGGTGCGGGGGGGATGCGAAATGGGCCGAAATGGGGATTGTGGCCCTGGCCAGACCCCACAAGCAGGGCTGTCCTTCAGGAGAAACAAAGACGCAAAATCACAGAAACAATGTTGAACCATGATTGGCGGTTGGCGGCGGTTGGCGGTTGTCGGTTGGTGGCGGTTGGCGGTTGGTAGCAGTTGGCAGTTGGCAGTGGGTGGCGGTTGGCGGTTGGCGGTTGACGGCTGGCGGTCCTTGTAGCCTGGCCGCTCAACTGCCGATCATAACCGCTGGGGCCCGGCCGCTCAATTGCGGGGATCGGGGGGTCGACCGCTTGTAATGGGACTCAACAACTAAAAGAGGGGGGCCGTCCCTAAAAACGGTGCTGCCCACATCAAGCGCACGGGGCCCCTGCAAGGCCGGGGGGGGGGGGGGGGCACGAGGGACCTGCTGTCGATGGAAAGCGGCCAGTTCCAAATCCTTCCGGAACTCGAAGAACTTCTGCATCAACTGCTCTGCCACGCGCGCATTGACCGCCTCCAGCGCGGCCTTGTGCTCATCGACGGAGGTGTGCACCTGCGAAATTGGAGAGGGATGTCGAGGGGGGGAGGGGGCGATGGGGCTATCACCTCCCCAACACCCAATGCCACGGCCACCGGCACACAACCCGCCCCCCCAACGCCCACCGGCATAGGGCATGGGGCGTATCCACAGAGCACAGGCACAAGGGACAGAGCATGAGGCATACGCACAGCACGCAGGGCAAGGGCATAGACATGGCATAGGCGTAGCCGTCCTGCCCCAACAGCCACAGCGCCCCTCACGTGCCCTGCACCCGCATGCCCCGCCCCTGCCACCGAGCCCTACACCTTCATGACGTCGGCCTCGCTCGCCAGAATGGTGTCCACATAGTTCTGCATGTCAAAGGCGAACCGGGCGAACTGGTCCTCCACCCACTTCTGCATCAGCAACGTGGTGTCTGAGAACGACTTGAGGGTGTACTCGAACTGCGTGGCAGACAGCGGAGTGCGCGCAGGGGCGGATGGAGAGTTGATGACTGCCAAGCAGCAAAACGGTGGGAGGCCGGGTTGGCGGTAACAAACAGGGCCGTCTTTAAGGGGGGAAAGAACACCTTTGTAACGCCAACAGAAACGAACGTCCACGGGGATGCTCTCTGCTTCCTGGTCATGGGACGTTCTCTACTGCAAAGGTTGGCGGTTGGTGGCAGTTGGCGGTGGTTGGTGGTTGGCTGTTGGTGGTTGGTGGAGGTTGGCGGTTGGCAGTTGGCAGCGGTTGGCAGCGGTTGGCAGTTGGCGGTCGGTGGTCCCTGGAGCACGGGGAGGCTGTAGCAACGGCCCATAGGCTGACTCCCTCCCAATCTCCTGCCACTTTCAGGGAGGGGGGGGGGATGGGGGCCTGGGTTCGGGGGGGGTGAGGGGGGCGCCTGGAGGGGCGACGGTCCCGGGCCCCAACATGTATGGATTAAAATGGTCGCCTCGTTGTGCTCATCATTTTGAGGGTTATATGCTGGGGTGAAAGAAATTTCGAACCATGGGGAGGGGGGGGGCATGGGAGGTGGTACTTTTGTTTAAGGGCATAGCACCCCCGAGTCAATCCCCGGCCACTGTTGCTGGTGGTGCCTCACCCAGGCCAAACCATGCTTGTTTTCAGGATGGAGTTGATGTACGCTTCGAAACCCCTTGGAGGAGCAAGGGGGGGGGGGGCTCTCCTCAACACGCGCACTGTGTCTTTTTCTGCCCCAACCTACTAGCCCCACCTACTACCCATGCCTTCTCGCCCTTATGGACACCCCCCAAGGCAGAGGGCACAGGGGTGGGCCGCCGGGCCCGGGCCCTTGACGCCGGACCCCCCCCTCCCCACCCCCCTCCCTCGAAATTGGCCGGGAAGTGCCGGTCCATGGGCGCCAAAGACGCCCTAAGGAAATTTTGCTGGATTTGGCAGAGGGTGAAAAAATGTGTTTTCACCCCATGTGTTTATACTCCATATACTCGGAATTTCCATCAGAATTCAATAATGGACAAAAATGGCATTTTTCCAGTCAACCGAAGCTGATTATCCCAGCCCTGACCAATGGTTCATCACAGATGCCCAGTTTCCTAGTTGGTGGAACAGTCCACCTACATCTGAAAGGTCCTGGGTTCAATTCCCAAGGTTGGCAAATTCCTGCCTTTTGGCAAAATGGGGTGGAGCAATTTTTTCCCTTTTTTCTCGTCGGCTCATCATGAAACTACTTTGCAAAGGCAGGGTTATGTAGCCACTTCTGATTTTGTCCCCTTTGTTGGGGACCCCCGAGAACGCAGGGGTTACGTAGCACTTCTGCCCACTTGTGGGCTCCCGAAATGCAGTTGGCTGGGGTTGGGCCGTGAACACCTGCCACTTTGGAGGTAGAGCAGGGTTGGGGGACCATTGGTGCCGCTACAGACATGAATGTGTGTGGGGGAGATATGGGAGCGGTGGCGTGAGCGGGGGGCAGGGGGTGAGGGATTTTGGGGGGTCAAAAATTGTGAGCCTTGTGGAATCACTGCGCAGAGGCTGTTAGATCAAAACCACGCGGGCCTGTGTGTATGGGAAACGCCACATACCCCTTGTTTGGGGGCCCACTCACATACCATAGCCCAAGGCAAGCATCTTGTAAAAGAGAGAAGGAGGGTCCAGAACATGGTTGTGCTTAGCGGGGGGGGGGGGATAACGGCTGAGATTCCGAGTGAACGTAAATGTTCGCCTTTTGAGGAGGGCATCCTCCACACGTGCATGAGGGGGTTCACTGCCCACCCATGGGGCTGGGGGTGAAGAGGGCGGGTTCAAAACGAAGAGGTGAGAGGTGGACAGCCAGTTGGGCTACCTAATGGCCAGGAAAACATTGTCCCTCTGCTCACAAGCAAGCACCAACAGTCCCCAAGAAAATTTTGCTGCGCTTGCGGCGTGCTTCAAGCCGCTGGTGGGGGTGTAGGTCACGTGTGTAGAATTGCACGGGCACCAAAACCCCCTGCCCAGGCTATTGGTTGAGGACCCCCAAGGGGGGGAGGGGTTGTTTGGGGCCCTAGCCAGCCCCCACCAACCCACCGACCCCCCCACATCAGAAAAATTTTCCTCGCGCAAAAAAAAGAAATTTATCAAAGGGGCCAGACATTTGAGGCCGATTGTACGTACAGAAACTTTTTGTTGGCCTCTGACCAGGTTTGGGGGGGGGGTTGGGTTGGGTTGGGTGAAAGCCTCCCCCAGACGGCCAGACCCACCGCGCGCGTCCTTCCCTGCACCGCGTGACTGGGCTGTCCGGTCACAAGGCCTACCGGACTGCTGACGGCCCCTGTACCCCGCGGAGGCACACGCGGGAGGGAGATGCCGCCGTGCCTGTGTGTGTGGGCGCGCACGTTAGTGTGTGTGGTGCACGTGTGGCGCGGGGCTGCGAGGCACGTCGGGTCACACGGCTGGGCCGCGCCTGGCCCCGTCATGGTCTGTGGGTGGGCCCGGGGGGGGGGGGGGGGGTTCTCCTTAATTAATGGCCTGCCCCTGACTCCTCCCCAAAGCGCCCCCAACCCCCTGCAAAGCCTCAACACAATGCAAACAGTACACAGCTCTGCTTACTGGTCCTCCATCTCCGCTCACTTCCGCTTTTTGTCGGTTTTGCTGACACGCAGGACCGCCGAATGGCGCCATGTGTCATGATTCAGATGCAGGCGATCATGTGTCAAAATGTGGTCCATCAAACCGAATGCCCTTTCAACATGACAGGCAGACCGGGCGCGCCGCAGTGGGGGATAGAAAAGGGAAATCCGCAGATTCGACTTCCCACAATGCAACTCTGCAGTCGGTGGCGGTGGATTTGGAGCTGGCAGCACAACTACGCAAGACCGTCAAAGTCATAGTGTGCCGCGGCGTGCTGCGGCATGCTTCAACCGTTGGGGCTTGCTCACAAGCGCTGCTTCTGCCCCTTGGCGTCCCTCCCATGCCGGCGCTGGCATGCTCCGCACGAACGTGTGAAGGGGCACCTCGTCACCCTTACCAATAACTCCCCCTTATCGGGCTGTCACACCCGAGCACGGCCCCTGACCACATTGCCAACCCCACATCACTGCGCCTCACCACACCGCCGGACCCCATCGCTGCCCCTCACCACACTGCCAATGCCCCTTACCACACTGCCTTACCCTACGGCCCGCGACCAGGGATGTAGGAGAAGAGGGGGGGGGAGGGGTATTGGCTGGGACCCCCCTCCTCCCAGGGTCCCCCTGTGGTCCCTGCCGAAGGCGGGCCGAATATTTTTGAAGTTGAAATCCTCTTGGCACTGAAGGCGCCAAAGCAAAATTTTGGCTGTCAACCTCAAACATTGGAAGGGGAGGAGGAGGAGGGGGGGTGGGGGTCCAGGGGGGGGGGGTTACCCCCCCCCCCCTCCCTGATAGACATCCGCCTGATTCTTTATGCCCAATAGGCTCAACATGGAACTGGCAGCCCCTTCTCCCTCCTTGTCCTGGTACGCCCAAGTATGTGTGCCGGCACTTCTTATGCCGCATTGAAGCAGGCCTGCGTCACGGGGGGGGGTGACTACAACCGGTCCTGATGCAACCCACCCCCCAACTATCTTTCAAAACCCAGGGGGGGGGGGGGGGCTGGGGGGGGTCGCAAACAAGGACAGGGCCCGGCCGCCCCCCCGTGGCCTGCGTGTGGCGGCTTTGCCGCATTTTTTTTCCCGATGAACTGCGAGGAATGCCGAGAGATTCAGGGGGAGGACAGCCATCTTCAGTTTTCTGGCCCAGGTACACCAATGCGTGTACGGCCGTTCTAGTACACCCCTGCCCGCGACCCAATCCCCATCTCCGTGCCCCAATACCTCAGTCTTGATGCTCTCCAGGTCTCTTTTCAACTGCTTGATCCAGTTCTCATTGGACCTGAAACAGACCGCAACGGCCCGAGGGCTGCTCGGGCACCAGCCCCGCCCTGGCCCCTTCGAACCGGGGCACCAACGGGCAGAACCAATCTGAGGCTGGGCCAAGGCAATGGCGGGCCAACAACGCCCCAACATGGGGACCCACAGAACACACCAGAGTCCACCACTGTGCGCAGACAAGGGTTTGGCAGCTAACAGCCAGCCATCGGCGGGCAACAACCACAAGGCAACAGCCATTGGGCAAAGGCCAGCACAACACCCGCAGGCAGCGGCCACCACAGAGACCACCAGCAGCCGGCAGCCAGCAGGGGTGGGCTTTCCTTTCCCGGGGGGGGGGGGGGGAGGGGGGTCGATACAGCCCTGTGGCTACACCCCCCCCCCAAAAAAGGGGCTTGATTGACGGCCCCTCCAAATCCTAACGAGACTGACCCCCGGGCCCCGGAGGTGACCCGGACCCAAAACTCAGAAAAAAAATGAAAATGGGATTTTTTGGAATCAGCGCGTCGAGGGGGTTCAGAAAGGTCATCATTTGCCATGTATTTTGTGGAAAAAAAAACTGACCATTTTCAATGCTCAAAAAACTCTGGGGAGGAGGAGGAAGGGGGAGGAGGAGGAGGAGGAGGAGTGGGAGGAGGAGTGGGAGGAGGAGGAGGAGGGGGGGGAGGAGTGGGAGGAGGAGTGGGAGGAGGAGGAGAAGGAGGAGGAGGAGGGGGAGGGGGAGGGGGAGGAGAAGACGGAGGGGGGGAGGAGGAGTAAGAAGGCGGAGCAAGCCCAGCAGGCGAGTGCTAGTCAAGCAACGAGGGTTGACGAGGCCCCCAGCTCCGACTCGGAGCCGTTCCTCGCCTGATGCCCCCAAAGACTGCATTTGCTGCACGGACTGCCCCTGTCAGTCCCATCTACCCCGCCCCATTGAGGGAGAGGATGGCGCCACGGTCCCTTCCCCCTCCCCCCCCCCATTAAGAGGCTACACACTGAGTACAACACCCATCTGTTAACGTTGCATGACTCGCGAATGGTGCAGTTCGCTGACGACTGGCTGCTGTCTGCCGGCTGCTGGCTGGGGACGTCGGGTTTTCACTTCGGGGGGGGTGGGGGCAATAGAGCCCCCGAAAAACGGGGGGGGGGGTTCGGCAAGAGGGCTCAATTGACAGGACCATTAATAAGTTATTATGAACTCTGGCGCCAACGGCGCCGAAAAGACAGCAGTAGAGACGTCTCCAGGGCCGCAAGAAGGCCCGGGGCAACACCCGGGTGGACGGACACCCAGTTTTATGGGTGGAGTCAACCGTCAAGTTGGAGACGGTCTCAGTTGACTTGGTCCTCAGGGGCAATGAAGCGGAACTCCCAAGAGAACCTGCCCCCTATGCGCCTCCTCCTCCCCCTCCTCCCCCTCCTTCTCCTTCCTCGGCCACTGCCCCTGCCCCTGCCCTGGCCACAAGCCCCGGCAGCAACCACCTGTGGCCTCTGTCCCCGGCCTGGATCAGACTACTGTTCCCGTGCCTTGCCCCCCCCCCTCCCCCCCGGCACGCGCCCCTGCCCCTGGGCAGCACCTCTTAAGCATCGCTGCTTTGGTGGTGTGCAGGTAGTTATTGAAGATATACAAATGCCGCAGTGTGTCCCCGATCAACGAGGAAATAAATATGGTGGCCTGGTGCTCGAACAGGAACGACAGCACCTGCAGAGAGAGAAAGGGGGGGCAGCACAACGGTTGGGACTGTGAGGTGGAGCGTGCACCGAAGGGAAGCCCGCGTGTGCGCAGAGGAAGGGAGCGTGGGCTGCGACACGACAAAAAGAGGGCAACGGCATCTCCCCCATCAGAGGCGTCCGCCCTCTCTGACCTCGCAGGTTGTGTCCGCTGTGTACGCCGTTTGCGGATGGGCATTGTGTGTGAAGTGGGGCGCACGGGAGTCCCACACCGGATGAGGGTGCCTCCCTGGCACAAAATGGCACACGCGCACTGCAGCCACTACAGCCCAGACTTTAGGCGAATGCGTACCCGCGCGAACGTGAAATACACCAAAAAAAATTGCAGTGTCTCAAGACCATTGCACCCCATCTCCTTCAATTTTGCTGCATACTGATGTAGGATTTGACGCTTTTCCCTCAGGGCTGCAAAATGTGGACCCACCTCCTCCACGATCTCAGCCCCTGAGTAGAAACCTGTGGTATGGCCTACACATGGTGATGTTGCTTATTCAGGTTGAAACAACTTTTGGGATACACACCTGATACACAAAAACAAAAAAATTGGGATACACGGGATACAGGAAAAACCTTTTTGGGATCTACCCTAGCCAAAAGGCTGCCACAGCCTTTGTGCCGTGACAAAACTGTGCACCATGAGGCAGGGCCCAAATTCCTCTGCTCCCGTCTCCTGCCCTCTCTCCCTTCTTGCTGCATCCTTCTGCCCATACCCCTGTGCTTTCGCTTGCTGTTGCCTTGTTCGTGTTTGTCGCTTCTCACTGCCTTTGGCAGTTTCACCCTGGAGCAGTGCTCTGGGCGTGCTGGGTGTGTTGGGGGCGGGGACAGGGGGCATGCCGCCTTCGACTGTTACTGTCATTTCTCTGATGCTATCTCCCGTCATCATCAAACACTGCCGCTGTGCTGGACAGCTGGTAAGACTGTTGGGGCCTGAATGTAAAGGCTGCTGTCACCATCTTCCAGCCTTGTTCGTGGGGACGGGCGCAGAGACGTAGCAATGCGCACCCGGTAAGCATCACCCCTCCATCACGCACCGCGCGCCAGTCCCAGACCCAGGCCGATCACTCAGCACGGCCCACCTGGGACGTGTAACTCCGTAGGACCCACCCACATCCAATGCGTGACTCAGGAGGATCACTACACATGCGACATATGGCTCGGTATGACCCACATTCGGATGCAGGACGCGGACTAGCCCATAACAGGTGTGCGACTCAGTGGGGCCCGCCCTCAGTGACGTCTGAGTGTGCCGACACTGACAAGGCGCGCCTCGTTTGCAGAACAAACCTTGTTCACGGCCCGCAGCAACTGCATAGTTGACTGCAAAGAAGCACCCTCCGCCTGGCATCTCCGTGGTTGCCCCCCCCCCCCTGAGGGGGGTGGGCAGGGCGCCCTGCAGACGGGAAGGACCCCGGGCTGGAGGTCGTTTCCCACGTGTGACGGGCGTGCCTGTTCCCATAGGACAGCTCCTTTCTCATGATCTCAACTCTTTCCCGGCTTTGTTTGAGCATTAAGGCCATTTAAGCATGCAACAAATGTTAGACATAGAGAGCGGCAGATAGTGTCACTTCAAAAGCTGTCTTTTCATTCTTTCCTTGGTTAAACGACGCTATCTACAGGTTCCTGTGCCCATAGGGGGTGCTAACCCTGCAGCAAACCCGGCGGCGCGCAGCTTGGGTAAGCATCGTGGCACAGGGGAAAGTGCACCCTTTGGTACCCGCGGCCCACTCATGGCTCAGCGGACACATGCATTTGGGGGTGCGCTTGGGGCCCAGTCATGCTCTCACGGTGGCTTCCTTCCTCCGCAGGGGGCGTTTCCGCACAGCGCGCGCACACCGCCAATCATTCCGTTGTTTATCCCGGGAACACCCCTGCAAACCACCCCAGAGTTTTGCTTATCAACGGGGGGCAGGGGGGGGGGGGATGATCTGGCGGACCTACCCCCCCAGGCCGCACCACCCACCCACCCACCCAAAACGTAAAAAAAATTCCTCAGGGAAAAAATGAAATTTTGAATAGAGAGCCAACAATGTGAGGCCCATTTTAAGTACACAAGTTTTTTTGGCCCTCATACCCCCCCCCCCCCCTGTCCCGCACACTATACAAAACCCTGAACCACCCCCCTACAGAAGCGTGCATGACCCATTCAAAACCGCATCGGGGGTGCAGACTTCAGGGCCCCCAGGAAATCGCGATTTATTGCCATTTTGGGTGTTTTTCGGCTTGAAAACTTGCCCCGGCCATCGCCGGCCGGGTGACTGAAATGGCCATAACCCGATTTTAGGGGCCCCCAAACGCGCGGCACTTTTGACCATCAGATGCGGAAACTCCCCGTTCTTTGATTTTGTCTCTCGCAAAATTTGCTGAAAATGCAGGGCTCTGGGATCCATGGCTACCGGCGGTGGAGAACAGCCGACTTTTCGCACAACGCGGGCGCAGCGCACGGTGCGCTCCCTGACTTCACCCAAAATTACCCAAAAGCTGATTACCCTCCCCCTGCGCTCCCATACGCAGCCTTCTTCTGACGCCGGTGGTGGCCAAACGCTGCCACTGGGAGCCACCTCAAGGGACGGCGGAGGAGGCACGGCCGCCGCCCCCTTGGCCCGCATCCGTCCCCGGTCTTCAGGGGCCAGAGGCGCACCGCACAGACCTCACTCTCCATTTCTGTGAAGCAACTCTTCGCCAACAGCCGCTCGGCCCCCACCGCCATCTTCTCATCATCGATGTCCTGAACACGTCATGAGCGAGACACGAGGGCCGGCCAATCTTGACTATTTTTCACTACTTTTTGACCCCTTAAAACAAAAAGTGATTTTTGCCCCCCCCCCCCCCCACACACATACATCTGTGCGCTCAACACATTGCGCTGATCCATTTGATGGGCCTCATAACATTGTTTGAAGGAAAACGTTGTTCGAGATTTTGGGCCACTGTTAGAAAAGAATTCGGCGGCTGTGGCGCCAAAAACTTACCCCCACCAAAATAATCTGGTCACTATCATATCCATCCCTGTCTCAGACGCGGACAGCCATCACCAGTGTGGGCCTGGTACACAACTTTTGGTCAAAATTTTACCAACATTCTAAAACGCCAAACCTTCCACATGCACATCTCCCCTGTGCTGCTTCATTCTGCAGCAGTCACCAAATGGGAGCGGGCCAGTGCAATGGTGTATGCAGCGTGATTTGCGGCATGTCTTGTCGATCAGGGTTTCGGGGGGTCCGGGGCTCAGAAGCAGCCCCAAAGCGGTGCCGCAAACGAGAACGTAAGATGCAGGCTGGCCAGTAGCGTCTGCTGAGATATGATCCGATGGAGCAGGGTCCTACCGAGCCACACGCGGGACGCGGCACGTTCCTACTCAGTTCTGGTGGTGCAAGGGGCAGGTATTACGGAGTGGCCTTTGGTACACGGGCCGATTCCTACTGAGAACCAGTTTCCCTGCCAGACGCTAGTGGCATGTCTGGCAAGATGTGCCTGCCAAGAGTGCAGCGGTCGTTAGAAGATGGTGCGCATTGTATTCAGACAGGGCAGAAGCCGATGAGGGGATGTTGTTGCACGGTGTGCGGACGGTTCAAGGGTTTTTGGCCGTTTACTTCAATTTCACCTGGTGGAACGGCGCTCTCAGAAACACTAGGCTGGGGGGAAATTGGCTTGCGCGCGGGGGGGGGGTGTCATTCCAGCCCCTTTCCCAGAACCCCCCCCCCTTCTGGGCGCCCGTGATGGGGACCCTCCAACGGGCTGACAGGGGAGGTTGGGGGGGGGGGGGGAGGGGGTCCTGAGGTACCACAACATATATCACTCAAAATGATCCCCAACATGCGCTGATCATTTTGAGGTATGTATCATGCGGGTAATTTTTCTTGAAAAAAAATTCTCCAGGCTGCTTTGCGGCGCAGTTGGTGAGTCATCATCAGAGGTTTTGGACTGGCCTCTTGGGACTGGCCTGTCACGAGAGCCCCTTTCCTAGACCCCCCTTTGGGGGGCTTGAATGACCCCCCCCCCCTGCGCAACCCAATTTCCCCCATTCCCTATGCCCTGGCAAGCCACATGTACACCACAAAAAACGCTTGGAAATCACATCTCCGCACACTAAACGATAAAAGCAAAAGATTTGCCAGTTGGGGGCGGTCGGGGGGGCTGTTCATCGGATCCCACGGCCGCTGGGGGCTCCAGGGCTGGCCTCTCGCAAGACAATGGGGTCCGCTCGATGTGCGCACGCCCGGCGGTGAGGCATCGATCGGAGCGCCGGCCGACGAGGGACTGCAGTCGCTCACCCCCCAACCGGCGTCGGTTGGCCATCGGCATTTGCCAAACCCCTGGGCCCAGCAATGCGTTGGAACGGGGGACCCCCCCCCCCCAACAGGGCGCCCAGACTATACCCAGCCACTGTCCCCCTGACGCCAAGTGCCGGCCTCAATGGCATTTGTAACCGACAGTAACCGCCCCCAACCGCTTTGGCAACCTCCCCCAACCGCGTGGCTAACCACCTCTGGGACCGCCTCCGAGGTCCCTGCCCTTCTGATGCATCCCTGCCAAGGCTGTACTTAATCAAAAAAAAGGAAATATCTGGTTCCTAAGAAAGGACAGGCCCGTGCTCGAAAGGGCAGTTGTTGGTGGTGTTGTTGTTGTTGGGTGTGGGGGATGGGGGTGTTGTGTGGGGGGGGGTCTGGGCTTGAAGGGGGTGTTGTGTGTGTTTTGGGGGGGGGGGGGTCCTGGGACCCAAAAGTGTGCGTCCCAAAATGGCCCGACGCATGTGTCCTTCAGTCGATTCCATTTGTTCCCACTTTCGATGAGGAGGGGAGTGGACAGGGGGCGAGGCCGGGGGGCAACGCCCACGCCAAACAAATGTTCCCATTCAGGCCTGCCCCCACTATGGGAAACAGACGCGCGTGCACGACTGTGCGCTGGCGAGCAAAGAACGGTGTTACACGACAAATGCAAAGAAAGAAGAGATCTTCAGTGACATGTCGTAGGCACCTTTCACTGTAGCGAAAAGAGACAACGAGTAAACGAGTCGAGTCCACTACGGCCTACCAGAGGGCCTATTAGGGGCCTATTACAGTGCCTATTGGGGGGCCTATTGGGGGGCCTATTGGGGGGCCTATGAGGGGGCCTATTGGGGGGCCTATGAGGGGGCCTATGAGGGGGGCCTATGAGGGGGGCCTATGAGGGGGGCCTATGAGGGGGGCCTATTGGGGGGCCTATGAGGGGGGCTATGAGGGGGCCTATTGGAGGGCCTATGAGGGGGCCTATTGGGGGGCCTATGAGGGGGGCCTATTGGGGGGCCTATTGGGGGGCCTATTGGGGGGCCCATTGGGGGGCCCATTGGGGGGCCTATTGGGGGGCCTATTGGGGGGCCTATTGGGGGGCCTATGAGGGGGCCTATTGGGGGGGCCTATGAGGGGGCCTATGAGGGGGCCTATTGGGGGGCCTATTGGGGGGCCTATTGGGGGGCCTATTGGGGGGCCTATTGGGGGGCCTATGAGGGGGCCTATGAGGGGGGCCTATGAGGGGGGCCTATGAGGGGGGCCTATGAGGGGGGCCTATTGGGGGGCCTATGAGGGGGGCTATGAGGGGGCCTATTGGAGGGCCTATGAGGGGGCCTATTGGGGGGCCTATGAGGGGGGCCTATTGGGGGGCCTATTGGGGGGCCCATTGGGGGGCCCATTGGGGGGCCTATTGGGGGCCTATTGGGGGGCCTATTGGGGGGCCTATGAGGGGGCCTATTGGGGGGGCCTATGAGGGGGCCTATGAGGGGGCCTATTGGGGGGCCTATTGGGGGGCCTATTGGGGGGCCTATTGGGGGGCCTATTGGGGGGCCTATGAGGGGGCCTATTAGGGGGCCTATTGGGGGGCCTATGAGGGGGCCTATTGGGGGGCCTATTGGGGGGCCTATTGGGGGGCCTATTGGGGGGCCTATGAGGGGGCCTATTGGGGGGCCTATTGGGGGGCCTATTAGGGGGCCTATTGGGGGGCCTATTGGGGGGCCTATTGGGGGGCCTATTGGGGGGCCTATTGGGGGGCCTATTGGGGGGCCTATTGGGGGGCCTATTGGGGGGGCCTATTGGGGGGCCTATTGGAGGGCCTATTGGGGGGCCTATTGGGGGGCCTATTGGGGGGCCTATGAGGGGGCCTATTGGGGGGCCTATTAGGGGGCCTATTGGGGGGCCTATTGGGGGGCCTATTGGGGGGCCTATTGGGGGGCCTATTGGGGGGCCTATTGGGGGGCCTATTGGGGGGCCTATTGGGGGGCCTATTGGGGGGCCTATGAGGGGGCCTATTGGGGGGGGCCTATTGGGGGGCCTATTGGGGGGCCTATTGGGGGGCCTATGAGGGGGGCCTATGAGGGGGGCCTATGAGGGGGGCCTATGAGGGGGGCCTATGAGGGGGCCTATTGGGGGGCCTATTGGGGGGCCTATTGGGGGGCCTATTGGGGGGCCTATTGGGGGGCCAATTGGGGGGCCTATTGGGGGGCCCATTGGGGGGCCTATTGGGGGGCCTATTGGGGGGCCTATTGGGGGGCCTATTGGGGGGCCTATTGGGGGGCCTATTGGGGGGCCTATTGGAGGGCCTATGAGGGGGCCTATTGGGGGGCCTATTGGGGGGCCTATTGGGGGGCCTATTGGGGGGGCCTATGAGGGGGCCTATTGGGGGGCCTATTGGGGGGCCTATGAGGGGGCCTATTGGGGGGCCTATTGGGGGGCCTATTGGGGGGCCTATTGGGGGGCCTATTGGGGGGCCTATTGGGGGGCCTATTGGGGGGCCTATTGGGGGGCCTATGAGGGGGCCTATTGGGGGGCCTATTAGGGGGCCTATTGGGGGGCCTATTGGGGGGCCTATTGGGGGGCCTATTGGGGGGCCTATTGGGGGGCCTATTGGGGGGCCTATTGGGGGGCCTATTGGAGGGCCTATTGGGGGGCCTATGAGGGGGCCTATTGGGGGGGGCCTATTGGGGGGGGCCTATTGGGGGGCCTATTGGGGGGCCTATGAGGGGGGCCTATGAGGGGGGCCTATGAGGGGGGCCTATGAGGGGGCCTATTGGGGGGCCTATTGGGGGGCCTATTGGGGGGCCTATTGGGGGGCCAATTGGGGGGCCCATTGGGGGGCCTATTGGGGGGCCTATTGGGGGGCCTATTGGGGGGCCTATTGGGGGGCCTATTGGGGGGCCTATTGGGGGGCCTATTGGAGGGCCTATGAGGGGGCCTATTGGGGGGCCTATTGGGGGGGCCTATGAGGGGGCCTATTGGGGGGCCTATTGGGGGGCCTATGAGGGGGCCTATTGGGGGGCCGATTGGGGGGCCTATTGGGGGGCCTATTGGGGGGCCTATGAGGGGGCCTATGAGGGGGCCTATGAGGGGGCCCATTGGGGGGCCCATTGGGGGGCCTATTGGGGGGCCTATTGGGGGGCCTATTGGGGGGCCTATTGGGGGGCCTATGAGGGGGCCTATTGGGGGGCCTATTGGGGGGCCGATTGGGGGGCCTATTGGGGGGCCTATTGGGGGGCCTATTGGGGGGCCTATTGGGGGCCTATGAGGGGGCCTATTGGGGGGCCTATGAGGGGGCCTATTGGGGGGCCTATTGGGGGGCCTATTGGGGGGCCTATGAGGGGGCCTATTGGGGGGCCTATTGGGGGGCCTATTAGGGGGCCTATTGGGGGCCTATTGGGGGGCCTATGAGGGGGCCTATTGGGGGGCCTATTGGGGGGCCTATGGGGGGCCTATTGGGGGGCCTATTGGGGGGCCTATTGGGGGGCCTATTGGGGGGCCCTATGGGGGGGCCTATTGGGGGGCCTATTGGGGGGCCTATTGGGGGGCCTATGAGGGGGCCTATTGGGGGGCCTATTGGGGGGCCTATTGGGGGGCCTATTGGGGGGCCTATTGGGGGGGCCTATTGGGGGGCCTATGAGGGGGCCTATTGGGGGGCCTATGAGGGGGCCTATTGGGGGGGCCTATGAGGGGGCCTATTGGGGGGCCTATTGGGGGGCCTATTGGGGGGCCTATTGGGGGGCCTATTGGGGGGCCTATTGGGGGGCCTATGAGGGGGCCTATTAGGGGGCCTATTGGGGGGCCTATTGGGGGGCCTATTGGGGGGCCTATTGGGGGGCCTATTGGGGGGCCTATGAGGGGGCCTATTGGGGGGCCTATTGGGGGGTCTATTGGGGGGCCTATTGGGGGGCCTATTGGGGGGCCTATTGGGGGGCCTATTGGGGGGCCTATTGGGGGGACTATTGGGGGGCCTATGAGGGGGCCTATTGGGGGGCCTATGAGGGGGCCTATTGGGGGGCCTATTAGGGGGCCTATTGGGGGGCCTATGAGGGGGGCCTATGAGGGGGGCCTATGAGGGGGCCTATTGGGGGGCCTATTGGGGGGCCTATTGGGGGGCCTATTGGGGGGCCTATTGGGGGGCCTATTGGGGGGCCTATTGGGGGGCCTATTGGGGGGCCTATTGGGGGGCCTATGAGGCAGGCCTATGAGGGGGCCTATTGGGGGGCCTATGAGGGGGCCTATTGGGGGGCCTATTGGGGGGCCTATGAGGGGGGCCTATGAGGGGGGCCTATTGGGGGGCCTATTGGGGGCCTATTGGGGGCCTATTGGGGGGCCTATTGGGGGGCCCATTGGGGGGCCTATTGGGGGGCCTATTGGGGGGCCTATTGGGGGGCCTATTGGGGGGCCTATTGGGGGGGCCTATTGGGGGGGCCTATTGGGGGGCCTATTGGGGGGCCTATGAGGGGGCCTATGAGGGGGCCTATGAGGGGGCCTATTGGGGGGCCTATTGGGGGGCCTATTGGGGGGCCTATTGGGGGGCCTATTGGGGGGCCTATGAGGGGGCCTATGAGGGGGCCTATTAGGGGGCCTATTGGGGGGCCTATGAGGGGGCCTATTGGGGGGCCTATTGGGGGGCCTATTGGGGGGCCTATTGGGGGGCCTATTGGGGGGCCTATTGGGGGGCCTATTAGGGGGCCTATTGGGGGGCCTATTGGGGGGCCTATGAGGGGGCCTATTGGGGGGCCTATTGGGGGGCCTATTGGGGGGCCTATTGGGGGGCCTATTGGGGGGCCTATTGGGGGGCCTATTGGGGGGCCTATTAGGGGGCCTATTGGGGGGCCTATTGGGGGGCCTATTGGGGGGCATATTGGGGGGCCCATTGGGGGGCCTATGAGGGGGCCTATTGGGGGGGCCTATGAGGGGGCCTATTGGGGGGCCTATTGGGGGGCCTATGAGGGGGCCTATTGGGGGGCCTATTGGGGGGCCGATTGGGGGGCCTATTGGGGGGCCTATTGGGGGGCCTATTGGGGGGCCTATTGGGGGGCCTATGAGGGGGCCTATTGGGGGGCCTATTGGGGGGCCTATTGGGGGGCCTATGAGGGGGCCTATGGGGGGCCTATTGGGGGGCCTATTGGGGGGGCCTATGAGGGGGCCTATTGGGGGCCTATTGGGGGGCCTATTGGGGGGCCTATTGGGGGGCCTATTGGGGGGCCTATTGGGGGGCCTATTGGGGAGCCTATGAGGGGGCCTATTGGGGGGCCTATTGGGGGGCCTATGAGGGGGCCTATTGGGGGGCCTATTGGGGGGCCTATGAGGGGGCCTATTGGGGGGCCTATTGGGGGGCCTATTGGGGGGCCTATTAGGGGGCCTATTGGGGGGCCTATGAGGGGGCCTATTGGGGGGCCTATTGGGGGGCCTATTGGGGGGCCTATTGGGGGGCCTATTGGGGGGCCTATTGGGGGGCCTATGAGGGGGCCTATTGGGGGGCCTATGAGGGGGCCTATTGGGGGGCCTATGAGGGGGCCTATTGGGGGGCCTATTGGGGGGCCTATTGGGGGGCCTATTGGGGGGCCTATGAGGGGGCCTATTGGGGGGCCTATTGGGGGGCCTATTGGGGGGCCTATTGGGGGGCCTATGAGGGGGCCTATTGGGGGGCCTATTGGGGGGCCTATTGGGGGGCCTATTGGGGGGCCTATGAGGGGGCCTATTGGGGGGCCTATTGGGGGGCCTATGAGGGGGCCTATGAGGGGGCCTATTGGGGGGCCTATTGGGGGGCCTATGAGGGGGCCTATTGGGGGGCCTATTGGGGGGCCTATTGGGGGGCCCTATGAGGGGGCCTATTGGGGGGCCTATGAGGGGGCCTATTGGGGGGCCTATTGGGGGGCCTATTGGGGGGCCTATTGGGGGGCCTATTGGGGGGCCTATGAGGGGGCCTATTGGGGGGTCTATTGGGGGGCTATTGGGGGGCCTATTGGGGGGCCTATTGGGGGGCCTATTGGGGGGCCTATTGGGGGCCTATTGGGGGGACTATTGGGGGGCCTATTGGGGGGCCTATGAGGGGGCCTATTGGGGGGCCTATTGGGGGGCCTATTGGGGGGCCTATGAGGGGGCCTATTGGGGGGCCTATTGGGGGGCCTATGAGGGGGCCTATGAGGGGGCCTATTGGGGGGCCTATTGGGGGGCCTATGAGGGGGCCTATTGGGGGGCCTATTGGGGGGCCTATTAGGGGGCCTATGAGGGGGCCTATTGGGGGGCCTATGAGGGGGCCTATTGGGGGGCCTATTGGGGGGCCTATTGGGGGGCCTATTGGGGGGCCTATTGGGGGGCCTATGAGGGGGCCTATTGGGGGGCCTATTGGGGGGCCTATTGGGGGGCCTATTGGGGGGCCTATGAGGCAGGCCTATTGGGGGGCCTATGAGGGGGCCTATTGGGGGGCCTATTGGGGGGGCCTATGAGGGGGCCTATTGCGGGGCCTATTAGGGGGGCCTATTGGGGGGCCCATGAGGCAGGCCTATTGGGGGGCCTATGAGGGGCCTATTGGGGGGCCTATTGGGGGGCCTATTGGGGGGCCTATTGGGGGGCCTATGGGGGGGCCTATTAGGGGGCCTATTGGGGGGCCTATTAGGGGGCCTATTGGGGGGCCTATTGGGGGGCCTATTGGGGGGCCTATGAGGGGGCCTATTGGGGGGCCTATTAGGGGGCCTATTGGGGGGCCTATTGGGGGGCCTATTGGGGGGCCTATTAGGGGGCCTATTGGGGGGCCTATTGGGGGGCCTATTGGGGGGCCTATTGGGGGGCCTATTAGGGGGCCTATTAGGGGGCCTATTGGGGGGCCTATTGGGGGGCCTATTGGGGGGCCTATTAGGGGGCCTATTGGGGGGCCTATTGGGGGGCCTATTGGGGGGCCTATTAGGGGGCCTATTGGGGGGCCTATTGGGGGGCCTATTGGGGGGCCTATGAGGGGGCCTATTGGGGGGCCTATTGGGGGGCCTATTGGGGGGCCTATTAGGGGGGCCTATTGGGGGGCCTATTGGGGGGCCTATTGGGGGGCCTATTGGGGGGCCTATTGGGGGGCCTATTGGGGGGCCTATGAGGGGGCCTATTGGGGGGCCTATTGGAGGGCCTATTGGAGGGCCTATTGGGGGGCCTATGAGGGGGCCTATTGGGGGCCTATTGGGGGGCCTATTGGGGGGCCTATGAGGGGGCCTATTGGGGGGCCTATGAGGGGGCCTATTGGGGGGCCTATTAGGGGGCCTATTGGGGGCCCTATTGGGGGGCCTATTGGGGGGCCTATTGGGGGGCCTATTGGGGGTCTATGAGGGGGGTCTATGTGGGGGGCCTATGAGGGGGGCCTATTGGGGGGCCTATTGGGGGCCTATTGGGGGGCCTATTGGGGGGCCTATTGGGGGCCTATTGGGGGGTCTATGAGGGGGGCCTATTGGGGGGCCTATTGGGGGGCCTATTGGGGGGCCTATTGGGGGGCCTATTGGGGGGCCTATTGGGGGGCCTATTGGGGGGCCTATTGGGGGGTCTATGAGGGGGGCCTATTGGGGGGCCTATTGGGGGGCCTATTGGGGGGCCTATTGGGGGGCCTATTGGGGGGCCTATTGGGGGGCCTATGAGGGGGCCTATGAGGGGGCCTATTCGGGGGCCTATTGGGGGGCCTATTGGGGGGCCTATTGGGGGGCCTATGAGGGGGCCTATTGGGGGGCCTATGAGGGGGCCTATTGGGGGGCCTATTTGGGGGGCCTATTGGGGGGCCTATGAGGGGGCCTATTGGGGGGCCTATTGGGGGGCCTATTGGGGGGCCTATTGGGGGGCCTATGAGGGGGGCCTATGAGGGGGCCTATGAGGGGGCCTATTGGGGGCCTATTGGGGGGCCTATGAGGGGGCCTATTGGGGGGCCTATTGGGGGGCCTATTGGGGGGCCTATTGGGGGGCCTATGAGGGGGCCTATTGGGGGGTCTATGAGGGGAGCCTATTGGGGGCCTATTGGGGGGCCTATTGGGGGGCCTATTGGGGGGCCTATTGGGGGGCCTATTGGGGGCCTATTGGGGGGCCTATTGGGGGACCTATTGGGGGGCCTATTGGGGGGCCTATTGGGGGGCCTATTGGGGGGCCTATTGGGGGGCCTATTGGGGGACCTATTGGGGGGCCTATTGGGGGGCCTATTGGGGGGCCTATTGGGGGGCCTATTGGGGGGCCTATTGGGGGGCCTATGAGGGGGCCTATTGGGGGGCCTATTGGGGGGCCTATGAGGGGGCCTATTGGGGGGCCTATTGGGGGGCCTATTGGGGGGCCTATTGGGGGGCCTATTGGGGGGCCTATTGGGGGGCCTATGAGGGGGCCTATTGGGGGGCCTATTGGAGGGCCTATTGGGGGGCCTATGAGGGGGCCTATTGGGGGGCCTATTGGGGGGCCTATGAGGGGGCCTATTGGGGGGCCTATGAGGGGGCCTATTGGGGGGCCTATTGGGGGGCCTATTAGGGGGCCTATTGGGGGCCCTATTGGGGGGCCTATTGGGGGGCCTATTGGGGGGCCTATTGGGGGGCCTATTGGGGGGTCTATGAGGGGGGCCTATGAGGGGGGCCTATTGGGGGGCCTATGAGGGGGCCTATTGGGGGGCCTATTGGGGGGCCTATGAGGGGGCCTATTGGGGGCCTATTGGGGGGCCTATTGGGGGGTCTATGAGGGGGGCCTATTGGGGGGCCTATTGGGGGGCCTATTGGGGGGCCTATTGGGGGGCCTATTGGGGGGCCTATTGGGGGGCCTATTGGGGGGTCTATGAGGGGGGCCTATTAGGGGGGCCTATTGGGGGGCCTATTGGGGGGCCTATTGGGGGGCCTATTGGGGGGCCTATTGGGGGGCCTATTGGGGGGCCTATTGGGGGGCCTATGAGGGGGCCTATTGGGGGGCCTATTGGGGGGCCTATTGGGGGGCCTATTGGGGGGCCTATTGGGGGGCCTATGAGGGGGCCTATTGGGGGGCCTATGAGGGGGCCTATTGGGGGCCTATGAGGGGGCCTATTGGGGGGCCTATTGGGGGGCCTATTGGGGGGCCTATTGGGGGGCCTATGAGGGCAGCCTATGAAAGGGCCTATTGGGGGGCCTATTGGGGGGCCTATTGGGGGGCCTATTGGGGGGCCTATGAGGGGGCCTATTGGGGGCCTATGAGGGGGGCCTATTGGGGGGCCTATTGGGGGGCCTATGAGGGGGCCTATTGGGGGGGCCTATTGGGGGGCCTATGAGGGGGGTCTATGAGGGCGGCCTATTGGGGGGCCTATTGGGGGGCCTATTGGGGGGCCTATTGGGGGGCCTATTGGGGGGCCTATTGGGGGACCTATTGGGAGGCCTATCGGGGGGCCTATTGGGGGGCCTATTGGGGGGCCTATTGGGGGCCTATTGGGGGGCCTATTGGGGGCCTATGAGGGGGCCTATTGGGGGGCCTATGAGGGGGCCTATTGGGGGGCCTATTGGGGGGCCTATTGGGGGGCCTATTGGGGGGCCTATTGGGGGGCCTATTGGGGGGCCTATTGGGGGGCCTATTGGGGGGCCTATGAGGGGGCCTATGAGGGGGCCTATTGGGGGGCCTATTGGGGGGCCTATTGGGGGGCCTATGAGGGGGCCTATTGGGGGGCCTATTGGGGGGCCTATGAGGGGGCCTATTGGGGGGCCTATTGGGGGGCCTATTGGGGGGCCTATTGGGGGGCCTATTGGGGGGCCTATGAGGGGGCCTATTGGGGGGCCTATTGGGGGGCCTATTGGGGGGCCTATTGGGGGGCCTATGAGGGGGACTATTGGGGGGCCTATGAGGGGGCCTATGAGGGGGACTATGAGGGGGCCTATTGGGGGGCCTATTGGGGGGCCTATTGGGGGGCCTATTAGGGGGCCTATTGGGGGGCCTATTGGGGGGCCTATTGGGGGGCCTATTGGGGGGTCTATGAGGGGGGCCTATTGGGGGGCCTATTGGGGGGCCTATTGGGGGGCCTATTGGGGGGCCTATGAGGGGGCCTATTGGGGGGCCTATTGGGGGGCCTATTGGGGGGTCTATGAGGGGGCCTATTGGGGGGCCTATTGGGGGGCTTATTGGGGGGCCTATTGGGGGGCCTATTGGGGGGCCTATTGGGGGGCCTATTGGGGGGCCTATTGGGGGGCCTATGAGGGGGACTATTGGGGGGCCTATTGGGGGGCCTATGAGGGGGCCTATTGTGGGGCCTATTGGGGGGCCTATTGGGGGGCCTATTGGGGGCCTATTTGGGGGCCTATTGGGGGGCCTATTGGGGGGCCTATTGGGGGGCCTATTGGGGGACCTATTGGGGGGCCTATTGGGGGGCCTATGAGGGGGCCTATTGGGGGGCCTATGAGGGGGCCTGTTGGGGGGTCTATGAGGGGGCCTATTGGGGGCCTATTGGGGGGCCTATTGGGGGGCCTATGAGGGGGACTATTGGGGGGCCTATTGGGGGGCCTATGAGGGGCCTATTGGGGGGCCTATTGGGGGGCCTATGAGGGGGACTATTGGGGGGCCTATTGGGGGGCCTATTGGGGGCCTATTGGGGGGCCTATTGGGGGGCCTATGAGGGGGACTATTGGGGGGCCTATTGGGGGGCCTATGAGGGGGCCTATTGTGGGGCCTATTGGGGGGCCCATTGGGGGGCCTATTGGGGGGCCTATTTGGGGGGCCTATTGGGGGGCCTATTGGGGGGCCTATTGGGGGGCCTATTGGGGGACCTATTGGGGGGCCTATGAGGGGGCCTATTGGGGGGCCTATGAGGGGGCCTGTTGGGGGGTCTATGAGGGGGCCTATTGGGGGGCCTATTGGGGGGCCTATTGGGGGGCCTATTGGGGGGCCTATTAGGGGGCCTGTTGGGGGGCCTATTGGGGGGCCTATTGGGGGGCCTATGAGGGGGCCTATTGGGGGGCCTATGAGGGGGGCTATTGGGGGGCCTATTTGGGGGCCTATTGGGGGGCCTATTGGGGGGCCTATTGGGGGGCCTATTGGGGGGCCTATGAGGGGGCCTATGAGGGGGCCTATTGGGGGGCCTATTGGGGGGCCTATTGGGGGGCCTATTGGGGGGCCTATTGGGGGGCCTATGAGGGGGCCTATTGGGGGGCCTATTGGGGGGCCTATTGGGGGGCCTATGGGGGGGCCTATTGGGGGGCCTAATGGGGGGCCTATTGGGGGGCCTATGAGGGGGCCTATTGGCGGGCCTATTGGGGGGCCTATTGGGTGGCCTATTGGGGGGCCTATGGGGGGGCCTATGAGGGGGCCTATTGGGGGGCCTATTGGGGGGCCTATGAGGGGGACTATGAGGGGGCCTCTTGGGGGGTCTATGAGGGGGCCTATTGGGGGGCCTATTGGGGGACCTATTGGGGGGCCTATGAGGGGGCCTATGAGGGGGCCTATTGGGGGTCTATGAGGGGGCCTATTGGGGGGCCTATTGGGGGGCCTATTGGGGGCTTATTGGGGGGCCTATTGGGGGGCCTATTGGGGGGCCTATCGGGGGGCCTATTGGGGGGACTATTGGGGGGCCTATTGGGGGGCCTACGAGGGGGCCTATTGGGGGGCCTATTGGGGGGCCTATTGGGGGGCCTATTGGGGGGCCTATGAGGGGGCCTATGAGGGGGCCTATTGGGGGGCCTATTGGGGGGCCTATTGGGGGGCCTATTGGGGGGCCTATGAGGGGGCCTATTGGGGGGCCTATTGGGGGGCCTATTGGGGGGCCTATTGGGGGGCCTATTGGGGGGCCTATTGGGGGGCCTATTGGGGGGCCTATGAGGGGGCCTATTGGGGGGCCTATTGGGGGGCCTATTGGGGGGCCTATTGGGGGGCCTATGAGGGGGCCTATTGGGGGGCCTATTGGGGGGCCTATTGGGGGGCCTATGAGGGGGACTATTGGGGGGCCTATGAGGGGGACTATGAGGGGGCCTATTGCGGGGCCTATTGGGGGGCCTATTGGGGGGCCTATTGGGGGGGGGCCTATTGGGGGGGGCCTATTGGGGGGCCTATTGGGGGGCCTATTGGGGGGTCTATGAGGGGGGCCTATGAGGGGGGCCTATTGGGGGGCCTATTGGGGGGCCTATTGGGGGGCCTATTGGGGGGCCTATTGAGGGGCCTATTGGGGGGCCTATTGGGGGGCCTATTGGGGGGCCTATTGGGGGGTCTATGAGGGGGCCTATTGGGGGGCCTATTGGGGGGCTTATTGGGGGGCCTATTGGGGGGCCTATTGGGGGGCCTATTGGGGGGCCTATGAGGGGGCCTATTGGGGGGCCTATTGGGGGGCCTATTGGGGGGCCTATTGGGGGGCCTATGAGGGGGCCTATTGGGGGGCCTATTGGGGGACCTATTGGGGGGCCTATGAGGGGGCCTATTGGGGGGCCTATTGGGGGGTCTATGAGGGGGCCTATTGGGGGGCCTATTGGGGGGCCTATGAGGGGGACTATTGGGGGGCCTATGAGGGGGACTATGAGGGGGCCTATTGGGGGGCCTATTGGGGGGCCTATTGGGGGGCCTATTGGGGGGCCTATTGGGGGGCCTATTGGGGGGCCTATTGGGGGGTCTATGAGGGGGGCCTATTGGGGGGCCTATTGGGGGGCCTATTGGGGGGCCTATGAGGGGGCCTATTGGGGGGCCTATTGGGGGGCCTATTGGGGGGTCTATGAGGGGGCCTATTGGGGGGTCTATGAGGGGGCTTATTGGGGGGCCTATTGGGGGGCCTATTGGGGGGCCTATTGGGGGGCCTATGAGGGGGCCTATTGGGGGGCCTATTGGGGGGCCTATTGGGGGGCCTATTGGGGGGCCTATGAGGGGGCCTATTGGGGGGCCTATTGGGGGACCTATTGGGGGGCCTATGAGGGGGCCTATGAGGGGGCCTATTGGGGGGCCTATTGGGGGGCCTATTGGGGGGCCTATTGGGGGGCCTGTTGGGGGGCCTATTGGGGGGCCTATGAGGGGGCCTATGAGGGGGCCTATTGGGGGGCCTATGAGGGGGGCTATTGGGGGGCCTATGAGGGGGCCTATTGGGGGGCCTATTGGGGGGCCTATTGGGGGGCCTATTGGGGGGCCTATTGGGGGGCCTATGAGGGGGCCTATGAGGGGGCCTATTGGGGGGCCTATTGGGGGGCCTATTGGGGGTCCTATGAGGGGGCCTATTGGGGGGCCTATTGGGGGGCCTATTGGGGGGCCTATGGGGGGGCCTATTGGGGGGCCTATTGGGGGGCCTATTGGGGGGCCTATGAGGGGGCCTATGGGGGGGCCTATGAGGGGGCCTATTGGGGGGCCTATTGGGGGGCCTATTGGGGGGCCTATTGGGGGGCCTATGAGGGGGCCTATTGGGGGGTCTATGAGGGGGCCTATTGGGGGGCCTATTGGGGGGCCTATTGGGGGGCCTATGAGGGGGCCTATGAGGGGGACTATTGGGGGGCCTATTGGGGGGCCTATTGGGGGGCCTATTGGGGGGCCTATGGGGGGGCCTATTGGGGGGCCTATGAGGGGGCCTATTGGGGGGCCTATTGGGGGGCCTATGAGGGGGCCTATTGGGGGGCCTATTGGGGGGCCTATTGGGGGGCCTATTGGGGGGCCTATTGGGGGGTCTATGAGGGGGACTATTGGGGGGCCTATTGGGGGGCCTATTGGGGGGCCTATTGGGGGGCCTATGAGGGGGCCTATTGGGGGGCCTATTGGGGGGCCTATGAGGGGGACTATTGGGGGGCCTATTGGGGGGCCTATTGGGGGGCCTATTGGGGGGCCTATTGGGGGGCCTATTGGGGGGCCTATGGGGGGGCCTATTGGGGGGGCCTATTGGGGGGCCTATGAGGGGGCCTATTGGAGGGCCTATTGGGGGGCCTATGAGGGGGCCTATTGGGGGGCCTATTGGGGGGCCTATTGGGGGGCCTATTGGGGGGCCTATTGGGGGGTCTATGAGGGGGACTATTGGGGGGCCTATTGGGGGGCCTATTGGGGGGCCTATTGGGGGGCCTATTGGGGGGTCTATGAGGGGGCCTATGAGGGGGCCTATTGGGGGGCCTATTGGGGGGCCTATTGGGGGGCCTATTGGGGGGCCTATTGGGGGGTCTATGAGGGGGCCTATTGGGGGGCCTATGAGGGGGGCCTATTGGGGGGCCTATTGGGGGGCCTATTGGGGGGCCTATGAGGGGGCCTATTGGGGGGCCTATTGGGGGACCTATTGGGGGGCCTATGAGGGGGCCTATTGGGGGGCCTATTGGGTGGCCTATTGGGGGGCCTATGAGGGGGCCTATTGGGGGGCCTATTGGGGGGCCTATGAGGGGGCCTATTGGGGGGCCTATTGGGGGGCCTATTGGGGGGCCTATGAGGGGGCCTATTGGGGGGCCTATTGGGTGGCCTATTGGGGGGCCTATTGGGGGGCCTATTGGGGGGCCTATGAGGGGGCCTATTGGGTGGCCTATTGGGGGGCCTATTGGGGGGCCTATTGGGTGGCCTATTGGGGGGCCTATTGGGGGGCCTATGAGGGGGGCCTATTGGGGGGCCTATTGGGGGGCCTATTGGGGGGCCTATGAGGGGGACTATTGGGGGGCCTATGAGGGGGCCTATGAGGGGGCCTATTGGGGGGCCTATTGGGGGGCCTATTGGGGGGCCTATTGGGGGGCCTATTGGGGGGCCTATGAGGGGGCCTATTGGGGGGCCTATTGGGTGGCCTATTGGGGGGCCTATTGGGGGGCCAATGAGGGGGCCTATGAGGGGGCCTATTGGGGGGCCAATGAGGGGGCCTATGAGGGGGCCTATTGGGGGGCCTATTGGGGGGCCTATTGGGGGGCCTATGAGGGGGCCTATTGGGGGGCCTATGAGGGGGCCTATTGGGGGGCCTATTGGGTGGCCTATTGGGGGGCCTATTGGGGGGCCTATTGGGGGGCCTATGAGGGGGCCTATGAGGGGGCCTATTGGGGGGCCTATTGGGGGGCCTATTGGGGGGCCTATGAGGGGGCCTATTGGGGGGCCTATTGGGGGGCCTATTGGGGGGCCTATTGGGTGGCCTATTGGGGGGCCTATGAGGGGGGCCTATTGGGGGGCCTATTGGGGGGCCTATTGGGGGGTCTATGAGGGGGCCTATTGGGGGGCCTATTGGGGGGCCTATTGGGGGGCCTATTGGGGGGCCTATTAGGGGGCCTATTGGGGGGCCTATTGGGGGGCCTATGAGGGGGGCCTATTGGGGGGCCTATTGGGGGGCCTATTGGGGGGCCTATTGGGGGGTCTATGAGGGGGACTATTGGGGGGCCTATTGGGTGGCCTATTGGGGGGCCTATTGGGGGGCCTATTGGGGGGCCTATGAGGGGGCCTATTGAGGGGCCTATTGGGGGGCCTATTGGGGGGCCTATTGGGTGGCCTATTGGGGGGCCTATGAGGGGGGCCTATTGGGGGGCCTATTGGGGGGCCTATTGGGGGGCCTATTGGGGGGCCTATTGGGGGGCCTATTGGGGGGCCTATTGGGGGGCCTATTGGGGGGTCTATGAGGGGGACTATTGGGGGGCCTATTGGGTGGCCTATTGGGGGGCCTATTGGGGGGCCTATTGGGGGGCCTATTGGGTGGCCTATTGGGGGGCCTATTGGGTGGCCTATTGGGTGGCCTATTGGGGGTCCTATGAGGGGGCCTATTGGGGGGCCTATTGGGGGGCCTATGAGGGGGCCTATTGGGGGGCCTATTGGGTGGCCTATTGGGGGGCCTATGAGGGGGCCTATTGGGTGGCCTATTGGGGGGCCTATTGGGGGGCCTATTGGGTGGCCTATTGGGGGGCCTATTGGGGGGCCTATGAGGGGGGCCTATTGGGGGGCCTATTGGGGGGCCTATTGGGGGGTCTATGAGGGGGCCTATTGGGGGGCCTATGAGGGGGACTATTGGGGGGCCTATGAGGGGGCCTATTGGGTGGCCTATTGGGGGGCCTATTGGGGGGCCTATTGGGGGGCCTATGAGGGGGCCTATTGGGGGGCCTATTGGGGGGCCTATTGGGGGGCCTATTGGGGGGCCTATTGGGGGGCCTATTGGGGGGCCTATTGGGGGGCCTATTGGGGGGCCTATTGGGGGGCCTATTGGATGGCCTATTGGGGGGCCTATTGGGGGGCCTATGAGGGGGGCCTATTGGGGGGCCTATTGGGGGGCCTATTGGGGGGCCTATTGGGGGGCCTATTGGGGGGCCTATTGGGGGGCCTATTGGGGGGTCTATGAGGGGGACTATTGGGGGGCCTATTGGGTGGCCTATTAGGGGGCCTATTGGGGGGCCTATTGGGGGGCCTATTGGGGGGCCTATTGGGGGGCCTATTGGGGGGCCTATTGGGGGGCCTATTGGGTGGCCTATTGGGGGGCCTATGAGGGGGGCCTATTGGGGGGCCTATTGGGGGGTCTATGAGGGGGACTATTGGGGGGCCTATTGGGGGGCCTATTGGGGGGCCTATTGGGGGGTCTATGAGGGGGACTATTGGGGGGTCTATGAGGGGGACTATTGGGGGGCCTATTGGGGGGCCTATTGGGGGGCCTATTGGGGGGCCTATTGGATGGCCTATTGGGGGGCCTATTGGGGGGCCTATGAGGGGGGCCTATTGGGGGGCCTATTGGGGGGCCTATTGGGGGGCCTATTGGGGGGCCTATTGGGGGGCCCATTGGGGGGTCTATGAGGGGGACTATTGGGGGGCCTATTGGGTGGCCTATTGGGGGGCCTATTGGGGGGCCTATTGGGGGGCCTATTGGGGGGCCTATTGAGGGGCCTATTGGGGGGCCTATTGGGGGGCCTATTGGGGGGCCTATTGGGGGGCCTATGAGGGGGGCCTATTGGGGGGCCTATTGGGGGGCCTATTGGGGGGCCTATTGGGGGGCCTATTGGGGGGCCTATTGGGGGGCCTATTGGGGGGTCTATGAGGGGGACTATTGGGGGGCCTATTGGGTGGCCTATTGGGGGGCCTATTGGGGGGCCTATTGGGTGGCCTATTGGGGGGCCTATTGGGTGGCCTATTGGGTGGCCTATTGGGGGTCCTATGAGGGGGCCTATTGGGGGGCCTATTGGGGGGCCTATGAGGGGGCCTATTGGGGGGCCTATTGGGTGGCCTATTGGGGGGCCTATGAGGGGGCCTATTGGGGGGCCTATTGGGTGGCCTATTGGGGGGCCTATTGGGGGGCCTATTGGGGGGCCTATTGGGTGGCCTATTGGGGGGCCTATTGGGGGGCCTATGAGGGGGGCCTATTGGGGGGCCTATTGGGGGGCCTATTGGGGGGTCTATGAGGGGGCCTATTGGGGGGCCTATGAGGGGGACTATTGGGGGGCCTATGAGGGGGCCTATTGGGTGGCCTATTGGGGGGCCTATTGGGGGGCCTATTGGGGGGCCTATGGGGGGGCCTATTGGGGGGCCTATTGGGGGGCCTATTGGGGGGCCTATTGGGGGGCCTATTGGGGGGCCTATTGGGGGGCCTATTGGGGGGCCTATTGGATGGCCTATTGGGGGGCCTATTGGGGGGCCTATGAGGGGGGCCTATTGGGGGGCCTATTGGGGGGCCTATTGGGGGGCCTATTGGGGGGCCTATTGGGGGGCCTATTGGGGGGCCTATTGGGGGGTCTATGAGGGGGACTATTGGGGGGCCTATTGGGTGGCCTATTAGGGGGCCTATTGGGGGGCCTATTGGGGGGCCTATTGGGGGGCCTATTGGGGGGCCTATTGGGGGGCCTATTGGGGGGCCTATTGGGTGGCCTATTGGGGGGCCTATGAGGGGGGCCTATTGGGGGGCCTATTGGGGGGCCTATTGGGGGGTCTATGAGGGGGCCTATTGGGGGGCCTATTGGGGGGCCTATTGGGGGGCCTATTAGGGGGCCTATTGGGGGGCCTATTGGGGGGCCTATGAGGGGGGCCTATTGGGGGGCCTATTGGGGGGCCTATTGGGGGGCCTATTGGGGGGCCTATTGGGGGGTCTATGAGGGGGACTATTGGGGGGCCTATTGGGTGGCCTATTGGGGGGCCTATTGGGGGGCCTATTGGGGGGCCTATGAGGGGGCCTATTGGGGGGCCTATTGGGGGGCCTA
The DNA here is from genome assembly GCA_964036045.1 of Eutreptiella sp. 'Long Island Sound 2002'. Lineage (NCBI taxonomy): Eukaryota > Euglenozoa > Euglenophyceae > Eutreptiales > Eutreptiaceae > Eutreptiella > Eutreptiella sp. 'Long Island Sound 2002'. The sequence goes on along the minus strand of OZ038400.1, from coordinate 26,517,172 downwards.
TTGGGGGGCCTATTGGGGGGCCTATTGGGGGGCCTATTGGGGGGCCTATGAGGGGGGCCTATTGGGGGGCCTATTGGGGGGCCTATTGGGGGGTCTATGAGGGGGCCTATTGGGGGGCCTATGAGGGGGCCTATTGGGGGGTCTATGAGGGGGCCTATTGGGGGGCCTATTGGGGGGCCTATTGGGGGGCCTATTAGGGGGCCTATTGGGGGGCCTATTGGGGGGCCTATGAGGGGGGCCTATTGGGGGGCCTATTGGGGGGCCTATTGGGGGGCCTATTGGGGGGCCTATTGGGGGGCCTATTGGGGGGTCTATGAGGGGGACTATTGGGGGGCCTATTGGGTGGCCTATTGGGGGGCCTATTGGGGGGCCTATTGGGGGGCCTATTGGGTGGCCTATTGGGGGGCCTATTGGGTGGCCTATTGGGTGGCCTATTGGGGGTCCTATGAGGGGGCCTATTGGGGGGCCTATTGGGGGGCCTATGAGGGGGCCTATTGGGGGGCCTATTGGGTGGCCTATTGGGGGGCCTATGAGGGGGCCTATTGGGGGGCCTATTGGGTGGCCTATTGGGGGGCCTATTGGGGGGCCTATTGGGGGGCCTATTGGGTGGCCTATTGGGGGGCCTATTGGGGGGCCTATGAGGGGGGCCTATTGGGGGGCCTATTGGGGGGCCTATTGGGGGGTCTATGAGGGGGCCTATTGGGGGGCCTATGAGGGGGACTATTGGGGGGCCTATTGGGTGGCCTATTGGGTGGCCTATTGGGGGGCCTATTGGGGGGCCTATTGGGGGGCCTATTGGGGGGCCTATGGTGGGGCCTATTGGGGGGCCTATTGGGGGGCCTATTGGGGGGCCTATTGGGGGGCCTATTGGGGGGCCTATTGGGGGGCCTATTGGGGGGCCTATTGGGGGGCCTATGAGGGGGGCCTATGAGGGGGGCCTATTGGGGGGCCTATTGGGGGGCCTATTGGGGGGCCTATTGGGGGGCCTATTGGGGGGCCTATTGGGGGGTCTATGAGGGGGACTATTGGGGGGCCTATTGGGGGGCCTATGAGGGGGCCTATTGGGGGGCCTATTGGGGGGCCTACTGGGGGGCCTATTGGGGGGCCTATTGGGGGGCCTATTGGGGGGCCTATTGGGGGGCCTATTGGGGGGCCTACTGGGGGGCCTATTGGGGGGCCTATTGGGGGGCCTATTGGGGGGCCTATGAGGGGGACTATTGGGGGGCCTATGAGGGGGCCTATTGGGGGGCCTATTGGGGGGCCTATTGGGGGGCCTATTGGGGGGCCTATTGGGGGGCCTATTGGGGGGCCTATTGGGGGGTCTATGAGGGGGACTATTGGGGGGCCTATTGGGGGGCCTATTGGGGGGCCTATGAGAGGGCCTATTGGGGGGCCTATTGGGGGGCCTATTGGGGGGCCTGTTTGGGGGGCCTATTGGGGGGCCTATTGGGGGGTCTATGAGGGGGACTATTGGGGGGCCTATTGGGTGGCCTATTGGGGGGCCTATTGGGGGGCCTATTGGGGGGCCTATGAGGGGGCCTATTGGGTGGCCTATTGGGGGGCCTATTGGGGGGCCTATTGGGGGGCCTATTGGGGGGCCTATGAGGGGGGCCTATTGGGGGGCCTATTGGGGGGCCTATTGGGGGCCTATTGGGGGGCCTATTGGGGGGACTATTGGGGGGCCTATTGGGGGGTCTATGAGGGGGACTATTGGGGGGCCTATTGGGGGGCCTATTGGGTGGCCTATTGGGGGGCCTATTGGGGGGCCTATTGGGGGGCCTATTGGGGGGCCTATTGGGTGGCCTATTGGGGGGCCTATTGGGGGGCCTATGAGGGGGCCTATTGGGGGGCCTATTTGGTGGCCTATTGGGGGGCCTATGAGGGGGCCTATTGGGGGGCCTATTGGGTGGCCTATTGGGGGGCCTATTGGGGGGCCTATTGGGGGGCCTATTGGGTGGCCTATTGGGTGGCCTATTGGGGGGCCTATTGGGGGGCCTATGAGGGGGGCCTATTGGGGGGCCTATTGGGGGGCCTATTGGGGGGTCTATGAGGGGGCCTATTGGGGGGGCTATGAGGGGGACTATTGGGGGGCCTATGAGGGGGCCTATTGGGGGGCCTATTGGGGGGCCTATTGGGGGGCCTATTGGGGGGCCTATTGGGGGGCCTATGAGGGGGCCTATTGGGGGGCCTATTGGGGGGCCTATTGGGGGGCCTATTGGGGGGCCTATTGGGGGGGCCTATTGGGGGGCCTATTGGGGGGCCTATTGGGGGGCCTATTGGGGGGCCTATTGGGGGGCCTATTGGGGGGTCTATGAGGGGGACTATTGGGGGGCCTATTGGGGGGCCTATTGGGGGGCCTATGAGGGGGCCTATTGGGGGGCCTACTGGGGGGCCTATTGGGGGGTCTATGAGGGGGACTATTGGGGGGCCTATTGGGGGGCCTATTGGGGGGCCTACTGGGGGGCCTATTGGGGGGCCTATTGGGGGGCCTATTGGGGGGCCTATTGGGGGGCCTACTGGGGGGCCTATTGGGGGGCCTATTGGGGGGCCTATTGGGGGGCCTATGAGGGGGCCTATTGGGGGGCCTATTGGGGGGCCTATTGGGGGGCCTATTGGGGGGCCTATTGGGGGGCCTATTGGGGGGCCTATTGGGGGGCCTATTGGGGGGCCTATTGGGGGGCCTATTGGGGGGTCTATGAGGGGGACTATTGGGGGGCCTATTGGGGGGCCTACTGGGGGGCCTATTGGGGGGCCTATGAGAGGGCCTATTGGGGGGCCTATTGGGGGACCTATTGGGGGGCCTATTGGGGGGCCTATTGGGGGGCCTATTGGGGGGCCTATTGGGGGGCCTATGAGGGGGCCTATTGGGGGGCCTATTGGGGGGCCTATTGGGGGGCCTATGAGAGGGCCTATTGGCAGGCTTATTGGGGGGCCTATTGGGGGGCCTATGAGGGGGGCTATTGGGGGGCCTATTGGGGGGCCTATTGGGGGGCCTATGAGGGGGCCTATTGGGGGGCCTATTGGGGGGACTATTGGGGGGCCTATGAGGGGGGCTATTGGGGGGCCTATTGGGTGGCCTATTGGGGGGCCTATTGGGGGGCCTATTGGGGGGCCTATTGGGGGGCCTATGAGGGGGGCCTATTGGGGGGCCTATTGGGGGGCCTATTGGGGGGCCTATTGGGGGGCCTATTGGGGGGTCTATGAGGGGGACTATTGGGGGGCCTATTGGGGGGCCTACTGGGGGGCCTATTGGGGGGCCTATTGGGGGGCCTATGAGGGGGCCTATTGGGGGGCCTATTTGGGGGCCTATTGGGGGGCCTATTGGGGGGCCTATTGGGGGGCCTATTGGGGGGCCTATTGGGGGGCCTATTGGGGGGCCTATGAGGGGGGCCTATGAGGGGGGCCTATTGGGGGGCCTATTGGGGGGCCTATTGGGGGGCCTATTGGGGGGCCTATTGGGGGGTCTATGAGGGGGACTATTGGGGGGCCTATTGGGGGGCCTATTGGGGGGCCTATGAGGGGGCCTATTGGGGGGCCTACTGGGGGGCCTATTGGGGGGTCTATGAGGGGGACTATTGGGGGGCCTATTGGGGGGCCTGTTGGGGGGCCTACTGGGGGGCCTATTGGGGGGCCTATTGGGGGGCCTATTGGGGGGCCTATTGGGGGGCCTATTGGGGGGCCTACTGGGGGGCCTATTGGGGGGCCTATTGGGGGGCCTATTGGGGGGCCTATGAGGGGGCCTATTGGGGGGCCTATTGGGGGGCCTATTGGGGGGCCTATTGGGGGGCCTATTGGGGGGGCCTATTGGGGGGCCTATTGGGGGGCCTATTGGGGGGCCTATTGGGGGGTCTATGAGGGGGACTATTGGGGGGCCTATTGGGGCGCCTACTGGGGGGCCTATTGGGGGGCCTATGAGAGGGCCTATTGGGGGGCCTATTGGGGGACCTATTGGGGGGCCTATTGGGGGGCCTATTGGGGGGCCTATTGGGGGGCCTATTGGGGGGCCTATGAGGGGGCCTATTGGGGGGCCTATGAGGGGGACTATTGGGGGGCCTATGAGGGGGCCTATTGGGGGGCCTATTGGGGCGCCTATTGGGGGGCCTATTGGGGGGCCTATTGGGGGGCCTATTGGGGGGCCTATTGGGGGGCCTATTAGGGGGTCTATGAGGGGGACTATTGGGGGGCCTATTGGGGGGCCTATTGGGGGGCCTATTGGGGGGCCTATTGGGGGGCCTATTGGGGGACCTATTGGGGGGCCTATTGGGGGGCCTATTGGGGGGCCTATTGGGGGGCCTATTGGGGGGCCTATGAGGGGGCCTATTGGGGGGCCTATTGGGGGGCCTATGAGGGGGCCTATTGGGGGGCTTATTGGGGGGCCTATTGGGGGGCCTATTGGGGGGTCTATGAGGGGGGCCTATGAGGGGGCCTATTGGAAGGCCTATTGGGGGGCCTATTGGGGGGCCTATGAGGGGGCCTATTGGGGGGACTATTGGGGGGCCTATTGGGGGGCCTATGAGGGGGGCTATTGGGGGGCCTATTGGGTGGCCTATTGGGGGGCCTATTGGGGGGCCTATTGGGGGGCCTATTGGGGGGCCTATTGGGTGGCCTATGAGTGGGGCCTATTGGGGGGCCTATTGGGGGGCCTATTGGGGGGCCTATTGGGGGGCCTATTGGGGGGTCTATGAGGGGGACTATTGGGGGGCCTATTGGGGGGCCTACTGGGGGGCCTATTGGGGGGCCTATTGGGGGGCCTATTGGGGGGCCTATGAGGGGGACTATGAGGGGGCCTATTGGGGGGCCTATGAGGGGGCCTATTGGGGGGCCTATTGGGTGGCCTATTGGGGGGCCTATTGGGGGGCCTATTGGGGGGCCTATTGGGGGGCCTATTGGGGGGCCTATTGGGGGGTCTATGAGGGGGACTATTGGGGGGCCTATTGGGGGGCCTACTGGGGGGCCTATTGGGGGGCCTATTGGGGGGCCTATGAGGGGGACTATGAGGGGGCCTATTGGGGGGCCTATTGGGGGGACTATTGGGGGGCCTATGAGGGGGCCTATTGGGGGGCCTATTGGGGGGCCTATTGGGGGGCCTATTGGGGGGCCTATGAGGGGGACTATTGGGGGGCCTATTGGGGGGCCTATTGGGGGGCCTACTGGGGGGCCTATTGGGGGGCCTATTGGGGGGCCTATGAGGGGGACTATGAGGGGGCCTATTGGGGGGCCTATTGGGGGGCCTATTGGGGGGTCTATGAGGGGGACTATTGGGGGGCCTATTGGGGGGCCTATTGGGGGGCCTATTGGGGGGCCTATTGGGGGGCCTATGAGGGGGCCTATTGGGGGGCCTATTGGGGGGCCTATTGGGGGGCCTATTGGGGGAGCTATGAGGGGGCCTATTGGGGGGCCTATTGGGGGGCCTATTGGGGGGCCTATGAGGGGGCCTATTGGGGGGCCTATTGGGGGGCCTATTGGGGGGCCTATGAGGGGGCCTATTGGGGGGCCTATTGGGGGGCCTACTGGGGGGCCTACTGGGGGGCCTATGAGGGGGCCTATTGGGGGGCCTATTGGGGGGCCTATTGGGGGGCCTATTGGGGGACCTATTGGGGGACCTATTGGGGGGCCTATTGGGGGGCCTATTGGGGGGCTTATTGGGGGGCCTATTGGGGGGCCTATTGGGGGGCCTATTGGGGGGCCTATTGGGTGGCCTATTGGCGGGCCTATTGGGGGGCCTATGAGGGGGGCCTATGAGGGAGGCCTATTGGGGGGCCTATTGGGGGGCCTATTGGGGGGCCTATTGGGGGGCCTATTGGGGGGCCTATTGGGGGGCCTATTGGGGGGCCTATTGGGGGGCCTATGAGGGGGCCTATTGGGGGGCCTATTGGGGGGACTATTGGCGGGCCTATGAGGGGGCCTATTGGGGGGCCTATTGGGGGGCCTATGAGGGGGCCTATTGGGGGGCCTATTGGGGGGCCTATTGGGGGGCCTATTGGGGGGCCTATTGGGGGGCCTATTGGGGGGCCTATTGGGGGGACTATTGGGGGGCCTATTGGGGGGCCTATGAGGGGGGCCTATGAGGGGGGCCTATTGGGGGGCCTATTGGGGGGTCTATGAGGGGGACTATTGGGGGGCCTATTGGGGGGCCTATGAGGGGGACTATGAGGAGGCCTATTGGGGGGCCTATGAGGGGGGCCTATTGGGGGGCCTATTGGGGGGCCTATGAGGGGGGCCTATGAGGGGGGCCTATTGGAGGGCCTATTGGGGGGCCTATGAGGGGGGCCTATGAGGGGGGCCTATTGGGGGGCCTATTGGGGGGCCTATGAGGGGGGCCTATTGGGGGGCCTATGAGGGGGACTATTGGGGGGACTATTGGGGGCCTATGAGGGGGGCCTATTGGGGGGCCTATTGGGGGGCCTATTGGGGGGCCTATGAGGGGGGCCTATGATGGGGGCCTATGAGGGGGGCCTATGAGGGGGGCCTATTGGGGGGCCTATGAGGGGGGCCTATGAGGGGGGCCTATTGGGGGGCCTATGAGGGGGGCCTATGAGGGGGGCCTATGAGGGGGGCCTATTGGGGGGGCTATTGGGGGGCCTATGAGGGGGGCCTATGAGGGGGGCCTATTGGGGGGCCTATGAGGGGGGCCTATGAGGGGGGCCTATTGGCGGGCCTATTGGGGGGCCTATGAGGCGGGCCTATGAGGGGGGCCTATGAGGGGGGCCTATTGGGGGGCCTATTGGGGGGCCTATTGGGGGGCCTATTGGGGGGCCTATTGGGGGGCCTATTGGGGGGCCTATTGGGGGGCCTATTGGGGGGCTTATTGGGGGGCCTATTGGGTGGCCTATTGGGGGGCCTATTGGGGGGCCTATTGGGTGGCCTATTGGGGGGCCTATTGGGGGGCCTATGAGGGGGGCCTATGAGGGGGGCCTATTGGGGGGCCTATTGGGGGGCCTATTGGGGGGCCTATGAGGGGGGCCTATGAGGGGGGCCTATGAGGGGGGCCTATTGGGGGGCCTATTGGGGGGCCTATGAGGGGGGCCTATTGGGTGGCCTATGAGGGGGCCTATTGGGGGGCCTATGAGGGGGGCCTATGAGGGGGGCCTATTGGGGGGCCTATTGGGGGGCCTATTGGGGGGCCTATTGGGGGGCCTATGAGGGGGGCCTATGAGGGGGGCCTATTGGGGGGCCTATGAGGGGGGCCTATTGGGGGGCCTATTGGGGGGCCTATTGGGGGGCCTATTGGGGGGCCTATGAGGGGGCCTATTGGGGGGCCTATTGGGGGGCCTATTGGGGGGCCTATTGGGGGGCCTATTGGGGGGCCTATTGGGGGGCCTATTGGGGGGCCTATGAGGGGGCCTATGAGGCGGGCCTATGAGGGGGGCCTATGAGGGGGGCCTATTGGGGGGCCTATTGGGGGGCCTATTGGGGGGCCTACTGGGGGGCCTATTGGGGGGCCTATGAGGGGGCCTATTGGGGGGCCTATTGGGGGGCCTATTGGGGGGCCTATGAGGGGGACTATTGGGGGGCCTATTGGGGCGCCTATTGGGGGGCCTATTGGGGGGCCTATTGGGGGGCCTATTGGGGGGCCTATTGGGGGGCCTATTGGGGGGCCTATGAGGGGGCCTATTGGGGGGCCTATTGGGGGGACTATTGGCGGGCCTATGAGGGGGCCTATTGGGGGGCCTATTGGGGGGCCTATGAGGGGGCCTATTGGGGGGCCTATTGGGGGGCCTATTGGGGGGCCTATTGGGGGGCCTATTGGGGGGCCTATTGGGGGGACTATTGGGGGGCCTATTGGGGGGCCTATGAGGGGGGCCTATGAGGGGGGCCTATTGGGGGGCCTATTGGGGGGTCTATGAGGGGGACTATTGGGGGGCCTATTGGGGGGCCTATGAGGGGGACTATGAGGAGGCCTATTGGGGGGCCTATGAGGGGGGCCTATTGGGGGGCCTATTGGGGGGCCTATGAGGGGGGCCTATGAGGGGGGCCTATTGGAGGGCCTATTGGGGGGCCTATGAGGGGGGCCTATGAGGGGGGCCTATTGGGGGGCCTATTGGGGGGCCTATGAGGGGGGCCTATTGGGGGGCCTATGAGGGGGACTATTGGGGGGACTATTGGGGGCCTATGAGGGGGGCCTATTGGGGGGCCTATTGGGGGGCCTATTGGGGGGCCTATGAGGGGGGCCTATGATGGGGGCCTATGAGGGGGGCCTATGAGGGGGGCCTATTGGGGGGCCTATGAGGGGGGCCTATGAGGGGGGCCTATGAGGGGGGCCTATTGGGGGGCCTATGAGGGGGGCCTATGAGGGGGGCCGATGAGGGGGGCCTATTGGGGGGGCTATTGGGGGGCCTATGAGGGGGGCCTATTGGGGGGCCTATTGGGGGGCCTATGAGGGGGGCCTATGAGGGGGGCCTATTGGCGGGCCTATTGGGGGGCCTATGAGGCGGGCCTATGAGGGGGGCCTATGAGGGGGGCCTATTGGGGGGCCTATTGGGGGGCCTATTGGGGGGCCTATTGGGGGGCCTATTAGGGGGCCTATTGGGGGGCCTATTGGGGGGCCTATTGGGGGGCCTATTGGGGGGCTTATTGGGGGGCCTATTGGGTGGCCTATTGGGGGGCCTATTGGGGGGCCTATTGGGTGGCCTATTGGGGGGCCTATTGGGGGGCCTATGAGGGGGGCCTATGAGGGGGGCCTATTGGGGGGCCTATTGGGGGGCCTATTGGGGGGCCTATGAGGGGGGCCTATGAGGGGGGCCTATGAGGGGGGCCTATTGGGGGGCCTATTGGGGGGCCTATGAGGGGGGCCTATTGGGTGGCCTATGAGGGGGCCTATTGGGGGGCCTATGAGGGGGGCCTATGAGGGGGGCCTATTGGGGGGCCTATTGGGGGGCCTATTGGGGGGCCTATTGGGGGGCCTATGAGGGGGGCCTATGAGGGGGGCCTATTGGGGGGCCTATGAGGGGGGCCTATTGGGGGGCCTATTGGGGGGCCTATTGGGGGGCCTATTGGGGGGCCTATGAGGGGGCCTATTGGGGGGCCTATTGGGGGGCCTATTGGGGGGCCTATTGGGGGGCCTATTGGGGGGCCTATTGGGGGGCCTATTGGGGGGCCTATGAGGGGGCCTATGAGGCGGGCCTATGAGGGGGGCCTATGAGGGGGGCCTATTGGGGGGCCTATTGGGGGGCCTATTGGGGGGCCTACTGGGGGGCCTATTGGGGGGCCTATGAGGGGGCCTATTGGGGGGCCTATTGGGGGGCCTATTGGGGGGCCTATGAGGGGGACTATTGGGGGGCCTATTGGGGGCCTATTGGGGGGCCTATTGGGGGGCCTATTGGGGGGCCTATTACGGTCCGACGACTACCTTCTGGTCGGCACCAGGCAGCTCGGTGTGCGACCAGGCACCAGGCAAGACTTCAAGACGTCACACAGCCACAGTAGCCCCCCCCCCTCCGGGCCCCGGAGGTCATCCGGCGTGGCCAACAAAACGAAAAGGACGCTTTTGGGATCGGCGCGTCGCAGGGGGAGGGGGAGAGAAATCCTCGTCTACCTCGTGTCCAGTGCCAAAACCAAACGGACCCAATGGGGGCCCTCAGCTGGTGACTGATCCATGGCCCCGTCCACGGAGCGCCTTCCCCAGAGCCCCAGCCCCCCTACCCCCCCTTCTCAAGGGGCTCTACCGACACCCTCCCTCCGCATCCCGCGCGTGTGAAAACCCGACCTCCCCTCTGACCCTCCACAACCCCCTTCCCTGCCCTGTCCAGCCCCTCCCCCACGGCCAGGGCTTTGCTTGAAGGGAAGGGGGGCCATCGGGGCAGTCCCAGAGCGGTTGCAGAGCGGTCACGGGGGATGTGCAAGCGGTTGGGGGAGGCGGTTACTGGCGGTTGGAAATGCGGCCGGGGGGTATGGGAATGCCTTTGGGGTAGAGTCAGTGCAGTGGGGAGGGGGTAACCCCCCCCTCCTGCAAGCGATTCCCTGCCCACTGCCGCCAAACCGCAAGTCACTGCCCGCGCTGCGCCCCCACCGCAGTGCCCCCGACGTCCGCACACACCTGCTCATCCCAGTCCTGCCCGAACATCAGCTCACAGCTATCCTCACGGACGCTTTGACTTGCGGTGTTGTTGAGGATCTGCCGGGACAGTAGTGCCCGTTCCGCGCTGACGGGCAGGACCCTGTGCAGTGGTACCCCGGGCAGAAAGCAGGGGGGTCCTTGTGTGTGTGGGGGGGGGGGCGGGTTCCTCCGCAGACGTGTGTACCCACTGCCCGTTCCAGATCCTGGTGGCCCGGTGAGCGGCACTGAAAGCGTGGGTCTTATTGAACTGGGGTCCCGTATGCACAGACACAGCTGCTGATCTGGTACGCAGCTTCTGCTGTGCTGTGCTGTGCTGTGCTGTGCTGTGCTGTGCTGTGCTGTGCTGTGCTGTGCTGTGCTGTGCTGTGCTGTGCTGTGCTGTGCTGTGCTGTGCTGTGCTGTGCTGTGCTGTGCTGTGCTGTGCTGTGCTGTGCTGTGCTCTGTGCTCTGTGCTGTGCTGTGCCGAAGGCGCTGTTACCAAAGGGCAAAAGGCCGGGATGTCTACCCACGGGTACAGGTAAACGGGCTGGGCTGTGTGTGTTGTGTGCGTGCGCGCAGTTTGTGGTCCTCCCTCACCAGGCAGTGCATCCTGCACTAGGCAGGGCATCCTGCACTAGGCAGGTCCTCCCTCACCAGGCAGGGCATCCTGCAGCAAGCAGGGCATCCTGCAATGGCAGGGCATCCCGCACCAAGCAGGGCATCCTGCACCAGGCAGGGCATCCTGCACCAGGCAGGGCATCCTGCTCCAGGCAGGGCATCCTCCATGGGCAGGGCCCCTCTTGGGATTGTCCTCGGCGGCGGCGGCGGTTGTGCCGTGTTGCGCTGTGCTATGCTGTGCTGTGCTGTGCTGTGTGCTGTGCTGTGTTTTGTGCCGCGCTGTGTCTTGTTGTGCTGTGCTGCGTTGTGATGTGTTGTGTTGTGTTGTGCTGTGCCGTGTGCTGTGCTATGCTGGTGCCGAGAGTGCTGGGTCAGGTTGTGGGCTGGATTTAGGGCTAGAGAGGCGGGGGGAGGGGGAGCTGGGTAGGGTTGCGGGCTGGTGTTAGGGCAGGAGGGGCGGAGGGAGGGAGGGAGGGCATCCTGCACCATGAACCGTGCAGGGCATCGTGCATTGGCAGGGCATCCTGCACTAGGCAGGGCATCGCGCACCGGGCAGGTCCTCCCTCTCCAGGCACGGCATCCTGCACGAGGCAGGGCATCCTGCACCAGGCAGGTCCTCCCTCACCAGGCAGGGCATCCTGCACCAGGCAGGGCTGTGTGTGTTGCGCGCACGCTGTGTGCGAGTGTGCTTCCTGCACCAGGCAGGGCATCCTGCACAAGGCAAGGCATCCTGCAGCAAGCAGGGCATCCTGCAACAGGCAGGGCATCCTGCACCAGGCAGGGCATCCTGCACCAGGTAGGGCATCCTGCATGGGTAGGGGCCTCACACTGGCAGGGCTCTTGGGGATGTCCTCGGCGGTGGCGGCGGTTGTGCCGTGCTTTGCTGTGCTGTGCTGTGTTGTGCTGTGTACTGTGCTGTGTGTTGCGCCGTGCTGTGTCGTGCTGTGCTGTGCTGTATTGTGCTATGCTGTGCTGTGCTGTGTTGTGCTGTATGCTGTGCTGTGCTGGTGCCGACAGTGCTGGGTCATGTTGTGGGCTGGATTTAGGGCAAGAGAGGCGGGGGGAGGGGGAGCTAGGTAGGGTTGCGGGCTGGTGTTAGGGCAGGAGGGGCGGAGGGAGGGAGAGTTGGGTAGGGTTGTGGGCTGGACTTAGGGCACGAGGGGCGAAGGGAGGGAGGGAGGGCATCCTGCACCATGAACCGTGCAAGGCATCCTGCACCAGGCATATCCTCCCTCACCAGGCAGGGCATCCTGCACCAGGCAGGGCATCCTGCACTAGGCAGGGCATCCCGCACCAGGCAGGTCCTCCCTCACCAGGCAGGGCATCCTGCAGCAAGCAGGGCATCCCGCAGCAAGCAGGGCATCCCGCGCCAGGCAGCGCATCCTGCACCAGGCAGGGCATCCTGCACTAGGCAGGGCATCCCGCACCAGGCAGGTCCTCCCTCACCAGGCAGGGCATCCTGCAGCAAGCAGGGCATCCTGCAATGGCAGGGCATCCCGCACCAGGCAGGGCATCCTGCACTAGGCAGGGCATCCCGCACCAGGCAGGTCCTCCCTCACCAGGCAGGGCATCTGCACCAGGCAGGGCATCCTGCACCAGGCAGGGCATCCTCCTTGGGCAGAGGTGGGAAGGGTTGCGGGCTGGATGTAGGGCAGGAGGGGCGGGGGGAGGGAGTGTTGGCAGGGTTGTGGGCTGGATCTAGGGCGGGAGGGGCGGAGGGAGGGAGTGCTGGCAGGGTTGTGGGCTGGATCTAGGGCAGGAGGGGCGAAGGGAGGGAGTGCTGGCAGGGGTGTGGGTTGGTTTTAGGGCAGGAGGGGCGGTGGGTGGGAGCGCTGGGCAAGGCAGGAGGGGCAGAGGGAGAGAGAGAAAGGGGGAGAGGTGGCTTGGGTTACGGGCTGGTTTCAGGGCAGGAGAGGCGGGGGGAGGGAGTGCTGGCAGGGTTGTGGGCTGGATCTAGGGCAGGAGGGGCGGAGGGAGGGAGTGCTGGCAGGGTTGTGGGCTGGATCTAGGGCAGGAGGGGTGGAGGGAGGGAGTGCTGGCAGGGTTGTGGGTTGGTTTTAGGGCAGGAGGGGCGGTGGGTGGGAGCACTGGGCAAGGCAGGAGGGGCAGAAGGAGAGAGAGCTGGGAAGGGTTGTGGGCTGAATTTAGGGCAGGAGGGTGTGCTATGCTATGTGGTGTTGTGCCGTGCTGTGCTGTGCTGTGCTGTGCTGTGCTGTGCTGTGTTGTGCCGTGCTGTGCTGTGGTGGCGGGGGGGGGGGGGTAGCTCGTGTGCAGTTTCTGGCCCATTTTGGCCGGACACACACCCCGTTCAACCGGCAGGGCCTCAACGAGGGCCCTGCCTGGGCTGTGCGGTGCTGTGCTGTGCTGTGCTGTGCTGTGCTGTGCTGTGCGCTGTGCTGTGCTGTGCTGTGCTGTGCTGTGCTGTGTGCTGTGCTGTGCTGTGCTTTGCTGTGCTGTGCTGTGCTCTGTGATGTGCGCTGTGCTGTGCTGTACTGTAATGTGCTGTGCTGTGCTGTGCTGTGCTGTGCTGTGCTGTGTGCTGTGCTGTGCTGTGCTGTGCTGTGCTGTGCTGTGCTGTGCTGTGCTGTGCTGTGCTGTGCTGTGCTGTGCTGTGTGCCGTGCTGTGCTGTGCTGTGCTGTGCTGTGCTCTGTGCTGTGCTCTGTGATGTGCGCTGTGCTGTGCTGTGTTCTGTGCTGTGCTGTGCTGTGCTGTGCTGTGCTCTGCTGTGCTGTGCTGTGCTGTGCTGTGCTGTGCTCTGTGCTGTGCTCTGTGCTGCGCTGTGCTGTGCTGTGCTCTGTGCTGTGCTGTGCTGTGCTGTGCTGTGCTGTGCTGTGCTGTGCTGTGCTGTGCTCTGTGCTGTGCTGTGCTGTGCTGTGCTGTGCGCTGTGCTGTGCTCTGTGCTGTGCTGTGCTGTGCTGTGATGTGCGCTGTGCTGTGCTGTGCTCTGTGCTGTGCTGTGCTGTCCTCTGTGCTGTGCTGTGCTGTGCTGTGCTGTGCTGTGCTGTGCTGTGCTGTGCTGTGCTCTGTGCTGTGCTGTGCTGTGCTGTGCTGTGCTGTGCTGTGCTGTGCTGTGCTGTGCTGTGCTCTGTGCTGTGCTGTGCTGTGCTGTGCTGTGCTGTGCTGTGCTCTGTGCTGTGCTGTGCTGTGCTGTGCTGTGCTGTGCTGTGCTGTGCGCTGTGCTGTGCTCTGTGATATGCGCTGTGCTGTGCTGTGCTGTGCTGTGCTGTGCTGTGCTGTGCTGTGCTGTGCGCTGTGCTGTGCTCTGTGATGTGCGCTGTGCTGTGCTGTGCTGTGCTGTGCTGTGCTGTGCTGAGCTGTGCTGTGCTGTGCTGTGCTGTGCGCTGTGCTGTGCTGTGCTGTGCTGTGCTGTGCTGTGCTGTGCTGTGCTGTGCTGTGCTGTGCTGTGCTCTGTGATGTGCGCTGCGCTGCGCTGCGCTGTGCTGTGCTGTGCTGTGCTGTGCTGTGCTGTGCTGTGCTGTGCTGTGTGCTGTGCTGTGCTGTGCTGTGCTGTGCTGTGCTGTGCTGTGCTGTGCTGTGCTGGGCTGTGCTGTGCTCTGTGCTGTGCTCTGTGCTCTGTGCTGTGCTGTGCTGTGCTGTGCTGTGCTGTGCTGTGCTGTGCTGTGCTGTGCTGTGCTGTGCTGTGCTGTGCGGTGCTGTGCTCCGTGCTGTGCTGTGCTGTGCGATGTGCTCTGTGATGTGCGCTGCGCTGTGCTGTGCTGTGCTGTGCTGTGCTGTGCTGTACTGTGCTGTGCTGTGCTGTGCTGTGCTGTGCTGTGCTGTGCGGTGCTGTGCTCCGTGCTGTGCTGTGCTGTGTGCTGTGCTGTGCTGTGCTGTGCGCTGCGCTGTGCTGTGCTGTGCTGTGCTGTGCTGTACTGTGCTGTGCTGTGCTGTGCTGTGCTCTGTGATGTGCGCTGTGCCGTGCTGTGCTGTGCTATGCTGTGTGCTGTGCTGTGCTGTGCTGTGCTGTGCTGTGCTGTGCTGTGCGCTGTGCTGTGCTGTGCGGTGCTGTGCTGTGCTGTGCTGTGCTGTGCACTATGCTGTGCTCTGTGATGTGCGCTGTGCTGTGCTGTGCTCTGTGCTGTGCTGTGCTGTGCTGTGCTGTGCTGTGCTGTGCTGTGCTGTGCTGTGCTGTGCTGTGCTGTGCTGTGCTGTGCTGTGTGCTGTGCTGTGCTGTGCTGTGCTGTGCTGTGCTGTGCTGTGCTGTGCTGTGCTGTGCTGTGCTCTGTGCTGTGCTCTGTGCTCTGTGCTGTGCTGTGCTGTGCTGTGCTGTGCTGTGCTGTGCTGTGCTGTGCTGTGCTGTGCTGTGCTGTGCTGTGCTGTGCGGTGCTGTGCTCCGTGCTGTGCTGTGCTGTGTGCTGTGCTGTGCTGTGCTGTGCTGTGCTGTGCTGTGCTGTACTGTGTGCTTGTGCTGTGCTGTGCTGTGCTGTGCTGTGCTGTGCACTGTGCTGTGCTCTGTGATGTGCGCTGTGCTGTGCTGTGCTCTGCGCTGTGCTGTGCTGTGCTGTGCTGTGCTGTGCTCTGTGCTGTGCTGTGCTGTGCTGTGCTGTGCTGTGCTCTGTGCTGTGCTGTGCTGTGCTGTGCTGTGCTGTGCTGTGCTGTGCTGTGCTGTGCTGTGCTGTGCTGTGCTGTGCTGTGCTGTGCTGTGCTGTGCTGTGTGCTGTGCTGTGCTCTGTGCTGTGCTGTGCTGTGCTTTGCTGTGCTCTGTGCTGTGTGCTGTGCTGTGCTCTGTGCTGTGCTCTGTGCTGTGCTGTGCTGTGCTGTGCTGTGCTGTGCTGTGCTGTGCTGTGCTGTGCTCTGTGCTGTGCTGTGCTGTGCTGTGCTGTGCTGTGCTGTGCTGTGCTGTGCTGTGCTGTGCTCTGTGCTGTGCTGTGCTGTGCTGTGCTGTGCTGTGCTGTGCTGTGCTGTGCTGTGCTGTGCTGTGCTGTGCTGTGCTGTGCTGTGCTGCGCTGTGCTGTGCTGCGCTGTGCTGTGCTGTGCTGTGCTGTGCTGTGCTGTGCGCTGTGCTGTGCTCTGTGATATGCGCTGTGCTGTGCTGTGCTGTGCTGTGCTGTGCTGTGCTGTGCTGTGCTGCGCTGTGCTCTGTGCTCTGTGCTCTGTGCTCTGTGCTGTGCTGTGCTGTGCTGTGCTGTGCTGTACTGTGCTGTGCTGTGCTGTGTGCTGTGCTGTGCTGTGCTGTGCTGTGCTGTGCTGTGCTGTGCTGTGCTGTGCTGTGCTGTGCTGTGCTGTGCTGTGCTGTGCTCTGTGCTGTGCTGTGCTCTGTGCTGTGCTGTGCTGTGCTGTGCTGTGCTGTGCTGTGCTGTGCTGTGCTGTGCTGTGCTGTGCTGTGCTGTGCTCTGTGCTGTGCTGTGCTCTGTTCTGTGCTGTGCTGTGCTCTGTGCTGTGCTGTGCTGTGCTGTGCTCTGTGATGTGCTCTGTGATGTGCGCTGTGCTTTGCTGTGCTGTGCTGTGCTGTGCTGTGCTGTGCTGTGCTGTGCTGTGCTCTGTGCTCTGTGCTCTGTGCTCTGTGCTGTGCTGTGCTGTGCTGTGCTGTGCTGTACTGTGCTGTGCTGTGCTGTGTGCTGTGCTGTGCTGTGCTGTGCTGTGCTGTGCTGTGCTGTGCTGTGCTGTGCTGTGCTGTGCTGTGCTGCGCTGTGCTGTGCTGCGCTGTGCTGTGCTGTGCTGTGCTGTGCTGTGCTGTGCGCTGTGCTGTGCTCTGTGATATGCGCTGTGCTGTGCTGTGCTGTGCTGTGCTGTGCTGTGCTGTGCTGCGCTGTGCTCTGTGCTCTGTGCTCTGTGCTCTGTGCTGTGCTGTGCTGTGCTGTGCTGTGCTGTACTGTGCTGTGCTGTGCTGTGTGCTGTGCTGTGCTGTGCTGTGCTGTGCTGTGCTGTGCTGTGCTGTGCTGTGCTGTGCTGTGCTGTGCTGTGCTGTGCTGTGCTCTGTGCTGTGCTGTGCTCTGTGCTGTGCTGTGCTGTGCTGTGCTGTGCTGTGCTGTGCTGTGCTGTGCTGTGCTGTGCTGTGCTGTGCTGTGCTCTGTGCTGTGCTGTGCTCTGTTCTGTGCTGTGCTGTGCTCTGTGCTGTGCTGTGCTGTGCTGTGCTCTGTGATGTGCTCTGTGATGTGCGCTGTGCTTTGCTGTGCTGTGCTGTGCTGTGCTGTGCTGTGCTGTGCTGTGGTGTGCTCTGTGCTGTGCTCTGTGCTGTGCTGTGCTGTTCTGTGTGCTGTGCCGTGCTGTGCTGTGCGGTGCGGCACAACGCGTTGCGGAGCGGTGCGGTGCGGTGCGGTGCTGTGCTGTGCTGTGCTGTGTGCTGTGTGCTGTGCTGTGCCGAAGGCGCTGTTACCAGAAGGCAAAGGCCGGGATGTCCTGCCTACTCGAAGCTCAAACACTACTTTCAGCTGCTCCACAACAAAGATCACCTGCAACCATTGGCTGCCAATGACACAGGGGCAGTAGTTCTGTCGCAGTGCCTGGTCTGTGTCAGGCAAGATCCTTTAAATTCTGTTGTAGCCATTGCAGCATTTTCTGTTTGGCGTACCGTGGGATGCTAGCACTAAGGGCGGACGGCAAAAAACCATCACAAACCGCTTGCTTTTGCTCTGCCGGACCAGCCACCGTACCACTGTCAACGGTCTGTTGGGACAGGTGATGTACACAGGGCGGGGTAGAGGAGGACCGGGTGTAGGAGAGCTTCCTCGAGGCATCAACACTGCTCCACCACTGCTGCTTGACTGCCCAGCGATTGTTCGCAAAAATGGGTACCATTGTGTGGCCAAAAAGCTTGGGGTATCCATGGCGCTACACTAGTGGACAAATGACAGCAGTGAAAAGTCTTGGCCTAAATCAGACAAGATAAACACTCTTCCTACTATGGGCTTATTCACTGGGCTCATTCAAAAGCTGCTCACCACCACTCACAGACTGAAGAACATGCACATGGTGAACTCACTGCAAATCACCGAAAACACGGTGAACTTGCGGCCCTGAAAGCAAGACAGCAAGATGTACCTTTCAGGGACGATGCCAAGCTCTGGCATGACCTCTGCAAACATATCTGCAACGTATTTCTTTGTGGTGTGATGGTCCAGGCCGTGTCTCTGCAGAGCACAAGGTGTGGGATGTGTGGTGGTGCATGTTGGCCAGGGGGGGGGGGGGGCACTGGGGATGGGCATGGATGGGTGGTGGTGTAGGGGGTGGGGAGCACTGATGATCGGCATGGGAGGGGTAGTGAGCAATCTGTAGCTCCAAAGTAGAAGCGTGCTATTTGCCATCTGAGTGAACAACCTCAAAAGACCCATCCCCAGGCGTTGGATGAGCCAATGATACACTTGAATGCATGGGCGCACCAATTACCCCCCCCCCCTTGTATAGGCTACGCCTATGTACACAATTATTACGGTCCCTACGCCTGCTGTAGCTTGGACAAGGGTGTGGCTTGCGCGCAACACATACAACTGCCGACACACACGTGCGCGCGTGAGTTGGTGCAAGAAAGGGGAATATAAAGCACAAATATCCCAAAAATCAGAGCCATGTGGGTTCAAGTGGGCAAAGACTCACAACAAATGTGTCCATGACTCTATGTAATTGGCAAATGTGATGACAAACCCATGTCTTATGTGGAGGCTCTACATTTGGTACGTAATTAAATTATGTACACAATTATTACGGTTCCTACGCCTACTGTAGCTTGGAAGGGCGTGGCTTATACAAGGGGGGGGGGGGTACTTATGAGCTCAGGTGAGGAGAAAGGCAACTGCAAATGCAGCTGGGGGATTGCACACTGCACGGCAAAAGGCGGTCGCAGACAATACCAAGGGCCCAGGACAGCACACACACCGCTGCACCAAACGGTGCAAGGTGCCGAGCTTTGAACGTGCATAACATAGTTCGAGGCCTAGAGTAAGGCATGCCCGCCACAGCCAAAACATTCAAGGTAACGAGAACACCATCAACGTGCAGGAGAGCTGGCATTTGTATGTAGGAATGACTTCTTGGCAGGCAAATGAGAATGGCAAAGCAGAAATGCCTGGGACATGGACAATTTTGGCAAATGGTGACCCCATGCCCAGAGTAAGCAGAAAGCAAAGCACCAAACAGCAAGAATGATTCTCTGCTTCTGAGGAAAAATGGCAGAGGGCGTGGTGGTGGTGGTGGCGGCGGCGGTGCTGGAAGGGTGTGCACCCGTCCCCAAGGGGTGGAATGAGTCGCCGTGGTGCACCAACAACGTGGAGTGTCGCTTGCTGAGGAGGGCACGCACAGGGCACAGGCGAGGAACAGCGGGGCGGCAGGCCCAGACCTTCTTCACCAGATCCATCTTGTTGACGACCACAAAAAGGCGATTGGTGATGTCCTTGATCAGATCCGGCCGCATGCTGCGCATCTTCTGCAGAATCTGGGCCTCTTCTTCCGTCTTGAGCTTCGAATAGTCCAGAATGTACAGAATGACGTCTGCATGATTCATCAGCGCCTCGACCTGCGACACAGGGGCAGGGCTGGGAGCCAGGGTCCTCAGGTGCCCGGGTCCCTCCTAACCTCGCCGGTACACATGCTGCTCATGCCTGTTGCTGGGCGCGTGCTAATCTTTGGTGCAACCACCATTCCATCTAATCCTCAAACCCTCTTTCTTAACCTCTTGCAAACACCCCACCGGTACCCTGCGGTGCTGTGCAAATTGCAAACTTCCAGTTTGCCAGACTGCTCACACAGGACAGGGGAAAGGAACGGTGTGCCAAGGCAAAACACTCATCGCCATCTGTATCATATGCGGCTGCTGAACACCTTTGGAGAGGAAGGAATACTGTGATCATTTCAATATGGGACGCCCGGAAAAAGACAATACATCGACCCATGATTTCTGGCGCATCACAAGCACGTGGCCCATATATATACGGCCAATGCTGTTTCCATTTTCCCCTGCAGTTTGATGGCGTTGCCCGAGCAGCAGAATTCAGGCTGTTCAACATTGAAGTGAAGGTACTTGTTTTCTCTTCGTGGGGCTGCGGTCAAGCCATTCCTTTGTGGCCCTGGGGTACCCATTTGCCAAAACTCACCAAAACTGGACCTAACCCACCCACCCACTCCTTGACCCCCCCCCCCGGGGGGGGGGGGGGGTTCCTCACCAAGCAATCGCTTGGCTGCGGTATATGAGGTGTGGGTTGTGTGAGGAGCATGAACACTCTTGCTTTTGCTCATCGTTCATCATGTGCACAGCCCAAGAGGCTTTTGACAGTGTTTTGTCAATTACATTGTGGGTGATTTTATTGCGATGGTGGTGACAAAAAGCACGGCTGCAGCGGGAGAACATCTTGTAACTTTGAATCGGTACAGGTCCTGTGGGCCTTGTTTGCATGGAGCACCTCGGCTGCACGCAGTGACCCCCTCTGTGGAGGACTGCGCGATACCTGCAATATCTGCCCTCCACAGCTCTTTACAAAGCAACTCACTGCAGGGATCACACAGCCGTACACAGAGAAGATTGGTGCGGGGGGGCTTCTTTGCACAAAGTGTGCACAGGTCTGTTTTACCAGAGGCACTGGAGGCCCATTTTAGGCTCCTGTTGTTTAACACAATATGAAACTGCCAAAGCAAATGGGGGATCCGAATGCAGTGTTGTATGCTTCTCCCCTGCGAGGACACCAAATGGAGCCACGCCAGTCCTCTTTGCGTTGGACATCTAGGCTGTGGAGCCACATCATTCCCCTTTGCTTTGAGACCGCAATCATTGCTTTGGACAGTATGGCAGAGGCTATGGAGCCACGCCATTTGTCTTTGTTTTGGAGACCCAGCTGGGCGGGGATTCCTACTCATGACCGGACGGGGACGCAGGAAAGCATCTGAATTGAATCTTACATCACTGATTTCTGGATTTCAAGCAGTGCCATTGCAGGTGTTCTGAGGACCGACCCCAAATTCTGCTGCAAGTGCATCTCCGGCTGTGCCTCACTCTGCTCTGAGTTTTGACCAGCGCATCAGGAGCCGCCGAGGATGCCTCCAGCAAAGATCAGGACACGGATGGAGTCTGATTCGGTGCATTTGTTTGTGCGCTTGGGAGGTCATGGTTTTCACGGCGACAACGTCGGTCCCAGCAACACGAGAGAGGTTGCACTGCTCACGAGGTGCATACTTGTCTGGAAGGTATCACGCGCCCCTCCCCCATGCGCCTCGAGAGCGGCAAACCTTCCCGCCCTGTGCGCCTTGTTAGCCCCCCCCCCCCCCTCCATGCGCAAACCATCCCGTGCGCCTCGGTAGCGCCAACCCCCCCACGGGAAGGGCACACGGGTAAACGGAGTGGCATTCGGTGTGTAATGTGCGCCAACTGTCCCCACGCTACAACTCTCTACGCTTGACGCCGGGGCCACAAAAGGGGGACGGTTTTGCCTTTGAACGAAAACGGGTCCTCGGGGTTCGGTCCGGCGAGTAGTCGTGCATTCCATTCTGACATGCAACATGATCCCGAACATCGTTGGTTCGTCAGACTTCACACTCTGCACCGCAACAGTGCTGGCCCAAAACAGAAGGGACGGCACGGGGTCGTCCCGGTGCTTACGCAGGCGGCGGGAGGGGGGGGGGGGGGGGCAGGGGGCGGGATACTGCAGTGGGAAACTGGTTTTGTGGGGCTGGTGTGCAGTGGGGCTGCGGCAGTGTGCGGGACAGGGTCTTGGGTCGCAGTTGGTGTTGGGTGCCAGAACAGGGGTGTGCCCCGGTGGCAAGCAACAGCGGCCAGCGCAGCAGCAGCAGCAGGAGCAGGAGCAGCTCCTTTTGTTTTGTTTCAAATAAATGGCACTGCCAGTCCAGAAAAGGCCCAGGAATTATGTACAATTGCAGTGAAACACATAGATCTTTGATACCCCCATTGTAGACACTATACGTGAGGATAGTTGGCTGGCAGCGTTCGCTGTACAATGCGTCATTTGGAATAACCTTTGTACTTCCGCTTACCTCGGCTCTACGTTGGGGTATCCTTTTGCTTGTTCCTCTTGGCACACTCCAGACCTATTTTGGATCTTCTTGTGGGTGGGGCACTTGGTGGTCCCTAGATACCATTGGTGACGTGGAACCCAACGTGCCCTCCACTACTGTGACCCTCATAGATGGCTTTTCGTATGCTCGAGGTCCAATAGATCAATTGGCCGGTCTGCAAACTAATCCGTCAATCCTCGGAGCGGGAGCAGCCCCTCCTGGCCAGACCGCCGAGCAGGTCGTAGCGCAGCGACCCCAGGGAAGGGTGCGGGGTCATTTATGGCCCTGGCTAAGCCAGCCACCCCATCCGACGGAAAAAATTGCCTCAGGGAAAAAATGAAAATTATCAAAGGAGCCAGAAATCTGTTGAGGCCAATTGTAGGTACACAACCTTGTTTTCTGGCCTCTGACCCAGAAGCAGCAGCACAGCCCCGGCGTAGGGGCAGGGATGCATTAGAACGGAAGGCACCCCAGAGGCGGTTAGACAGGCGGTTGGAGGAGGTTGCCAAAGCGGTAGGAGGCGGGGACTGTCGGTTACAAAAATGCCGTTGAGCCTGGCACTTGGCGTCAGGGCGACAGTGGCTGGGCAGAGGCTGGGCGCCCTGGAGGGGGGGGGGGTCCCCCCCCCCCTTCCAACGCATCCCTGCGTAGGGGTGTGGGGGGGCAGTGCGGGGGTGTGGGGGGCAGATGGAGGCCGTCAGACACCTGCGGTCGCACAGCGTCGGTTCCGGCCTCGTTGGGCCCGGGCGTATCACTGACATCGAAGGAGGTTTGGCATCCTTCAAAGGACTTGTCGCTCAGCGCCACGAGCGGCGCCTCCAGGATCATTTCCGGGGGGGCCTCGTTCGTCTCGCGGGCCTGGCTGTTGATCTTGCGCAGGGTGGCGCAGACGTCGCGGCCCTGCACGCAGGCCCCCTTGTTGAGGAAGAGCCGGCCCTGAGACGCATGTGCGATGCAGCTGCGCCCGTGGCCCCTCCGCGGCCCTGCACCCGTGAGGACCCGGCGGTTGGCAAACACATTTACGCACCTCCTCTGCCCCTGACCTGACCTCACACCCACACACCCACACACCCACACACCCACACACCCACACACCCACACACCCACACACCCACTTGCCTTCAGCGGTCCAGCGCCACTCTCGCCACACAAGTAATTAGGTTCGCACAAATAAGAGCCCTCCCCACCGCAACCAGCCCCCCGCCGCAGATGTTATGTTTTTAGGCTAAGCCTAGGGTTACGTTCAGTGACCACCACCCCTCTACCACTTCCCGTTGGTATGAAACCCCGGCCATTGCCTTTCGCACACACCCGGATCCACTCCCACTCCCACTTTCAAGAACCCATGGGTACAGGGGGGGGTATGGCATGGGTATGTGCCCCTTAGCTGTCTCGTCAATGTACCTTCTCATTGTGTTGTGTTGTGTTGTGTTGTGCTGTGTTGTGTTGTGTTGTGTTGTGTTGTGGTGTGCTGTGTTGTGTTGTGTTGTGTTGTGTTGTGTTGTGTTGTGTTGTGTTGTGTTGTATTGTGTTGTGTTGTGTTGTGTTGTCGTGCGATTGAGCCGAGCAGGCCCACAGGTGGGGCGCCGTCTCGGGCTGTGTCCCGCACAGGAGGCACGTTGTATTCAGCACCGTGCCCCGCCGGGAGGAACGGTGGGCCAGGACGGTCATGGTCGGGACGTTGTCCATGCGATGCGCCGTGATGTGGCGCTGCTGGTCGTGGTCGAACCAGTCCAGGGGGAGGCCCCCCCCTGGCATGAAATTTACCCCCCAGCGGGCCTCGTAGATGGCTTGCGCCGGTATGGAGGCCCGGTCCTGCAACCAGTCACTCAGCGCCGTCGGGGAGAGCTGGCACTGGTCGCGGAAGGGCACTGGGGGATAAATGAGTAGGGGCGCCTGAGGAGCCACGTGAGGTCTACCTCCGGCGGCTCCCGCGTCGCTGCGTCCACACGGACGTTGAGGTCCGTGATCCAGTGCGACGGTGTGGTCACCACATTGATGGCAGACCTCGGGGAGAGGCGCTGCCCCCCCAGGACAGTGGCGTAGAGGTGGTGGATGCCATCCCCGCAGTGCCCTCCTTCCTGGTACGTGCGGAGGGCCCCCACTGCTGCCTCCGAGTCCGGCACCAGCCAGTAAACCCCCTGCTG
This sequence comes from Eutreptiella sp. 'Long Island Sound 2002', assembly GCA_964036045.1. Classification (NCBI taxonomy): domain Eukaryota; phylum Euglenozoa; class Euglenophyceae; order Eutreptiales; family Eutreptiaceae; genus Eutreptiella; species Eutreptiella sp. 'Long Island Sound 2002'. Next base: position 26,493,435 of record OZ038400.1, on the reverse strand, counting down.
TGTCGCCAGCCGGCGGGCATACGAGAGGAGGGCCATCGCTTCCCCCTCCTGGGAGGTGCCCACTCCTGAGGCCACCTGGGCCTGATACTCCCCAGGCCCGCTCTGGACGACCCCGGCCATGGCCATACCCGCCTGCGTGGCCCCTGCATCCACCGCCACGACACTGCCCCGGAGGGTCGCCAGCGCAGGCAGGTCATGGAACCAGACGCCTGGGCGAGTCTCAGGGGCCAACACTCGCGGGGGGTCGGTCGCCCGGCCGTGGGGCGCCAGGAGGGCCATGTCCCCATGGTGCTCCCTGAGGTGGGTGCGCAGGGCCTGGTGTAGCTCCGCTGGCACTGTCCCCACCGTATCGAGGGAGTAATAGAGGGGTCCCTTGTGCGGGTGCCCCGGGCATTTGTGCGCCATGCACTCCGCTGGATATTGGAAGCGCGCCACCGCCGCCGGGGCTATGGCGATCCACGGAAACGGCGGCAGCGTCGAGGTGATCGTCACGAGAGGGGCCTGCGATGTGCTGGCGCAGTTCCAGTAGGCGGCAGTCGGGGGGGCTGTCGTCCACACGACGGTGGGCGCCCTGACCCCAGTGCGCTGGAGCTGGGCCAGGGACTCCTGCCGGTGGTCGCCCCACAGCTGGGCGTGCAGTGGCGCATCCACCTGCACTTGGATATCCAGGAGGGCCACCAGGAGGCGGTGGAGCCTGGTGTCGCTGGGCAGGGTGCCCGGGGGCTGCTGGCACACCCGGGGTTCTGTCGCCCAGCCCGCGGTCTCCATGGTGTCCTGCAGGGCCGCGGTCATCCGGAGGGGCTGCCCCCTATGGTATATCGTCTCCATTCGGGTGGTTTTGGCCGCCCGGCCCCCCACGATGACTTCCGCCTGATAGGTGGGCACGGCCCTCGGGACCCAGTCCTTGGGCGCCGCCTGCCATCGCGGCGTGGGTTCCCTCAGGAGCGGGACCAGTACCGCAGCGTGGCGGGCCAGCCACGCCTGTAGCCCCGGGATCCCCTTGCGGGCCGGCGCTCGTCTCTTCAGGGCTCGCTCCGGCAGCACCTGGTGATTCTCTGTGTAGAGGTCGCCGAGGTGATGGTAGCCCAGGGCCTGTACCGTTTCGTACACCGTCGGGGGGACGACCACCTGCGCGACGGCGCCATACAGAGTTGTGTACACCTCCACCCGGGGGGCAGGGGCCGCCGCTGCCGCCGATCGCGGCCCACCGGGACCTCGGACCAGGATGGGGGTGGTCCCTGAGCACTGGCCCGGCATCCACATGGGCATGGCCACCTCATCCACGACCCGCTGCAACGTGGCTATGAGGTGGGGGCACTTGGGGTGATGCGTGTACTGCCCCGGGGTAAGCACCGCCGGGCAGCCCCCCCTGAGCGCCTGGTGCGTTTGCAGGTAGTAGGCCTGGGAGTCCCGGAACTCCTGCTTGGCCCAGGCCGACTGCCGAACCCACTCTCGAACTACCGCCGCCTGCCACGAGTGCTCTGACCGAGTGAGACCCTGGCACCCATGCTCCCAGGGTCCCCAGAGCGCGTCGGTATGAGCGTGGCGGGAGATGCCCGTCACGTGCTTGTATGCTCGCACCATGAGAGCATTGTTTGCCGCGTGTACCTTGGCCGTGGGGCGGTACACGCTGGCCAGGGGGAGCAGCTTGCTCGGGAGCTTGGCCATGAGCACCATCATGGCCGCGTCCGGGGAGAGCCGCTGGGGGCGGAGCTGTGTCCAGAGCTCCGCCCTGACCTCCGGCAGGTTGCGGGGGGCCGTAGGCGCCCCCTGGAGGTAAATGTCGGTTCCCATATATCGGAGGACCCTGGAGGGCTGTATCTCCGGGGCCCCTGCCAGTGCCTCCCGCCGCTGGTCCGGGGTACTCGTCACCCACGCGCGGCCTAGGTGGCGGGCCACGGCTGCTGGCGTAGGCGACCGTAGGGGCCGTGGGTCTGACGTGGAGCCGTGCTGGATCTTGCGGTCAGGGACGTCCACCCGCAGGATTCCCTGGTAGTATACCCGCTGATCCAACAGGACCCCCTGTATGGGGTGGGAATCGCCCCGCTCCAAGAGGACGATCGTGTCGTCCACCCACATGAGTCCCGGGAAGCGGAAGGGCTCTACCGCCGAGGACCGGTATGCGATGTCCATGTATCGCAAGAAGGGGAGCGCCGCCGTCGCCCCCGCATGGACCCCCTGGACGGTACCCTGGGGCGTACCCAGGAGTTGCGTCAGGGTGTGGGACTGCCAGGGGCCCAAGGGCAGGGTGTAGGAGAAACCCTCGGTATGGGTGGCGAGGTGGTCGGCCTCTCCCAGGCCCACCCGGGCTCCCACTATAGGGTGAATGTCCTGCGCGATCACGTCGAAGAATTTTGCGAGATCCGTGATCAGGACGTCCACTATCCGGTTTTGAAGCCTGGCCAGGTCCAGCTTCATGTGCACCGTGCGGACGACCTCCTGGAGGGATATCCCCCGCATGCCCCCCACTAGGCAGGGGCCCCCCAGGGCCCGCTCGTAGACGGCTGTCGCCACGGCATAGAAGGCCGTGGGCTCGAGTTTGGAGACGTGGGAGGAGATGGTTATCCCCCGGAGGTTCGCCTCCTGGACCGGCTGGTCCGGGTTTTTCAGGAGCAGGGTAACCCGCCCCCGCCTGCCCACCGTGCGGCTGACTGGGGGGCTGCGCACCACGGTGCACAGGGTCTTCTGGTCCGCCTCCGTCAGGTGTCGGTACCAGGAGATATCGATGCAGATGTCCGCTTCGGGTAGGCGGAGGTCGGGGCTGCGGGCCTTCCCCGACTGCACCTCCCAGAGGTGGCGGGGCTGGACATAGTCGCCGCGGGCTGGCGGGGCATGCTGCGGCAGCAGCCCCAGGTACCTCTGGAAGTGGGCCCATCGGTCGGGGTCATCTCGGATCCGGTAGCTATGGCCCTGGAGCCGTAGGCGGCTCAAGTACAGGGCAGACAACGTCTCCCTGGGGTTGAGGAGCGCCTTGCTGTCCAGGGGGATTTCCGAGACATCGCGCGGGGGGCCCCTGCTACGACGCTGCACCTCCCTCCACTGCTCTGGGGTGCGTTTCAAGTTGAGGGTTTCCTGCTTGCGTCGGAGGGCCCTGCGTTTCACCCCCCGGAGGCTCTGCTGGCGCTGGGCTTCTCCCAAGGCCACGAGGCTCCGCTTGAGGGCGTGCCCCGCCGTCACTGAGGTGCCCAATATGCTCTGGGCCATCACTGTAAAACGCCCCACCGTGGGGAGCATGCTGCGCGCTGGGAAGGGCTGCTGGGGAGCCCGCGAGGGGGGAGCTCGCTCCGCCGGGCGCGTCTTGAGGCGGTACTGCCGGAAGCGGAGGGCTCGGACCCTGCCCGTGGCGTGGGCCCAATCGTAGATGGCCCTTTGCAGGCCTTTCAGCCACCGAATCGGGGCGAGCTGGGGGTCCAAGGCTCTCCTGCGGAGTATTGAGTTGTGGAAATCGGCTGTGTCGGCCGGGGACAGGGGCACTGGGCCTAGGTGGTACTCCGGGGTGCGGGAGACCGTATGGGGGCTGGGCTTGTCCAGCCGGTTCACCGGGAAGGCGATGGTGAGAAGCAGGGGGACGTGGTGGTCCGAGAGGAGGGTGCTCGCCCAGTAGTGGTACGAGGCGATGGTGAACTGCGCTTCGCTGTGGCAGGCGGCTGTGTCGATGCGGGAGCGCGCGGCTCCCTGGAAGCAGGAGTATGTGTCCTGCGGGACCGGGTGAAGGTCCACCAAGTCCCTGAGGTTGAAGGCCCTCAGGAACGTGCGGTAGCCCGTGTCCTCGGGGCGCGGGGTCCCTCTATCTGCCGGTCGGGCCGCCGAGTTGGTGTCCGCGACAACCAGGACGGTCGTCGGGTCGACCAGGCAGGTGACCTCCCTCCAGACGGCGGCCCACCATCTCACGTAAGGCTCCACGCCTATGCTGATCTGGGGGGCATGGGCTGCCAGCACATGATGCCGACCCCACGGGGTGAGGACCTCCATGAGGAGGGCGTTGGCATCCTCCGCGCCCCAGAGGAGGGAAGCCCGGGTGGTTGTCCCGGTAAGGACGTATACTTCCAGGCCCGCCCCTGTCTTGCCGTGGGCGGGGAGCACGACGTGACGGGCGTAGTCCTGGAAGGGGGGGTCCTCGGGGCCTGCCCGGGACTGGGCCTCAGCCTGGACGAGGAGGGTAGGGCGGCGCGCTGCCATGTGTAGGGCTTGCGCCAGGAGGCGTTGCCGGAGGTACCGGCCCCGGACGTCAAGCCACAGGTACCCCACAGCGTGCACGTCCTCCGGGGTGCCCTCAATTCTGGGACTGCGGGGGAGTGGGGTGCTCCGGCTCCGGGTCCGGCTCTGAGGAAGTGGGTCCGCCCTGGGGGTCGGCGTGTGTGGCCGAGCCGCCAGCTGCCTCCTGGGCCGCCCGCAGGTCACGCCCGATGAGGCCAAACACCGTGGTCAGGGAGGGAGTCCCCGCTGGCCGTTCGCCCGTGAGCCTGGGGAGCACCCAGTCTCGCAGGGCCGGGGCCTGCGCCCCCAGGACCTTGAAGCCGACCGGCTTGGCCGGCTGGAGGGCCCGGGCGTAGCTGACCCACGAGGCGCTCCATCCCTTCCAGTCGGCGTCGCGGAGCTGCTGGGCCCCCAGGGCCGAGGGGACGACGACGAGTCCCCCCCGAGCCCTGTCGTAGGTGGCCTTGGCCACCATGGGCGTAGTGATGGCCAGGGGGTTGCCTCCGGGTGGGGTGAGGGTGGCCCTGTGGTCCCCGAGGTCCATGCTCGCCGTGTCGACTGGGGTGTATCGGTCCCCGCGCTTGACGCAGATTTGGACCGGGGGGGGAGCGGTGGCCGGCGTGCCCCGGGGGACATGTACTGGGCACTGGCATATCAGCACCAGGGCCCTGGTATCCGGGGGGACCGCCCGGGGCGGGGGTGGGGCAGACCAGGCATACGCATATGCCATGGCCTGGAGCCACCACCCTGGGCGCGTGCCGCCCTCGGGGGCGGGGAGGCGGAGCTGCACCCTCCCCTCGATCACGTAATACACCGTGATCCCAAGTCCCGGCGGGTGAGGAGCCGGGATGGCATCTCCCTCCCAGCTGGAGAGGGAGAAGGAGGGGACCCCCAGGGTATAGCCCACGAGCTGGAGCAGCTCGCGGGTCCTCTTTGCATACTGGGCCAGGAGGGGAGGGAGGCCGTCTCCCTCCGGGGAATGGGGGCCGGGGACGGGGGTGGTGTCCTGGCCCGCCGCCCGCATGCGGCGTCCCACCGCCGACAGGCGTTCGCTGTCCAGGAAGACAGCGACGTCCAGGGCCTTGCAGGGGTTCGCCTCCTCCAGGGCAGTATCGGCGATGAGCGCCGCCAGGCGGGACTCGTGCGGGCCCAGCTCGCCCGGCGGGCTGTCGGCGCGGCCGGCTGCCGGCGGTGCAGGGTCGTCATCCAACTCTACCGCCGGCGGTAGGGGCTCCAGCGGGCTGAGGGCGCCCGCTTCATCATCCAGGAGGCCAGCCAGCTCGGTGGCCGTGCCCTGGGACGCATCCACATCGATGGGGGGGGGCGGAGGGTCATCCGCCGCGTGCGAAGTGGGAGTTCCGAGAGCGGGCGAGGTCTCACGGGGCCTTAGCTCCCGTTCTCCTTCCGGGGCCTGCTCCGCAGCCTCGTTTTCCTCCTGGGGGGCTCCCTGCGGGGGGCACTGGTCGCATGGGCTGGGGCGCCAGAAGCGACAGACTGTACACCAATCTAGGGCGGGTCCCTCCGGGGGGTGGCCCTCCGTCGGGGGAGCTGAGGCCTCAGCACCGTCGTGGGCCTGGGCGGTCATGGGGTTGCCAGCGGGCGCCTGGGGGCGGGCCGCAGGGGCCCCTGGGGCGCTGGCGAGGGCTCGCTGATGGCCCTCCTCCCGGCAATCCGCGCCCAAGAGGTCCTGGGACACGCTTTCAGCTGCCACATCCGAGGGGCCGGGCCGGGGGGGGCCCTGCGCTGGCATGCCCGGTAGCCGGTTGGCCGGGGTCACTAGGCGTCCCGGTAGCCGCCAGGACACGCCGGCTAAGCTGGCTGGTACGGCCTTTGGCTGCGGCTCGCGGCCGCGCAGGTGGGCTCACCCGAGCCGCGGTGGCCTCTGGGCTTCGCTCAGGGGCCCGCGCCGGGCTCCTGGAAAAAATCCCATAGTGGGGGTCCTTAAGGGCGGTCCTTAACAAAAAAAATTGGTCCTAAAGGACCACCCTGCCTCACAAGGCCAGTGGAAAAAAGCCCCTCAGAGCGGGGGACAAGATCAGAAGTGGCCAACAAGTGGCCCGAAAGTTCTACAGCCTGGTTCTTTTGTTTTTGGCGGTTTTGAAACCTAGTAAGAAAAAAAACTTTTTTTTACTAGGTTGTGAAACCTAGTTAAAAAAAGTTTTTTTTTTTACTAGGTTCCCGATACCTAGTAACAAACTAGTGAACCTAGTAAACTGTTACCTAGTAAAAAAAAAACTTTTTTTAAAAAACTTTTTTTTACTAGGTTTAACTACAGACCCCACGAAGTCTCCCCGAGTAGTGCAGGCACGTTGCAATAAGCAATTCACATCGATAGTATGCACGAAGTCGCCCCCCCCTACCTCCCCCCCCTACCCCCCCCCCTACCCCCCCCCCTACCCCCCCCCCCCCTACCTCCCCCCCCCCTACCTTCGGCTCGCTTCGCTCGACAGACGGCTCGCTTCGCTCGACGCGGGGGCCAGCCCCCGCACCCCCCTTAAATAACATGACTCCTGCGGTGGCCACAGACCGCCTTTTGTGTGCACCGCCTTGTGTGTGCACCGCCTTTTGTGTGTACCGCCTTGCCTGTGGCCCCTTAAATAACAAGACTCCTGCGGTGGCCACAGGCCGCCTTTTGTGTGTTCCGCCTTGTGTGTGCACCGCCTTCTGTGTGTACCGCCTTGCCTGTGGCCCCTTAAATAACAAGACTCCTGCGGTGGCTACAGACCGCCTTTTGTGTGTTCCGCCTTGTGTGTGCACCGCCTTCTGTGTGTACCGCCTTTCCTGTGGCCCCTTAAATAACAAGACTCTTGCGGTGGCTACAGACCGCCTTTTCTGTGTTCCGCCTTTTGTGTGTTCCGCCTTGTGTGTGCACCGCCTTTTGTGTGTACCACCTTGCCTGTGGCCCGTTAAATAACAAGACTCCTGCGGTGGCCACAGACCGCCTTTTGTGTGTTCCGCCTTGTGTGTGCACCGCCTTCTGTGTGCACCGCCTTGCCTGTGGCCCCTTAAAAAACAAGACTCCTGCGGTGGCCACAGGCCGCCTTTTGTGTGTTCCGCCTTGTGTGTGCACCGCCTTCCCCCCCCATACCCCCCCCCTACCTTCTCGACCCCCCCCCTACCCCCCCCCCCTACCTCCCCCCCCTACCTCCCCCCCCTACCTCCAAGGTAGGGGGGGGCGACTTCGTGCGATATATGTTCACATCATAACAAATGCCGGCACTCCTGTAAACAGAGTACTGTCCAGAGACCCAAAGACCGACAAAACGTCGAAAACATGAAGCAGACACCTTGTTCTCACCAATCTGTGGCCCCTCCCCCTCACCATTTGGTGGACTTCCCAGACCAGCACACTGACCCCCTCACCCACTGCCTCCTGTGTGACATTCCGTCGGGTTGCGGTTTCTTTATGGGACCCTGGACAGTCACCCGTTCTTCCCTTCGCGTGCTGCATCGGGTCAATGCTTTCTGACGGCCGCTGTGGCCGCTGTTCCTTGTGCTGTCGTTTCCGCGGTAGCGGAGCCCAGTGGTTGGCATACTGGGGGTTGTGCTGGTTGGTGTGGGGGTTGTTTTGCGGTTTTTGCTGCCCACTCCCCTCTGCGTTCCGGTCGCCCACCACACGATTGCAAACAAATAGACGAGCAGCACAACGCCGGGTCCAAATGTCAGATGCCTCGTCAGTTGGACAGTCAAGCAAGACAGAGCATGTTCAACGCCAACAGGCGCCTTTCGAAAAAAAAATAGACACTCAGAAAGGCCGCCCACCACACGTCTCGCCGCGTTTCCGTGTGCGTGAGGCCCAATTGTTCCACCCCTCTGCATGTTGTCCCGGCCGTCCGCCACCTGCCTCACCAAGTTGCATGTGCGTGAGGCCCAATTATTCCTCCTTTCCCCGTGGTGCACACTGCACTCCTCACCCCCCCCCCCCCTTGGGCTGATTTTGTTTTACCGCCAAGCACCGCCCTAGCCCGGCAGGGCTATGAGGAGGGGGATGTGCAGCATCCAAACAGTGATGCAGGGCAATTGAAGGGAGGGTGCAGGCGTGCAAAAGAGGAGGAGGGGTGTCAGGCATGTGCATAGCATGAAATCCCCCGCCCCCCTTCCTCCCCTTGGAGGCATGGGGGTGATTGGGGCCGGGGGGGGGGGATGAAATTTTGGAATTGGATCTGCAGTCTGCAGATGCAGCCTGCTGCATTCAATGCAGTAGACTGTAGATACTGCCTGTAACGTGTAGACGTAGAAGAGTTGGTATCAGGGGGTGTTGCTTAGAGGTGGTATGGGGAGGGGCAATGGGGAGACGGATTGGGGGGGGAGGTCTGGAAGGGAGGTAAAAGGGAAAAGGTGGGAGAGGTTCGCTGACTGTGGCATGTGAGGGGATGTTGGAGGACGTGGGGGAAAGTAGTGAAGGGGATGCAGGGCTGATGAGGGAGAAAAGTGGGCGTTGCTGGAACAGGGCTCTGAGGGAGAGGCGGAGTTGAGGGAGGGATGTAAGAGGCATGTGCAGGGACATGGAGCATCATAAGTGGTGCCGGCAAAGGTGTAGGGCACGCGAGGAGTTGTCAGGGGGATGTGGGGGATGTGTGGCCCCACAGCACCATGGCTGGGGGCCCCTGTCCCCCAAAGCAAACCGGCACCGCTTTGGGCCCCTTGTGGACCTGGCTGTCCCCTCGGTGGCCCAATTTCAGGCCCAAAAATGACGGTAAAGACACTGGGTGGCTGTGAGCAGGGTGGTGTGTGCGTGGGGGGGGGGGGGGGGTGGCCCATAGGGAGAGCAGCAGGGCTGGTGTAGGGTCTTAGAACCGCCGTCGGTTACCCTCCAACCGCCGTCGGTTACCCTCCAACCGCCGTCGGTTACCCTCCAACCGCCGTCATCGGGCTGTCAGGACACCGCCTCGACCTGATGACAAGGCAACAGCACAACACAGCGACACCCCTTAGGGGGGTTAGCAGCGAGCAAGCTGGCACAAGATGGCACGGATTCCTAACTCCGCACGCCTGGCTGGGATTCTGGACATCTCAGCGTATGAAATTGAACGGCACAACATTTGAGCAAGAAATTCAACACAGGGAGCTGGCGATTCTTTGACTCTGGTTTTTTTTGTGGGTTTTAGGTGGAAGAGGCGTGTGGTGTGTGCCACATGCATTCAAACCCGCTTTGGTTTGGCGCATCGAACTCGGTGTTGCCATCACCAGCTCGTGTCGGTACCGTTGTCCCCTGCAAGCGACACGCACCTCTGCAAACAATGCCCCGGCAAGTCCGCATCCCCCCCACACCTGACTTGCCCCACCCCATCGTGAAGTTGTGCGGCTTGATGTCGCGGTGCAGGAAGCCTTTGGTGTGGAACCGCTCGATTCGCGCCAACATCTGGTTGGCCAAGATTAACACGGTTTTGAGGCTGAGCCGGGCCTCGTTGTGCCTCAGGAGCATGTCCAGATTGGGCCCTGGGGACATGGGGTGGGCACTGTGCGGAGGCCGTGTGGAGGGGGACTCAGATGGGGGCAGGTCCAGTCCCAAGGGCTGTCGTGGCAGCCACTGCACTTGTGTTCCGGAGGTCCGCACGGTCGCAGGCGGTTGGCAGTCCCCAGAGCAACTGTAGGCGGTTGGAGGTAAAATTTTTTTTTGGAAGGACACCGGCCTTTGCCCACCAACGTGGCCCTTGGCCGCCTTGGGATGAACGTGCATCGGCAGATGTGTGCCAAACCGTTGGATGTTTGCGCGCAGTGCCCTGTCGACTGGTGAAGGGCTGTCCGCACGCAGGCCGTCTGGAACCGCCTGCAGCAACAGCGTTTTGTGTGGTGGGGGAGCGCGCACAAACTGGGCGTTGGTCGCCCGCACGCGTCCCAGTCACCAGTCACTGTCATGGTGGTCGTCACCGTTGCCACCACAGCCATTGTTGCTGGTACTGTTACTGTTGTCCGCCACGACCACGGCTGGGCATGTGGGCATTCGACTTGCCGCCGGCGCCCGGCCCGGAGACCGGCACTCGCTTCTCCATGTGATGCACCGCTGAACCATGCAGAGCCCCGCCGCATCCATCACTCCGTCGGGCCCTCCCACATCCAATGTCTGCGTCACGTTGCCGCCACAGCCCTCCCCACCGCCTCAGTGCCCAGACACGACTCTGGTTTGGCATCTGTCGTCACAAGGTTGCACGCAAACGCCCCCTAATGCATCCATGCAGAGGGGCAACACGGGACGGATCGGCCCCCCAAGTGAAATCCTGATTGACTACATCCATCCATATGCTCAACCATGGTTGGTGGCGATTGGCGGTTGGCGGCAGCTGGCGGTTGGCAGTTGGCAACTGGCGGTTGGTGGTGGTTGGCAGCGGTTGGTGGTTGGTGGCGGTTGGAAGTGGTTGGCAGTTTGCGGTTGGTTGCCGCTGGCGGTTGGTGGTTGGCGGTTGGTGGCAGTTGGCGGTTGGCGGTTGGTGGCGGTTGTTGGTTGGTGGTCCCTTGGGGCGGTCCTTAAGGGCGGTGCACACTGACATCTGCACCTCATGCTCTACGCTGAGTGCTGGTTGCTCCATCCAGGCCCATCCAGGACCCGTAGGACATGGGGTCTCTGGGGTCAGGGGGGTTTGGCCTGCCCGTGACGCGGACCTGCAAACCCCTGCTGCTGCTGGCCTGCAGATACCTTGTCCCTCTGTGCCCTTCCAGTGCCCATTCCAGGCACACCAGCTGTGAAACACTGGCGGCACCCCTCAGTGACCCCGGCAATGGTCCAGTTGCAGTGGCCATGCAACTTGTGGGGGACCTAGGCAAGGCCGGGAAGGGGAGTCAGCCCATGGCTCAAGCAGCAAACAGCACCAAGCAAATGGCGGGTTTGCTTTATGAAATCTCGGGAAGATAAATCGGCATACGGATTTACTTTACCAACCAGTACCGGTACCAGTAAAATAAATCCGGATGCCAACTTACTTCACTGAGATTTCATACATTCCAGCCTCGATGTATCTTTTGTGACCGATTTGATAAGCTGACGAGTCAGCAAGATAAATCGGCACGGATTTATTGTGAAATACACCCAATGAGGACGGTCCACAGGGCCGGGACCGCCGGACAGTTGGCGAGTAATGGCAATGGCATTGGCATTTGGCATCGTCGTTTGCAAACACTATGAGATTCAAACATGTGATGCCACATGAGTTTTGAATTCGTCCTGCACTTGAATTGAGCAACCGCAGGGCGGGCAGTAGGAGGCAAATCGGGGGTGGAAACGCATTTCTGAAATATGGGTGCACGGCTGGCTGGTGGGGATGGAAGAATGGATGGGAGGATGCGATGGATGGGACGGAGAGGGATGATGAGCCGGCAGGATTGTCCCTGTTCCGTGGATGCAGTGGCACGCGTCGAAGCAATAACGGTTCGTCTCATTATAATTTGTGAGGCAACCAATGAATCAATTGGATCTGGAAACCTTCTTTTCATTGGCCATCCATCCATCCACCCACGCACCCACTCATCCATCTGCACGTTCGCAGCTCGGACTAAGGATTGCAATATGAGGAGGACCATGTGAGGGAGGATGTTGCGTTGTTACACATGGGGGGTCACATTGTGGAGGGTTGAAGCTGGGGACGTCTCTCTTAGATGGTCAAGCTTGACTGCAGATCCAGTTCACGTTCCAAGGTTTATGGCATGTTGAGAAGGCGTTGCTTTCCGCCTTACTGTGTGGAGCTCTGCAATGTTGGTTTTTTTCCCCTGTTGCCTTGACCGCCACAAATTGAAAAAAAAAAGCCTCAAATTACTTGTGAAGCTTCAACGCCCCTCTTTTGCATCGCGGGAAATGGGGGAGTGGCCCTCTGCCAAACGAAGAAGAAGGGTACAGAAGACGGAATCATGACCAAACGTGTAAAAATATGACTGGACAGCACACTGTCACGCTGTCAACCTCCTGCCAAGCAACATACCCAATCTTTCCATCACCATGAAGGGCAAGTCTGCCGAATAACCCGCTTTGAGGAACCTTGGGAATCCGGTCTCAACAACACCATTTCCACCCCCGAAGAGCATACATATGCGGGCTTCATGCTGCAATAGCACCTGGTACGAACGGAAGGCAACAACTTGGGAGGTGCGCTGACAGGAACCGACCTCGAAAGAGACAAAACCGAGGCCACGAGAGACAACGCACCTTCGAGCTTTTGTTGGCTATTGCGATTTTGACGGCAACGATTTCTCCTGTGTTGAGGTCAACTGCAAGTGTGAAATGCACCAGTAAAATCACGGCAGAAAGTGAAAAACAGGCAGAGTTGCACAGAATTCTCGAAAATTGCCCTGCGACCAGGTTTCGCAAGGTCATCAGAAACACCTGCATCGAAAACGTAACCGAACGTCCCCGAACCGATCTTGTGTCGAAGCTTGTATCTGTAACCGAGAGTACTTGGTATTTTAAACCCAGCGGACGTCATTGCACCTGCTATCCCCTACCACACCAGCGTGGTGGCAACAACAGCATGCCCTGCACTGAGTCGGTGAAGCGACAACACAGTTCCTGAACAAAACAAGACGAGATGACAGAAAATATTTTGTTGCATGCAGACATGTTATTCAAGCTGTCAAAATGTTGAACTTACTCGATTGCTGAGGGGCCCGCGGAATGTCCTTGGACATCAGTATCAACAAGTACATCAATAGGAGCGATTTTCACTTGTCACATGGGTTCTGCGAATTGAAATAACTCTGTGGGGCTGTTGCAAACTTGCAGTTGCGATACTTAGGCACTTCAGCGCTTTTGCAAACATTCTTCCAAGCTCGTTGGTTGAGATATTCTGGCAATCCGAGAGCACATCGACACACAGAAGGAAAAAGGTGACCATCAGTGGAATGAGCCCTTGCCCATCAGCGTCAAAGAAGAGTTGTACGTAGTATTTTTAATGTACCGAGCCCCTTCTTTACTTTCGTTTCAGAAATTTATTGCGTATTCTCTTGCCTGGAGTTTGGGCTTTGCCAGATAATGAATGGAAAGCAGCGAGGGCTGCGCTCGCGCTGTGTGAGGCTTGTCGGCGACAAGAGACTCAGCTGGAGCCAACTGCCGCGGTCGGCCCACTTAACCGAATTATTTTGAGGCTTTCAAGAAAGAGACATTTTTTTCTGCGCCGACAGTTGAATTCTGGAATGTGATTCAATAATTCAGATCAATGCGGTTCTGTTGATGTAATTTCTGCATCCGTCGCTTCATCGGTACTCTTCGTTGTTTTTCATGGTCGAGATAAGTGTCGCATGATGTCGTCTTGTTGTTTGGTATCATCCTGTGTCGGTTTTCAACCTTCGATGCATGGACGCCAATTTTCGCCTTTCATAAAATAGGTTTGGTGTCCTCTTCTATGTCACTCACTTCTTAGCATTTGCCTCATGAATCACCATGCCAATGCCGTCTCGATTTGGATGTCCAATTTCGAATTCGTCAACTTTGATTGTGTTGTAGGCATTTACGATCTTCACTAAATCTTGACTAAATCTTGGTTCCCTCAGGTGTGCAAGAACCCAAAAGGCAAGAATTTGTCGTATTGGGCACCACTCAAGCCAGAGTTTGAACACGAGTATCGTGCTCACAATGGTGCCTATACTTGTTGCAAAAAGTGTTGGAACCTTGTTGGTTTGGATTTGGGTGATGAACTACCTCTCACTCCTCGCAACAAGAGGTTGAAGCCCACGCCACCTACAACACCACAAACACCAACCAGTCAAGGCTCTGCGGATGAACCCATGTGCGACCTTTGTGACAACAACAAAGTGTACCAAGTTTTCGGGCCAGGGGACATTGGGTTTGCTTCAGCAAATATGACCTTCAAGAGAACTTGGTGCAAGGAGGGTCGCGGGACACTTTCCCTAAATTCAAGGATTTGCCATTCAAAGGTTGCGACCACCATATTATGGCATTGGTGTATAGTGCTTTCAATGGGGTCTTGTTGGATTGGGCGAAAGAGAGGTACCCGAGTTTCTCGCACGCCAAAAAGCGAGGTGGCTTTGTTTCCCTCCCCTTCCACCTCCTCAAACACATTTCAAAGCGTTTGTTGGGGTTTCTCGCTTCGGCATGGAGGGGTGGGCGGGAAGAGCATAAGAGAACACATGGGCGTGTTGAGCTCCAAGGGCACACACTCAATGTTGTCAAGTGTAGTTTCAACCGCTTCTGCACCTTTGGAGTCACGGCAACCGGGGTTCTTCACTACATAGATGTTATCAAGAGCATTCTCCACAGAGACACGGATGTGCAAGCCCGTGAGTGGTTAAGTGATCCCATGGTTCTATTTGCGTTGCGCTTGATTTCCACCTTCTCCACAGAATTTGAGCTTCCTTTCCTTAAAGGTAGTCATCATCTTGGTACCACCACAGGGCAAGACTACCAGAAATTTCTGAAGCCATGGTGGGACAAGGTGTTGGCTTGGGAGCAAGATCCCCGCCTTCTCATTCCGGAATACCTAACCCTTCCCCACGAAAAGAAGGATCTTGTCTTCCTCTTTATCCAAAGCCTTTCCCATGAACCTTGAACATAACCGATGAGGAAGGCACACTACGAACCACAAACCGGTGGGGGGAAACGGTCTTCCGGTATTTGCGAATGGTTTTTGAAAGGCAACAAAAAACGAGGACCCTAATCATTGCAGCACTTGTGGTGGCTAAGCGTAGCTCATTCCGACAAGCTGTGATTGCTAACCCCATGGAAATACGGGAAGCTATGCCACATGCTCGCAAGCGACTCGATAACCCGAAGAACACAACCACGAAGTATTACATTGAACGGTTTCACAACTTGTTAGAGGAAGGGAAACAAACTGAGGCCCGAAAGCAAGCAAATGCCCGATTCGATGTCTTGTTAGGGCGCCTACGGGAGCATGGATTAGTGGAAGGTAACCCATCTAACCTTACAGTGGACGTGTTGAAGCAAGCAACACGTGCGTTGAAGCAGAAGTCCCCTGCTCTCGATGATATTTTGCGCCTTGGTGGGAACAAGGAGCAACTTGTCACTCAACTAGAGCAATGGTTGGAGTGATATGTATGTGCCAGCTTTGTTCTTTGTGGTTTTGTGCTCATTTGCAAGGGTTTCTACCTTAGGAGGGGGGCGAGAGGGTCCGGTTTATAGTTGCACCTGTACAGCCATCCAGTCAGTTTTTCAGCCCAGAATTGGGCCCTGAGAGGCCAAAAGTTCGGCGTCGGTTCTCCAACATAGCGGCTCAAAAACGCACGGGACAAGCGCCCTAAAGTAGTTCGAGACTCAAACTCTAAGCTCCTTTCGTCCCGTGCATTTTCGAGACGGTAGGACCCTTCTCAGAGCGTTACCATTTACCGTCGGGCTTCGTCCACTTCTGGGGGGTTCTGGCTCCAGGTGACAAGAGAGTATATTGTGTTGCAGGATTTGTACATGCGCCCTCTTGGACTCTACCACCTTGCACTGGGGCAGTGATGTGGGTTACCAACGATCGTCAAACGATAGAGGGGCGGCGTTAGCCGTTTGGCAGGGTGCTTGCCTTAATCAGTAACACTCAGTTTTGCCTGTAGGTGATTGTATTCTGACTGCTATGTACATATTTTGGCGACTTTTGGACCACGAAGGATGCACTGGCTGGATTGGCTGTGGGCGGGGTCATCCGGCGGCTCAGTTTCCGACCCTTGTGAGTCAATGCACCGTTCCGAAATAGTCCGGAACAGTATTGGTGCCAATCTAGAACAGTTTTAGTGAACCGCTTAGAACAACTAGAGTTCCGTGCTTGTGGTGACCACACAATTTTTTCCAAGAAGTTTCAGAGCTCCTTGCTTTCGTTTTGCATCCATGTCATATGACATCACAAGGCACTCAGGCACTTTAAACAAAATTTTTTCAAGACGTTGCACTGGTTCTTGATTTCTTTTTCCTTGTACATTGCCGGGTGCACCATTGAACAATTTTTTTGTAACATTGTGTATGTTGCTAACTTTGGAAGTGTTTTTGCCTTTAAAGAGGTTTATGAACAATTCCTTTGTGGTTGCGCGCCAACAATTTTTTCTCCTACATTGTTTGGTGTTGTGCACTTCTCTTAGCACATCGCAGTACATCACCCGGTGCGCTCTTTCATGGATCAAGAATGGTTTGCTTCTAGTTACATGACACACCACAGTACATGGTTTCCCCTTGCTGTTTTGGCCGTAATGTCTGACGTTTGCACCCGATTAGGATTTTGAAAGGGGAAGAGGGAAATAAAATTTCTGGACCTGAACTTCAATGCTACGCTGTCACAATGTGACCCACAAGACTTATGCACATTGCATAGTGCGCAGTGCAAAGTGTACAATACATTTGCACACGTGTTGTCCCATTCCATGCTTTGATTGGCAGCAAACATTTAGGGGTGAGGGGGGGCGGGGGGGCTGGACCCCCCCCTCCGCCTCCCCTCTTCTAACACGTCCCTCAGGTTGGGTCCCGGGGGACTAGTAGGAACAATTTGGGGGTATTTTCTTTGGCCCAAAACCGTTCCGATGTGCAATGAACCTTCGGACTAATGGGTGAAACCGTCCATGGTGGGGGCATTCAGGCGATTGTTACCGACCATTGATCCCCTGCAAGGTGTACGTGCGCCCCCGACCCACCCATGTGCCAGGGCTTTTCTTACCAGAGGAAAGGAAAGGCCGAAGGAAACCCCTGAGCCTGTGCGATGTCGTCCTCCAGCAAGGAATCGCTCGGTCTTCGCCTGCACTGGCTTGGGGTCGCCGAAGGGGCGCGTGCTTTGCGGGACTGGCAGCCCGAAGCGGAGCGCGGCGACGCGGGGCGCATCCGCAAGTCACAACAGGACCTAAAGGGCGCCGCGCTCGGGGGCACGCCCGGTATCGATGAGTGGCCCGTGCTGCTGTTCAAGCGGGCTAGGGAGGTCGTCAGGGACGTTGAGGACACCCTTGCTCTCGCGTACATCCAGCACTTGTTGTGCGCCGGCTACAACACGGACTGGCAGGAGAGCTACGCGGACTTCGACGGCACCGAGAGCTGGGGGTATTACAAGGAGACGCTGGCGCACGTCGCGGCCCGGCACGGCAAGCCAGCCTGTCTGGCACAGCTTCTGCTCGCAGGAAGCAACCCTCAGAAGGCAGCCGGGGATTGGGACCACTACGAGGACCGGTCGAAGTCCGTCGCGGAGCTGGCGGTCGGGGAGTGCGGCGCGGTGGTTAGTGGGGGCGGGTCGCAGTGGGAGGCGCGCGTCGCCGAGGCCGAGGACCGCGCGCTCCGGCTGCCCCGGGCGCAGCGGTTTTGGCTGGCGCAGCTGGCGCGGCGGCTGGCGCTGCCTATGGAAGTGGCGGACCGAATTTGGCACCACCTGATTGGCCAATGGGGGTAAAGGGACAGTAAGAGCAGGAGCTAATAACCATCACCGTACAGTGTATTGTGTTGATTGCTTGGAACGCGGCACTGATGCAGCCCAGAGATTTTCAGTGGGATTTTCTGCAGAAAAGTTCTCCTTGGCTATGCATTATAATATGTTATTTATGCATTTTAATCTGTAACTTGCGGCCCTTCTTCAAGGAGCCTGACAGTGTGAGCGGCAATTCTGTGGGTGTCGGCGGGGGACCGCCGGGCCTCAAAAACAACACTTCTCGTCGGCCTTCTGTCGCAGAACAAATAGCCTTCGGTCGCAAATTTTCCTCGGCATTTCCTGAGGATTTTGCCTTCTGCCCTTTGTGGGTCAGAGACCAGAAGAGGTGCGCGGGTTTTCCTAACCCCCCCCCCCCCGGGCCAAAACCCCTCCATCCCCGTCCTCTCTGCTTTAGTACATCGCAGTGGCCTTGCGGACCCATGCCTTGCAAGCGGTTGTTGCAGAGCTGTTTGCAACCCCATGTATTCTTTAGGCAATCACCTCTTCTGGGTGCCATTGGGGTTGAATATATAAACTTGCTAGTATATTGGTTGAGTCTCGTTGAATGGTGGCCAAACATAGTACTTTGTGCTATGTGGACTCAAGGTCCTGTCGGCAAGGTTTCTCTGGAACTGCTGTATGAGCTGCAAGCGTACATATTGCAATAGTGTATAATTGCTAAAGGAAAAAACTGTTTACATGGTACACTAAGAAGTTACTCTCATTACAATCATTTTTGTGGATGTTTTATTTGTTTTAACAATGGTTCTTGCCTTTAGAGAGAGTACGTTAGCGCACCGGGCGCGCACCAGGCAAACCCTTCCCTTATCTTCCCCTAGTTCCCCCCATTTTCTGCACTTTTTGTCCCCTTGTTGGGGATTAACATGTTGGGTAATATTGTGTGGATATGCCCGTTGGCGCCTGGGACTTTAGCGGATGTGCTCATATGGGATAGTTATGGTCCATCATGCACAAAAGGGGAATTCTTTGATTTTGAGGTGGGCGGCCATGATGGGGCCTACAAGGTAGGGTGCATGTGATAGTCCAGTTTAGCATCAGGAGGCAAGTGCGGTACGTTGTGATATTTGTGCCGCCGCATGTTTGGTTTGTCGTTGATGTGCCTCACGAGATGATTGTGATGAAGATGATGAAGACGTACATTTCAGCCTATGGCCGGCCACTGAGGAGTTTTTCTGTGCCTGCTTGCCCGCAAGCTTTGAATGTGCTTAGGGTTGCCACAAAACGCACCACCACAGTTTGTGGGTAGTGCAAGGAGAGGTATTGCGCGGAATGTATTGACCCACACACTTGTGGGGATGAAGTTGTGCATGTTGCAGCATAATTTTGCAATGTTTCTTGGCATCCATGACCTTGCCATGCGACAATACACCCCATATTATTTCCGTGGAACACAGCCCGCGGCAGGCATTATGGTTGTGGAGTAACAATGCATGAAAGTTTCTTTGTTCACCTGCAGTTGTGCTGTATTGTGTGATTGGTGCTTAGGGTTCCTGGGCTGGAGGAGGGAGTGAAAGTTAGTGGTAAAGCATTTGGATGGACGACCGGGACATTGATTTGGATGCCGGGTGCCGCCGGGCGCACGCCGGGCAAACGCACCCTCAGAGCAAAGAAAAAATTACCCACAATATTCTTTTTTTTTGTATTCAAGGTACAGTTTCCCCATACCAATGGGCAGGTGCTCAAAACAGCAATAACTCTACAGCACATTTTTGTTCGCAGGAGCATTCAACCCCCCCATCCCCCCCAACCACCACCTGCTACACGTGTGGTCACAACCAACAACGGCAGGGAATGGAAAGAGAGCCTGGGCCAAAATTCTGTCGTAGCGTTGCACGTCCATTTCCCAAAACAGACCTCAACCTCCATCCACAAGGGTGCGTGGCTCCAGACCCTCAGACCTGCACGCATGGGGAGCGGCAGCTTTTTTGCATGCAGGGGGGGGGGGGTTGTGGCACTTTGATTTCGCGTGGGAAATTTCGCGTGGGATCCCCAAGAATGCAGGGGTGATGTAGCAGTTCCGCCCGGTTTTATGCCCCCTAGACGGTAGGGGTGAGGTAGCTACTTCTGATTTTGTTCCTCTTTGTTGGGGCTCCCCGAGCTTGCACGGTTGATGTAGCACTTCCGCCCTCTTTTCGGCCCGCGAGAAGGCAGGGGTGAGGCAGCCACTTCTGCGTTTGTTTATTCTTTGTCGGGGACCACCTCCGATTTTGCTCTGCGCGCTTGGCGTTGAGGACCCCCGAGAATGCATGGGTGACGAATCATTTGCGCTCTTTTTTGGGCCCCTGGAGATGGTAGGGGGAGGCAGCCACTTCCGATTTTGTTCCCCTGTGTTGGGGATCCCCGACAACGCAAGGGTGATGTAGCATTTCCGCCCTCTTTTGGGCCCCTCAAAAGGTAGGGGGGAGGCAGCCACTTCTCATTCTGTCCCCCTTGTTTGGGAGCACCTGTGGTGTTGCTTCCTACGCTTGGCGGTGCCCCCCCCGAGAATGTAGGGGTAATGTAGCACTTCTGCCCGTTTTCGGCCCTCAAGAAGGTAGGAGTGAGGCAACCAATTCTCATTTTGTTCCCCTTTGTTGGATATCCCCGACAATGCACGACTGACGTAGCATTTCAACCCGCTTTCGGGCCCTCGACAAGGCAGGGGTGAGGTAGCCACTTCTGATTTTGTTCCCCTTTGTTGGGGATCCCCGAGAATGCAGGGGTGACGCAACCCTTCCGCCCTATTTTGGGCCGTTGAGAAGGGAGGGGTGAGGCAGCACTTCTGATTTTGTTCCCCTTTATTGGGGATCCCCAAGAATGCAGCCGTGATGTAGCAGTTCCGCCTTGTGTTATGCCCCCGAGAAGGTAGGCGTGAGGCAGCTAATTCTGATTTTGTTCCCCTTTGTTGGGGCTCCCCGAGATTGCACGGGCGACGTAGCACTTCCGCCCTCTTTGCGGCCCGCGAGAAGGCAGGGAGAGGCAGCCAGCCGTGTGTGATTTTGTTTATTCTTTGTTAGGGACCACTTTTGATTTTGCTCCCCGCGCTTGGCGTTGGGAACCCCGAGA
Source organism: Eutreptiella sp. 'Long Island Sound 2002' (assembly GCA_964036045.1). NCBI lineage: Eukaryota > Euglenozoa > Euglenophyceae > Eutreptiales > Eutreptiaceae > Eutreptiella > Eutreptiella sp. 'Long Island Sound 2002'. The sequence goes on along the minus strand of OZ038400.1, from coordinate 26,472,853 downwards.
ATGCAGGGGTGATGTAGCATTTCCGCCCTTTTTTGGGCTCTCGAGATGGTAGGGGGAGGCAACCACTTTTGATGTATTTCCCCTTTATTGGGGATCCCCAAGAACGCAGGGGTGACCTCGCATTTCCCCCATGTTTTAGGCCCCCAAGAAGGCAGTGGTGAGGCAGCCACTTCTGATTTTGTTCCCCTTTGTTGGGGATCCCGCTCCCCGCGCTGGACCGCGCTCGGCGTTGGGGACCCCCGAGAATGCAGGGGTGACGTAGCACTTCCGCCCTCTTTTGGGCCCCCGAGAACGCAAGGGTGAGGCAACCACTTCTAGTTTTAGTTTTTTTTTTTTGGGATCCCCGAGAATGCAAGGGTGCCGACGCATTTCCGCCCTCTTTTGGCGCCCCGGAGAAGGCAGGGGTGAGGCAACCACTTCTGACTTTATTCCGAGAATGCAAGGGTGACGTAGCACTTCCGCCCTATTGTGGCCCCCGAGAAGGGAGGGGTGAGGCAGCACTTCTGATTTTGTTCCCCTTTGTTTGGGATCCCCGAGAATGTCGGGATGATGTAGCATTTCCGCCCTCTTTTGGGCCGCCGAGAAGGCAGGGGTGGGGCAGCCACTTCTAATTTTGTTTATTCTTTGCCGGGGACCACTTCTGATTTTGCTCCCCGCGCTTGGCATTGGGAACCCCCGAGAATCCAGGGGTGACGAAGCATTTCCGCTCTCTTTTGGGCCCCGGAGATCGTAGGGGGAGGCTGCCACCTGTGACGTTTTCCCCCCTTTGTTGGGGATCCCCGAGAATGCAGGGGTGACTTTGCTTTTCCGCATTGTTTTAGGCCCCCGAGAGGGCACCGGTGAGGCAGCCACTTCTGATTTGATTCCCCTTTGTTGGGGATCCCCGAGAATGCAGGGGTGGCGTAGCATTTCTGCCCTCTTTTGGGCCGCCGAGAAGGCAGGGGTGAGGCAGCCACTTCTGATTTTTTCCCCCTTTGTTGGGGATCCCCGAGAATGCAGGGGTGACGTAGCATTTCCGCCCGCTTTTGGGCCCTTGAGAAGGTAGGGGTGAGGCAGCAACTTCTGATTTTGTTCCCCTTTGTTGGAGCTCCCTGAGACTGCACGGGTGATGTAGCATTTCCGCGCTCTTTTGGGCCCCGGAGAAGGCAGGGGTGAGGTAGCCACTTCTCACTTTCCTACCCCTTTTTGTGGATCCCTGACAATGCAAAGGTGACGTAGCGTTTCCGCCCTCTTTTGGGCCCCCGAGAAGGCAGGGGCGAGGCTACCACTTCTGATTTCGTGTTCCCCTTTGTTTGGGATCCCCGAGAATGCAGCGGTGAGGTATCGTTACCGCCCCTTTTTGGGCCTCGGAGGAGGCAGAGGTGAGGCAGCCAGTTCTGATTTTGTTCCCCTTTGTTGGGGATATCTGAGAATGCAGCGGTGACGCATCATTCCCGCCCTCTTTTGGGCCCTCGACAAGGCAGGGATGAACGAGCCAGTTCTCATTTTGTTCCCCCCTTTTGGGGATCTTCCAAAATGCAGGGGTGATGTAACACTTCCGTGCTCTTTTGGGCCCCCGAGAAGGCACGGGTGAGGCGGCCAGTTCTGATTTTGTTCCCCTTTGTTGGGGATCCCCGAGAACGCACGGGTGACATAGCATTTCCGCCCTCTTTATGGCCCCAAGAAGGCACGGGTGAGGCAGCCACTTCTGAGGTTGTTCCCCTTTGTTGGCGATCCCGGAGAATACAGCGCTAATGTAGCATTTCTCCCCTTCGTTGGGCCCCTGAGAAGGTAGGGGTGAGGCACCCACTTCTGCTGTTGTTTCTTCTTTGTTGGGGACCACTTTTGATTTTGCTCCGTGCGCTTGGCGTTGGGGACCCCCGAGAATGCAGGGGTGATGTAGCATTTCCGTCCTATTTCGGGCTCTTGTACATGGAAGACCCAGGGCCATAGGAAAACCTGTACCCAAGAGGGTTTAGATTGTCCTGATGCATGTGGTAGTGCAGGCGACAGCCGCCACGCTGTGGCACGTAAAATATCAAACAGTTGCCCGTGGGCCGAAGTCGCAGAGGTCCGAGGCCATCCCAACGTCGATGACCGCCTGGTAGACCACGCCATGGGGCTCTCCGAGGGTCCAGGGAATGGACACCAACAAAGGGGAACAAAATCAGAAGTGGCTGCCTCGCCCCTGCGTTCTGGGAAGCCCCAAAGAAGGCGGAAATGCTACGTCACCCCTGCATTCTCGGGGATCCCCAACAAAGGGGAACAAAATCAGAGTGGCTGCCTGACCCTTGTCTTCTCGCAGGCCAAAACCAGGGTGGAAATGCTATGTTACGCCTCCATTCTCGGGGAGCCTCAACGCCAAGCGCGGGGAGCAAAATCAGTAGTGGTCCCCATTAAAAGGGAACAAACTCAGAAGTGGCTGCCTCACCCCCTGCACAGAGAATAGAGAATGTTGCAGACAACACTGCCGATTCACGAGTTCCCATGTGTATCATACCACTGGGTTGTACATAGGTCTTACCAAAAATGAACGACGATTTGATGTTTCACTTGAGATACAACCCGTGTTCGTGTTGTCGGAGAGTTGGAGCAGTTTGGACCACCCAAGATACAATGTCCCAATTCCGTCCAAATAATGCCACGCTGGGCCCCGGGTGCTGCGCAACCTTGAAATCTGCGTTTTTATGTCCTTCGAATTCACTGAGCACTGGAAACTCCAACTGTGGTCTCAAAAAAAAAACAGGACAAAATATGGAAGTCCATTGACACAGCCATACGATTGCTTGCTTCCCATTCAAAAACACAGCATTTCAGCAAACCAAAAGAATCGGTGTTGCTTGTACCATGTGAAGAGCCGCGTGACTGTTGGGAAGCTGACAATTACCTGCCACCTCAAAAACGTGCTGGACCCTAACCTCCTCATAGACACCATGTTTGTGAGTCTAAGCTACGCCCGCATGCAGCAAATAACTGGCCCACACCGACACATCAGCCCACAAAATAAATGGTGGCCTGCTCTGTTCACCATGCGGCTATGATGACATGTGCTGTGTACATGTAAGACATTGTTGAGTAGTTACTCAGGGTTTTAGACTCAGCACCTTGGCCAGACATACATTCACCATGTGACCTCTTGAAGTTTCGCTGTAACCAGGAGGCTTGAGTCTATTGGCCCCAAAATGATGTTGTGTGTGTGTCTTACCCAGGTAAACCTTGTTGACTCCAATTTCCATATGTCCCTAGTGAGTTTCCAAAGCCCATTGAAAGAGGCTGGTGAGGGGCTTAAAGAGGCACTGGCATTGTGCACCCCCCCCCCCCCCCGGGCCCCCCGCAATCAAAATCCATTTTCCGTGTGAAGTTCGCTGTGTAGCCTCACATTCCCTGTCTGGGGAGGTGGCGCCAATGAAGCACCTGGCTGGCATCACACTTGGTACTGAATACCAGGACCTCTGAACAACAGGCACTCCCCTCGCCTTTGGGGGAGCCTTAAGCGCAGTGCACGCGCAATGCAACTATTTGGGCGTCTGGCCGTACTAGAGACCCATACTTTGAGATACTAGGGGCCCCTAGGGGCATCATGGTGACCCCTAGCGGAGGTTTTGACTTCTCATTTTGTCCCCCTTTGTTTGGGGATCCCCGAGAATGCAGGGGTGACGTAGAATTTCAGCCCTCTTTTGGGCCCCAACCTTCCGGTGCTATTGAGGAAACCGGGACAATCTTTGAATCCACGCTTTGTTGCGTGGCCCCTCGAGTTGGGGTTAGGGACTCACAATCCACGCTTTTTTGCGTGGCCCCCGGAGTTGGGGTTAGGGACTCACAATCCACGCTTTGTTGCGTGGCAGTTTGGGTCACCTAATTCTAAGGGCGTTTCCAAGGGGTGTGCTTGGGGGCTCTTCGGGGGAAAGATAGTCTAAAGGTAGCGCGCAGTGCAACTAATCGGGCGTCTGGCCGTACTAGAGACCCATACTTTGAGATACTAGGGGCCCCTAGAGGCATCATGGTGACCCCTAGCGGAGGTTTTGACTTCTGATTTTGTCCCCCTTTGCTTGGGGATCCCCGAGGATGCAGGGGTGACGTAGAATTTCAGCCCTCTTTTGGGCCCCAACCTTCCGGTGCTATTGAGGAAACCGGGACAATCTTTGAATCCACGCTTTGTTGCGTGGCCCCTCGAGTTGGGGTTAGGGACGCACAATCCACGCTTTTTTGCGTGGCCCCCGGAGTTGGGGTTAGGGACTCACAATCCACGCTTTGTTGCGTGGCAGTTTGGGTCACCTAATTCTAAGGGCGTTTCCAAGGGGTGTGCTTGGGGGCTCTTCGGGGGAAAGATAGTCTAAAGGTAGCGCGCAGTGCGAAGATTCCCCCTTTGGACAATGTCCAGCCGGCATGCCCAAGCAGCCCCTCTGTCTCCTGCAACCACCCACGAGTTGAATTTAATGATGTGGGCTTCGGGAGGTGGGGGGGTACCCAATGATACAGATGTGGCAATGCATTCTCTTGCACCCAATCATGTCACGGGCGTGCAGTGTGCACCAGCATTGCTGCTGAGGTCAAAGGCGCAGGCGCCGTGGTAGACATTGGTCAATGAGGGCAGGCAGGCAGGCAGGCAGCGCACACCACAAGCGCTCTCCATAACCGGACAACAAGGCCAAAAGCACAGGTGACCCAAGGGCAACAGACAGAATTGGCGCACACCCCCAGTGCATTAGCAAATAGGGGAAAACACGCACATGCGCCCACTCAACATGGTCCCGACCAAATCTTGTGCCACCATTCCCAACAAGGCATGCAATAGTTCCGAAAGGGGGCTAACACAACAACAATTGTAGCCTGTTGGTCCTGAGTGGCAGAAAAACTCGGGCCTGACAGGCCTAAAGCGCCCCCGTGAATGAGAGGGGGCACATAGAGAGGGAGGGATCAGGTGTTTAGGCCACTGGCAAGGAAAGCGTGAATCCCAATTTGACGAGTGAGCAAAGCAGCACATTAAAATCCAGGGCAGCAGTCCGCTACAGAAGAAGAACTACCATGCGCACCAAAAATTGAGGAAAAAATGAAAGGAAGAAGAGCAAGAGCAGCAGGAGCAAACTAAAATCAACAAAGTCGGGGGACTGTTCATCCACCAGCAGACGAAGTGTTGCACGAGGGGCACCGCCACCACACCTTGTGGTCAATGTAATATTGTGCTGGATGGATTGATCATGCATTTGTGGGAACAAAACTGTGTATGAGACACAACATGCATTACGGTGTTTGTGCACCCCAATTGGGAGATTTGGTGGTCTTCCCTGGGTGGGACTGAAGGGTTGGATAGTTGCCCAAAGTAGCACGCCAGGCAAACTGCCAAAGAGTTTCTGTTGGTTGCAGTAAGAAAAAGTCACTGCCATGTCTTTCTTGGAGGGCTTGATCCAGGCTAAGCCCCCCCTTAAAACCCTTTGTTGATGCTGAGACAAACTTAAGTGTTTTTATTTCTCTTTTGTGGCCTAAAGTACACTTTCTCAAGGTAACTAGGGTTGTGACCCTAGCCCCCCCCATGAAGTTCACCCCTACCACTCAACTGAGCGGAGGTACCTTCCTTCATGGAGGTCATACCAAAATAAATCAGGCATTCCATGCTTGTGGGCCTTGGAGGTTAAGCCTAAGTGGTCTCCCACCCCAAGACCCCTATACTCAATTGAATCTACCACTTATTGTGGTCCTACTTTGTAACTGTTTCTGAATTCAGTTGCTTGGCCAAGTCATTTTCTGTGTGGTCCTGACATCTATGCCCCTCAGTCCTAACCAGCACCATTTCACCCAAAAGAGTGCACATGAAGTGCCTATTGCAACCACTGAGGCTAGAGTCTGACCAATTTTCATTTTAAAACCTTTTGCATTATTCATTTGTGATTGAATCTATGTTCATATACCTGCTTTGTCTATCTGCAGCCCTTCTGTGTTACACTGGATTCCAAAACCAATCATTGATTTCATTGATTCGATCCATACTCAGTCCTTGCTCTACTTGCTGCTTTGGTTTGGGGTTTTCCACTACAAAACCAACTTGCAGGAATACATCAAAAGACCTAGGGCATAATTCAAGGACATCTTTCCGGTAGCAGAGACAGTCCCTTGAGACCTTTTGAACCGACCCTGAGAAGTGCAGAACAAAAGCTCAACAAAAAGTCCATAATGTCCACACCAAGTGTAAGGACCTGGCCTATCCGAACTGTCCAAGTACAAATGGGCAGTGTGGTCCACCCAATGAGTGAACCACCACACCGAGCACCACATCACCTCAGTGGCGCATCTGGGTCCAAAGGAGATCCAGAACGCAGAAGGGCGGAGAAGAATAAAGGCCTTACCACCGAGGCCTTAGCAGCACACGGTGGAGACGGCTTCAGTCACCTCCACAGACGTGTGGCTGCTTCAGTATCACGATCCAATTGCCCAGCTTCATCCTCAACTGCCATTGAAGGATCTGAGGAATATGAGAAGCTGAAGATGAAGATGGATGAGTACATCATGCACGATGAGTACTACAAATCCATCCGTGGGGAAGATGGAGAGGAACCACTGGCTGTACATGGGTCAAGACCACGTACGGATCTAGGGTCCTACTCACACTCAGGCCCTCCGTCTACTGCATCCCTGCCAAGACGACTACGACCTGAGTACCCAACCCCAAGGGCTCCCGAAGTGGGCCCAACTCGAGTCGAAGAACATCATCCAAGGCCAACCTACGGTGCCCTGGATCAAACGGCCGAGCTGCTGGCCAAATTCCTGTCTGGATCAGAAGATCCAGATGTGACGGCCTTATCAGAGGCCATTAAGGCTAAACTGGGTATTGCAGAACCCTTACCCAAGCCTGAGTTCCTCTCTCTCTCTCCAGGGCTGAGTACCTTGGCCGAAGATCTCAAGAGATCGAGGGTCTCAAGGCTGTTGCCTAAGGTTACCTGCCCCAGCCCCTTTCACCCCCGTGCCAGGACTGTGCCTATGGCGGACCTACAGGACGTGCCTGTCACAGAGAGTGAGAGAAGAGGGCTGTCAGCCCTGGCCCCACTTGCCGGCGTGTCGCCTTCAGGCCTAACTCCGGGGGGTGGGAAGATGGGCAGACCGATTGCCCAGGCGAACATCCAGCTGGAACTGCCGGAGTTCGACCCTAAAAACCTGCCAGAATGGGCAGAAGAATTTGCGGAGTTCCTTTTGTTGACTGGCCAATCCCATGTGGATGTGGCCACCAAATGTTCACTGCTAAAACGCTCATGCAAAAAGAAATTTTTGCAAAAACAGGTCAAACAGATTGTGAAAACCTGTTCTACTTGGGCGGAGGTACTCCTGAGGTTAGAGAAAACATTCCCAGTCTATGAGACTGACCTCAGCGTACGCACACAAATCGAGGAGCTACCTATGCTCCCGGAGTTTCCATCCGCTGCGCGAATTTCTGAGTATGTGTGCGACATGGAGTACTTATTTTCGAGGATGAATGTGGGCTCCTACGGAGCCACTGAGCCCCACCTGTGGCTCATGAGTAAGATCCCCCAGCGTACGTGGGATGATTGCCGCTCAACCTCTGAGAGGAAGAGCAGGACCCACTCGTATGATACACTGGTGGATCTCTTGATTGAGCTAGCTCTTGAGAGAGAGAACGACTCCCACATGGAGAAGTTCCTCAAGAAACATTTGGGACGAGGTGGTACCCCTACCCCTGAACGTGGCGAAGGGAAGGGGCATAAAAATCCCACTAACACCAACCAGGGAGGCGGTAAAGGGAGGGGCAACCTACGTGCCATGAACGAGGTTCCAACTGATGCAGGCACCCCCCCCCTGTTTTACTGCCGACCTGTCAATGACAAGGGGGGACCTTGTCATGCCTCTGACTGCGATCTTCGCAGTGGCTGTATGCTGCAGATGAAACGTCAGCAGCATACTAAAGATGGGAAAACTGTGACCCATCAGGACCACTTCAGGTGTACCATCACCTGTGGTTACTGTGGCAAGCGTCGTCACTATGAGGACGAATGCCACATCAAGAAACGCGAGAGTGACAAACTCAAGCGTCAGGAGGCGGAGCGCCAGAAGAACCCGACGCCCGCCAGGAATCCCCCGAATGGGGATAAAGGTAAAGGAGGTGGCAAGGGGGGTGGTAAGACTGGACCCCCTAACCCCCAGAGGCGCTCATCAGCGCCTGTTGCTACGCCTACTCCTGCTGCCACACCCGCTCCTGCCGCAGGTGTCCCCCAGAAGCGACCCCAAGGGGATAACGCTACCCCTGAGGGGAATAATTCTAAAAAGAGGCGCTTGGCCTGGATGGCCAAGTCCCTCATGGCTGCAGGAGTGGATGTGAAATTCCCTGATGAGGAATAGGGGGGCGGCTCCGAAGAGGAGGACTTGGTTTTCTGGATCCTCGTGAAAATCGGGGATCAGGTTTTTCGAGCAGTGCTTGATACCGGTGCAACACTTTCCATAGTGGCCCGGCGCCTGCTTAAAACTTTCAGGAGGACTAAGACCGTGGCCATAAGAGTAGGGGATGGGCGTACCATCCATTCCTTGGGGGGGGTCGATGTGACCATCTGTCTGGGCGACGAAACCGTGACTCAACACTGCAGAGTGTTGGACACTGACGCCTTTGACATTGTCATTGGCACTGACTTTCTAAGAAGAAACCCCCAGGTTAAAATGCTGTCCCTACAGCGACCTTACTCTTTGCACTGCGACTTTGGCAGTGGGCTATTCTCCGTTCCTTTGGAGCTGTCAGGACGAAAAGAGTCTGGGCTGCGCTACGCAGCCAAGACGAACTATCGTACTGAAAATTACCAACTGGCCCGTCATGTTCTCGAAAATGGACTGGCGGCCCTTCAGGTAAACCTGGATGAGATCCAGGTGGAATTGTTTGCGAGCCAACAACAGCACATCATGCAGTTGTACTGCTCGAAACAGACGAACAATGCTTTCCGTTTCTTCTGGAAAGCAATGGGCCTAGCGTATGCTAACCCTCCCTTCTCCCTGCTCGCGAAGGTCCTGACCAAGATCGCTTATGAGGGAGGAAGGGTTGTTATGTGCACCCCTGACTGGGGTTGCTCTGGTGAACATGCCTACTGGCGCCGTATGCTTGACCGAATGACCGTGGGAAGAGTGCAACTCCCCGACGGCCCCATCTATGTGCCTGAGGACTCAGACACAGCTATGCAGGCCCCTGAGTGGGCCAGTTTCCTGTCCATCATCGATGGATCTCTCAATCCTGTACCCCTGTGTGACCTGGACCAGGTGCTACTAAAAGAGGTCATGGCCGAAAATCGTGGCCTGACCCTTTATGATCTCAAAAATCGATCTCCTGAGCACCTATCTGCCACACTTACAGGGTGTGAGTCTCCTGATGACTATCTGGAACCTGCAGCTGTAAAAGAGGATGCTGACGACCAACTGTCTGAGATCGCCAGCACTATTCCCTCTGTGGATCCCAGCTGTGTTGACCTAAAACATAGTGCTTTCCTGGCCCAGCTGTTGCTAGAGGAGGTAGATCTAGAGTCAACCTCTGAACCCGCTTCCTCTGTTGGGAAACCAGTGCTACACATGCAGCCTGTGCACACAGGTGAACCCGTGGCCCGGAGTACTGATGCTCTGGCACGGCCTGCTGCTAATAACATGCCCTTGTCTGAGCATGACACGCAAGAACTCCGACGGCTGTTGTACCTGAAGGCCGAAGGTATTGAGCGCCAAGAGCGGCTTCAATACCTCAGACAGACCTGGAAATACTCCATCTGGTCTGAGGAGGACGATGAGTCCTATACGCTGCCTGATCCTGAGATACCTCTAGTGTACTCTCTACACTATGGGCAGCAATGTCCCCCTGAGTGGGACGATGGTACTGTACCTGCCGAAACTGCTGATCGGCATAAAAAGAAAGAACATGGAAAAAGCAACCTCCATGCTGAGGAGGATTTCCTTCAGAAAGTCGAGAGTCTTAACCTTGACCCCCGCCTGAAGAAACTGCTGATAACATATGAGGAGGTGTTCGGCGCCTTGCCGCCTCCCCTATCTTGCAAAAAACTGGTCCAGATGGACCTGAAATTGAAACCAGAATTTGAAAAGACGCGAGTGAGGCGTCGTCCCTATCCCGCTCCACAGGAACAGGTTGAAGAAATCGAGCGCCAGATCCAAGAATGCATTGATGCTGGCCTCGTTGAAGAGTACAAACATGGGGACTATCCCCATCACTGCAGCCCCTGTTTCCTTGTTGCTAAACCAGGGTCGACTGCTCTACGTCTTGTTGTAGACTATGGTGAGGTCAACAAGAAAACCCAGAACCACTCAGGGAGTATTCCTAACATGGAAAACACCCTGGAGCGTATTGCCAAATGTAGGTATAAGACCAAAATGGACAAACGCTCTGGTTTCTGGCAGGTTGACCTAACCGCCGCAGCTCAGGAGCTGCTTGCCTTTATAACCCCTAAGGGTCGTGTCTTCAAGTGGAAGGTTATGCCTTTCGGGGTGGCTAACGCCCCAGCGCTCTTCCAGGAGCTTATGAACAAAATTTTGTACATACTGAGGCGCAGGCCTCTAGTACAAGAGTTGATTTCTCGGGGTGCAGAAATGGAGGCTCACATCGACGACGTGAGTTTGGGTACTAATACCAAAGAGGACCATGTCCTTCTCCTACGTGAATTCTTCACTGTTTGTCAAGAAAACCATCTCCGAATCAAACTCGAAAAATGTGAGTTCATGAAAGAGGAGATGGAGTATTTGGGTTTCGACGTGGGGTATGGCTGGTGCAAACCAGCCGCGTCTAAGATGCAGCCCCTACAGGACATGCAGATTCGCGATGACCCTAAGAAGGGTCTACACGATGTGAGGAGTTTTGTGGGCGCCTGTAATTTCTATCGGCGTCACATCCACAATTTTACTTACTCCTCTGCACCCCTCACTGACCTAATCAAGAAAACTACTCCCTGGAGGTGGACCTCCAGAGAGGAAGAGTGTTTCCAGGAGTTGAAGAAGAAGATTGCCTCCTCCAACTGCTTGGGAGTTCCCCGCCCCGAGGGCGAGATAGTCCTGATCACTGATGCCAGTGATGTAGGGGGGGGAGGTACGATCTATCAATGGCAGGAGCTTAACCCCGCTGAGCTAACCCACTGCCATTATCGTACTACTGGACTGAACCGTGATGGTTCGTTGAAACACGACTATCCTACCAGTGAGTGGCGACTGGTGCCACTGGGACACTGGAATTGGAAGTGGAACCAAGCGCGTTCCAACTACAGCACCTATGACCAGGAACTCCTGGCCGGTATGTTGGTGCTATCTTCACAATCCCGACTCCTGGGGTCTAACCCTATTGTCTGGCTGTGTGACCAGGAGCCTGTGAAGTCATTTCAGAAGGGCCCACCACCAGAGAAAGCGAAGCTAAAACGGTGGTGGACTTACCTGAGCCAGTTCAGGCTGACAGTGCATCATATCCCTGGGATTAAGAATGAACTGTCTGACTATATATCGCGCAACAACTTCGATGCGCTTATTGGTGAGAGCTCTGAGGCGCTCGCCAAAGAGGCTTTCCAGCGTATGGATGTCCAGCTTGACCTGTCCATGCGCACTGCTGGAATCCTGGAGGGTTGGAGTCTAACCGACTATCAGTCAGAGTATGAAGAAATTCTCCAAACCCTCAACACTGGTCTCGAACCCCGTGTCATTGACGGGCACCAGTGGTATAAAAACAATCAGTACCTCTTCTACGAGGACCGAATTGTGGTGCCTGAGGCACGACTAGATGGGTGCCTACAGTGGTCCCATCTCAGTTCCGGTCACACTGGCGCTAATCGCTCAGTGGACTTCTTCCGTGAGTGTTTCTACTCCAGTCTAACCCTGACTGAACTGAGGTCGCGTATGCAGACCATTGTGGATGCTTGTGGCTGTCATGCCAGCAAGCAGAGCGACAGTAGGGATAGGGGTCTGATCTCCAGCTTACCCATACCCTATTGTGCTAACTCTCTTCTCTACGTGGATTACATCCACGGCCTACCACGCTTTGGCGGCTATGATAGTTGCCTCGTGGTCACCTGTGGTCTATCTCGCTTCACCCGTGTGTTCCCTTGCAATAAGAAAATCACAGGTGAGCAGACTGTGAAAATGTTGGTCGAACAATGGTTCGAACCCTATGGAGCACCTAAACAGGTGCACTCTGATGAAGATGTACGCATCCGCAGTGACACTGGGTGGTACAAACGAGTGCTAAATGCCCTCAACGTGGAGGTAACCACAGGTGTGCCCTACACTCACACGTCTAACCCTCTCTGTGAGAGACAGAACCGTGTGGTGGAGCAAAACTTAAGAATCCTGATGAAACAGGAGCGCACCAAGGACTGGGTACGCCTAGTGCCCTGGGCAGTTCTGTCCATGAACTCACAGCGGAGCTCTTCTACGGGTTTCACCCCCCACGAACTGTTCCATGGAGGACGACCTGCTTGGTTCTTCAAAACCCCCTTTCCTGAGGACTTCAAGAGCCCTGTAGGAGATTGGCTAGAACACAAGCAGTCTCTGGCTAACCAGGCTGGTACTAACCTGAGGCACATTCGTGACCGTGAACAGAGCCGACGGAACCGCCTACGGCGACCTGCCAGCTTCAAGGTTGGTGACCTTGTTTTGGTACACCATTCACGCCTACCCTCCTGGCCACGTAACTGCCTACAGGACCCTTACTTTGGACCCTATCGTATCATCAGGATAGATGGATCCAGGATCCATGTCAGGTGCAGTCCACGTCTAGGTGGTGAACTGCTATGTGCTCCTAAGCAGCTGAGGCACTATCACTCCCCTGACAACTTGTCTTGGGATGAGTGGCGCCTCAGCGACAGTGAGATTGAACGTATAGACCTAGAGAACGCTGCCAGTCCAGAGGAGGCAGACGAACTCGAAGAGATGACTGCCGATGAGATGGCAGTCGATGGTTACTACGTGGTTGCAGGTATTGCTCGCCACGAGTATAAACAGGGCTGGAAATTCCTTACCCTGTGGGATGGCTATGGGTTGTCCGAGGCGACCTGGGAACCTATGTCAGCCTTCATACAACCAGATGGGAGTATCAACCCCATCTTCCGCACTTACCTCGTTGAGAACAACGAGGGGCAGCTCCTAACCCGTGCTGAGACTATGTCCCAGCGTAAGAAGCGAAACTAATTACCCTGTGTCAGTCAACTGACCCTGTCTGTGCCCTGCAGACCCATGCCTATGGTTTCCAGCGTGAGCCAGGTGGCCGCTTATCAAGATTGCAGCCACCCAGCGAGTGTTTGCCTTGTTGACCATGTGTTGCATGGGTACTGCCCTAATGTAATGACCTTGGTGAGCCAACGAAGAACGGTGGCTTTCTACACCAGGGGGGAATGACAAGCAAGGTGTTATGAGGCAAGGTGTGTCTTCCCTCCTTGGGGACAAGCGAGCCCACAGTTAGGACCCCTGACTGGTCCAGACCCATGGGGTTCTACCCTTCCTTTCAGGGTTTACCTTACCCTTACCTGCCATAACGTTTGTGTGAGTGTGCTAGTCCTAAGGTCCTGAGAGCAAGCCGCAGAAGTGGTGTCCTAATTATACCCAAGTCTGCGCCCTTGCTAACCCTGGAGGGTTGGCTTATTGATGCCACGGGGTACGCCCCGGGTCTCCCCTCCCCTATGCGCCCAATTTCTGTGCTGGCGCAAAACCTTGGGGGAATACCCAGAGAGTTAGTCCAGGTATTGTTTTCCCTACCTACCTGTCTACTACAGGGAGGGGTGGCCAAAAGCTATGAAGGCATGCAAAACGCCTGTTTGCTATGTGGCCAAAAACACTAACCTAACCCACTGTCACAGCCCACCAACCCAGCTAAAATTGCAGGAAAAGGGTGGGACAGTGACACGCCCCCTACAGGTCCTACACACCCTACAGTGGCACCATCCTGGTGGGCGAGCGCTGGGCAACTGGCTCTAGCCCCCACGCAGGACTACCACTCCTACACGCACACTCTACTTGGCGTTGCGAAGAGAAAGTTCTCGAGGGTCCTAGCGACCCACCTGTGAAATGACAAGAGAACACAGCGCTGCTAAGCAACTGTGGCCTCACAGGGGACGCCACAACGCGTTTCCCCTGCAAGGGCTTGGAGGGAAGGAGTGCTCTCGTGTGCAAGGCGCAGATGTCGATGAAGTCGGACTCCCTGCTCTGCCACAGGCGGAGCGGAGTTACTTGTTTGTGTGATCTGCGCCCCTGTTTAGCAGGGCATAAAAAAATGCTGCTGCACCACTCACCCTACCTGCCCACCTGTAAAACAAAGGCCAATCAAAGGGCGTTTGCGGCGGAGGAACCAAGGCACACTCCAGGTGTTATACCCTTCTCAGTGTGCCCTATAATACGCTGTCCACAAACACGCTGCATGGAGCAGCTACCCTTATCAAGCAAGCAAGCGTTAAGGGACTCCTCAGGTTCTCTTAAAGAACGTACCGAGGAGCCCCTGGGTAGCCTAAACAAGGTTTACCGTGCGCAATTCGCGTGGCCTACCCTTTAATGCATCATGTGCACGCAGGGAAGGGAGGCTTAACCACAGACTCAACCAGGAGGTGAGCTCCTCCTGGGCTAACCTACCTTACTTACCATGCATCGTGTGAATGCCGCATTGAAACGAACACAAAACAAACCTAAGCGTTTTAAGCAACTCAACTTGAACGCTACGGCCGCACACGTACAAACGCTAACCTGTGAGAAAAGAAACAAGGGTGGATTAGGGATACAGGTGAAGCGATACAGCGTGTGGATGCCTAGATTAGGCACATGCATCGCGAGCACAGCGCATATTCTAACCCTACATACGCGCTGCGCGCTCCATTCGCATCACATACCTTTCACTCCTGCTTTCACCTGTGCAGAGCACGCGAGATGGACACCCGACCCCCCAACGAGCACAGCGTTAACAACCCTAACGTTTTGACGGAGCAACCAACACGAACGCAATGCGTGAGTGTGAAATGACACAAACATACCTGAGAGACGGGTTGTTGAACTGCTCTGTGGTGCGGGCTGGTTGTGAATACTTTACTCTGAAGTTTATAAAAATTTTGATGCAACTGTGCAAAAATTTTCTTTGAAAACTTTAAAAACTACGGCACATACCTTCTTTTCCAAATGCCGTTTTCGCTTGCGCAACCCTTTTCTTGGCGTCCGCTTCGTTTGCGCTTGTCTGCGACTTTAAGTTATGTGTAAAAATGACGATTTCCCGCGTGGTTTCGTCGA
This sequence comes from Eutreptiella sp. 'Long Island Sound 2002', assembly GCA_964036045.1. NCBI lineage: Eukaryota > Euglenozoa > Euglenophyceae > Eutreptiales > Eutreptiaceae > Eutreptiella > Eutreptiella sp. 'Long Island Sound 2002'. The sequence continues at coordinate 26,457,652 of OZ038400.1, read as the reverse complement.
TTTTCAACGATTTCACTTGCTGAATCGCAGCCCCTTCCGCAAAACCGCAGGAATCACTCCCTGCTGGTTCCATTTTCTATTTTTTTCAGCTCCTGGGGGTTTGTGTCCCCCATTGGGAGTATTGCTCCGCCCTGGCCCTTGGTCAGGACGTTTACTAAAACGCTGTTTATACGGCGATAACCGTCTGCATTAGAGCGTTCGGCTGTACCCTAGTGGACAGACACATGTGCTCTAGACAGGGAGTCCTGGGTTCAATTCCCACTGCCCCCACACTTTTTCCAAAAGTTTTCGCCGCACGCCGGCGACTTTTGAGGAATGCCCCTTCGAAGGGACATCATTCACGGTACATTACACTGTTTTTCAAGGGTCCATACAGTGTGATAGGCTTCAATGAAGTGATGAGAATGTTTTCTGTAAGTTTAATGCATTTTTTGAGGTAATTTTGGGAATATTTGAGCCTTTTTCCTTGGTCCTACTAGCTTGATCAACTAGTACTCCAGGGGGGAGTAAGAAAAAGTCACTGCCATGTCTTTCTTGGAGGGCTTGATCCAGGCTAAGCCCCCCCTTAAAACCCTTTGTTGATGCTGAGACAAACTTAAGTGTTTTTATTTCTCTTTTGTGGCCTAAAGTACACTTTCTCAAGGTAACTAGGGTTGTGACCCTAGCCCCCCCCATGAAGTTCACCCCTACCACTCAACTGAGCGGAGGTACCTTCCTTCATGGAGGTCATACCAAAATAAATCAGGCATTCCATGCTTGTGGGCCTTGGAGGTTAAGCCTAAGTGGTCTCCCACCCCAAGACCCCTATACTCAATTGAATCTACCACTTATTGTGGTCCTACTTTGTAACTGTTTCTGAATTCAGTTGCTTGGCCAAGTCATTTTCTGTGTGGTCCTGACATCTATGCCCCTCAGTCCTAACCAGCACCATTTCACCCAAAAGAGTGCACATGAAGTGCCTATTGCAACCACTGAGGCTAGAGTCTGACCAATTTTCATTTTAAAACCTTTTGCATTATTCATTTGTGATTGAATCTATGTTCATATACCTGCTTTGTCTATCTGCAGCCCTTCTGTGTTACACTGGATTCCAAAACCAATCATTGATTTCATTGATTCGATCCATACTCAGTCCTTGCTCTACTTGCTGCTTTGGTTTGGGGTTTTCCACTACAAAACCAACTTGCAGGAATACATCAAAAGACCTAGGGCATAATTCAAGGACATCTTTCTGTTGCAACATGAGGTTTTCAACCATTTTTCTGGGGGGGGCAGTATTCTATGGAGGGGCACAGTCGCAGAAACCCTATATGTCCCTCAATTTTGCTAATTTGGCTCGGAAGTTGTGTGCTGTGCACCCGCCGTGCAGAGCCGCCACCCCCAAACCTGTTTGGGCGAGCAGTACTGATGACGAAAAGTTCCAGGTCCGAGTGCTCAATTCTCTGCATCGCCCCTGTCATGCTGTTGATGGAGTGTAGTCTCAAGGTGCTGCCGCGATTTTTTGGGTAGCACATGCCTCCCCATCTTGGTGGCAAATTCCACAGGACCCACCAGCTGTGCTCCTAAAGGCGTCCAAGGTCCCCCCTGTACGAGCCTTCATGGGTTGTGTGCCAGCCTGACACACATCTGTGGTCTACTTATCGAGAGTTTTATTTTCGTCCCGCCTGCAGACGGAATGGGTGAAAGCAGAGCGGAATGGGAAGAAGATGAGCAGCGGCTGCTATTGGAATTCCGAGAGGAACAACATCGTGCGCGCATCAACAGCAAGGCCTCACAGCAGCATCTGGCATGCCATTTCGGGGTGCACTCCGACCGCTGTGCTCCGTTGCCACCCCTGCTGCGACTTCCGGCCGAAGTGCTCTGTCACGTGCTCTCGGTCTATGTGGACGCCATAGGGCTGGCCTCGCTGTTCTGGACGTGTAGGTCCTTTGCACTCGCCGTGTTATCGGCGGATGCGTTCCAGGGCACGACGGCATCCGAGGAGTAGTGCCTCCACGTTGCGCGGCTGATGAATCTCCCAATCCGTGAACCCTCAAATCCGCACTTCTTGTATTGTCCCCTAGAATTCCCCAATAAGCGGCATCGTCCTCTGGTGCCGCTTCGCAGCATCCCCATCCCGCAGTGGTTGCACACGAGGCTCCGCCGTCCCTCCCCGTGGCCCACGCGTCCGTTGGGCCTGGCTGCAACAATTCAGGACTGCCATTCAGATTAGACAGTCGCGATCAGCTGCAGAGGCTCGTGAGATCGCGTGTTCCATTACAGTGGCGCTTAGCTGCAGAGGTTGCGTCTTTAATCAGACTTGGAGCTGAAAGGGCCAGACAATTCTTGATGTGTTGATGTCAGTGTTCCAATCAAACTGTAGGTTCCAATGGCAGTTGCGGATCGGTCAGAAAGTTATATAGGAGAGTCGATTCTACGTGTCCGTTGATGCCGATTGATCATACCTCAATGGTAAAGCATTGTAGGCTTGATGTTAAGATTGGTCTGCCATTGACGAGTATATGCAAGCCCAATCTTGTGTTGTTATCTTGTGTTTATTTTGTGTTGCCATCATTTAGCACGGATATATGATGGATCTATTAGAGTTTCAGTCTTCCGGACTTTGAAACTATTCAAGAACTTCAGGACTCCTTTTGGTATTGTGCCTTGCCTCTCTCCTTGTGGGCCAATTGAGGATCATTGTGGTGAAAATCAAGCTTTGGGGAATATTGCGAAATATTTTGGGTTTCGAGTTCGTGGGATTGAAAACTCTAATCTCCTTCGTGTATCCACACCCAATCGGATAATTTCACCATCAAAATGGACTTGGATCTCATCAACGATATGGAAGAGGTTGTTGAACAACAATTGGGTTCTCACGTTGAGCATTTATCAAACAAAAAACCAAGTGTTAAGAAGGTTATCTCGCACTTTGAGGCCATGTGTGATTCCGGCGAGACTTCAAGTGCTAATTCTATGGGTCGTCGAAAACAAATTGCCACCAAGTCTTCCGCCGGCTCTAAAGATGCATCAAAGTTGAGGAGCTCCTCAAAATCCCCATCGGATTCATTTTCGGACTTTTTACATCAAATTGGTCCCAATGTATTGTCGACAAGTACTTCACCACGTGACAAGGTGAAAATTGTGAAACGGCGACGACGTGAGAGTCGAGGACCGACAACCTTCACGCCCATTGAACAAGCCGTGCAAGTTGTGCTTAAACAAGACCTCGATGATTGCAAACATCGTACGGAACAAGTTGAATTTCGACTAGCCCGCCTTGAAGAGGACGTGACCAAGGGTGGCGACAAAATTGAGTCGTCCGGTAATGCTTTTGAAGACAATGTGAGACGAGTTGTCACACATGAAATGCAAGGAGACCTCATGAGAGACATGGTGAGGAATGCCCTTGATGATGAACGACGCCAACGTGAGTGTGATGAATTTGATGAGACGTTGTCCTCACGGTTGAATCAACAACATAGCAAGCAGGCGGACGACAAATTGTGGGATAACATTCGTCGTTTGCTTTCCAAAGAATTGTTGCATGACGGTGATATAGTGGGACAGCTAAGGGGCATCATTCAAGCCGAACAACTTCATGGGTTGGATGAGATAGCCATCATAGACAAGGTGAAGAACATTGCTCGTGAGGAACATGCAAATGGGTTACAACGAGGTGTTGTGGACACCCATATTCGGTGTCTCGTGTCTCAATCACTTGCCCAAGGAGCCGGTGCTTCGACACGTGATCAACATGGAATTGACCACTTAACCATATTGGAACAAGTGAAGCGCATTGTCCGTGAGGAAAATGCGCTGTTGATCAAACAACAATCTTTTGGTGAACGAGTTATGTGCCTCACTTCAACCATGGCGTCACGATTGGACGCACTTGATGGGATGCAGCGTTCTAGGGCGTGGTGCGGAACCCCCCCAATTTTGGGTGTTGTTAATATGGTTGGAACCCGGAATTTCACATGTTACAAGGGTGCACTATGATGCAACAATGTGCCTTCCATGTATTGTTTGCTCGATATTGCCCGTTTTGCACTTTTTGCGATTTGATCTTTGTGTGCTCTAACTAGTTATCGCGGGGTTAGAACGGGGTTAGAGCACTAGTTATCGCGGGGGTTATCGCGGGGGTTATCGCGCGATAACTAGTTATCGCGTGGGTTATCGCGTGGGTTATCGCGCTTCATTTTATGTTTCCCCTTTTCGCTTTAGCTCTCAAAGCCTTCGTATTCTTTGATAATGGCCCTTGCTGCTGCCCACGCTTGGTGCGAGCACCATCAAAAGCTCCTTGGGGTCCGTCGCCTTGGCGGTCCTGAGGGGTTTACGATGGGTGATGCCAATGTGAGGCGCCCTGTGGCGACCCGCTTTGAACATGGTGTGGACTTTGGACTCCTTGTCCATAAGTCCCCCTTCATGGCGGACGACCGAGACCCCCTGGTTCTCAGCAACTACATCTTCGAGTTGCTAGAGGTAAATCCAGGGGTTGCTGGATTTTTGATCCAGCTTCATCCGGACGATGTGGACGCGGTGGTGGAGTCCGTCACCGCCCATGCCGAGAAGGGTGCGGGGACGAAGACGACCCTCTATGTGGGTCAGGAGGAGGAGGAAGTGGAGGAAGTGGAGGAGGAGGAGGAGGATGCGGGGGGGGTGGGGGCTGGGGGGAGGAAGGAGAAGCCCCACAACCCCCTCATGATTAGTGTCCAGAAGGTAAGGATCCGACCGGGTAAGGGGAAGGGGCAGTCGGATGGTTGGTTCCCCCAACCCCTCACCCACAACACCCGCCGGGTCTGCACTGACGACCCCGAAAACAAGCTCCCCATGCACTCCCTTTGCCCCACAAGGGAGTGGGAGCGTGAGTGGTATGGGGTCACCACTCCCAACATTGTTTCGGGGCAGGGGGTGATTCTTTTTCCATTTGGGGCAACACCCCCCCTTATTGGGGAGGCGGAGGAGGTGGTTGCCGCCGAGCCCTTGGGGGCCTTTAATAGGGACCCCAATGACCTTGTGCTCACGGTGGGGGGGAAGCTGGTGGTCAACCACCTCCTGGAGCACGATTTTTTGAGTGCTGTGCAGCTCCAAAGTCTTTTGGATGATTTGGATAGGGTGCCTCTCTCAGAGAAGGCACCCATTTTCAATGAGAACCCCCCCATTGTCGGCAGGCCCCAAGATTCTGGGACCCGCCGTACATTGTACGGCAACTATGGGGGTGCCAACCACCACAGGCACAACCCCCACAAGCTCCATGATCTGCCAGTCCTCAAAAGGGTGGCAGATCGTGTGCTTGAGACGGCGAAGAAGACTGTGGTGGGGGGGTTTGGATCGAGCTGCACCATCCTTGACATGGCCGAAATTTCGAGCTATGACCACACCCCCCAGCACCTCCATCGCGACGCCCCCCCCTACACCATTCCTGAAGGCACATTGATTGTCAATTGCCTTATTATGCTAACCCATAATCATGAGGAGGAGGATGGGTCACAATTTCCTTTTGTGCCCTCCAGCAGTTCGGGGTTCCCTGACCCTTGGGTGGAGAGGGCTGTGCCATTCAAGAGGGGCACTGCCTTTTTTTTTAATGCCCTTGATGTCCACAGGGGGTCGGGGATTCCCAAGGCCTCCCCCACGGGGGTGTCCCACCCCCGCCTCATGGCATTTTTTGCCATTGAGCTTACCGTGGGGGGGAATCTTCGATTCCCCAACCTGCACGTGACCCAGTCCATTAAGAGGCCCCAGCTGGGGGCACCTGGTGGCCGGGTGGCCAGGACAGTCCAGTGTGATGGGGCGGTTAGGTGTAGGGGGAAGGTGGTAGCCAATTGCTACGGATGCAATCGGCTGATTTTGTGCACCGCCCACAAAGATGGCCTTTGTGTGCCATGCCAGGAGGGGGAGGAGGTGGAGGGGGGGGAGGAGGAGGAGGTGGTGGTGGACCCCAATGGGGTCAGCATTGAGCAATCTGCTCAGTGCTTGCTCCCGGTGGGAACAACCACAGGGCATTTTTTGTTGTCGGGGTGGGGGGTTGGGAGGGAGGTGATTGCCCCCCTCACTAATGAGGAGGCGGGGGCGGTCGCAGGCCACCCCGATCAGTGCCCCTTGGCCAAGGTGTGCCATGGGGAGGCACTGACCTGGCCCACCCTGCAAGGGCATGTTGGGATGAAGGTGCCGGCGGGCACCATTTTGGTGGTGAGGAGGGGGTTGTATGGGGGAGTGGCAAGGGTGGCCCCTGAGGCGGAGGGGGTGGCCCAGGTGGTGGAGTGGCGGCAGGTGGGGGAGTATGCGGCCGTCACGGACTTCGTGTGGCTGCGGAGGCTGGGCCTGGTGCTGGACGACGCCAAGAAGGAGGGCCAAGGCATGTGTCCATGTCACCAGGTGTGAAAACCTCCCACAACACCCTGCTCTAACCCCTGCTCTAACTAGTTATCGCGCTAGGTTATCGCGTTCTAACTAGGTGCTCTAACTAGTTATCGCGCTAGGTTATCGCGTTCTAACTAGTTATCGCGGGGTTATCGCGGGGGGTTATCGCGGGGGTTATCGCGCGATAACCTAGTTATCGCGGGGGTTATCGCGCGGGTTATCGCGTGTTTTTTTTTTGTTTCTTTTGTTTTTTTCAGGCCACCATCTTGCAGCTGCCCCGCATCTTCGTCAAGGACGACGCCCAGGCAGCCGACGCAGCGGGCGGAGCGGCAGCAGCAGCGGGGGCACGGCCCGCCAAGCCGGTGGCGGCCCGGTTGGAGCTGGAGGGGGAGAAGAGGCTGCCGGAGGGGGCGTCGTGGCGGTTTGGGGAGCCTGGGGATGAGGCCTGCAGGATGGGGGGGACGGGATGGTACCGGCAGGTCACCATCACAGAGAAGGAGGGGGGGGTGGAGAGGAAGACCAACCTCACCCTCCCCTCCTATGTGTGGGTTGGGGGGGAAACGGCCAAGTGGCCGCAAGCCGCAGAGGGGGAAACGGTTGCGGCTTTTTTGTGTTTGTTTGGGATGAGCGACCCCCCCCAAAGGAAATCTTATTTCCTTTTGAGGGTGTGTTTTTTGTGGGAGGGGGAGTATACGGGGAGGGAAGTGTGGCAGAAGCTGCACAGGGGGGGGGACATCCACCAGGTTGGTGGGTATGACCCCCCCCCTTCTGTGGTGGACGCCACTGCCGATTGGGTTCGGCAGTATGCACCCAAGGGGGGAAGGCCGGGAAAAGGCCAGACGAAGCGGGGACCAGACGTGGTGGTGGTTGAGCCGGATGCCCCCCCCCCCCCTTAGGAATAAGGGCCAAACCCCCGCCCCCAAGCCCTCCCCCAAGCCATCGAAGGTGGCAAAGGTGGCGGCAGCCCAGCCCCCCCATGAGGCCCTGGACGTGGAGGCCTTGGGGGCCAGTGTGGCCACCCACGTGACGGACGCTTGCCAGGTTTTGGTGGAGCAGGCGGCCGCCACGGGGGTCGAGGCCGCACTGGCCAAGGGTCGGTCGGCCGACCACAGGTCGGCCTTGGCAAAGGCCGAAAAGGCCCAGGGCAACACCCAGCGTGCCCTGGACCAGGCCCTCAACCTGGCCGCCAAGAGGGGGGAGGAGGTGGAGGCGATGAGGGAGGCCCTGAGGGAGGCCCAGGAGGGGAGGCGGAAGGCGGAGGTGGAGGTGGCCCAGCTTAGGGTGGAGGTGGAGGGGCAGCGGAGGAGGGGGGATGACCTTGGGCAGCGCTTGGGGGTGGCTGAGGCGCAGGTGCGCAGCCTCACCTCCACCCTCTGTGCCTCCTTCGGGGCGCAGCAGGCCCAGCAGGGGCTTGCGCCGCAAGGGTTGCAGAGTCAGGGTAGCGGGAGTAGGAGTGGGAGCCAATGACTAGTGGATTTGCTCAGGGGGTTGCCCAAGGGCATTTTTCGTGGGGAGGAGCGATATGGGGCCCAAGTGGACATGTGCCACTTTGGCCTCGTGGGAAGTGGAAACCCCAACCCCTCTAATTTTAGGGCGACCCACATGGCCGCTGCTACCCTCAGGCCTGCCCTCACCCCCTTGGTAGCAGACCTCAATGGGTATTGCACCTCCAATGCTCCACCATGGTTCACATGGTGTAGCATCCAAATTGTTCGCCCCCAAGGGACGGACACCATGGGCCTCCACTCCCATTTGCGGGATGGGGCGCCCATGGCGCTTATTGTGTGTGTGGGGTCTTTCACGGGGGGTGAGTTTTGGGTGGAGAGTGGTGGCCTGCTGAATCCCTCCTTGAGGGAAAAAAAGCGGCACACCCGTGTGTGCAAGGGTAGGGCGGTGGAGGGTTGGGCATGCACCGCCACCCCCCAAGCCCCGGTGTTGTTCAACACCAGGGCACTACACGCTCCATTGCCATGGGAGGGCGAGCGATGGAGCGTGATTTTTTATAGTGCGGGGGGGGTTCTGCACTGCACGCCTGTGTGGCGGCAGCAGCTGCTGTCCATGGGTTTTAGGGTCCTCTAACCCCTCCAGCTGATTCGATTATTGTTCACTATTTCTATTACTGTCTAGCCCGGAACATGTCCATTTGACTGATTTGAGAGGCACCCTATCCAAATCATCCAAAAGACTGTGTGACTGATTTGAATTTGTGATTGTGGCGCCATGTACCCCGTGCCTGCACATTGTTGACATCTCCAAGGTTTCCTGGGTGCAAAATCAACGTTTGTGAAGGTTTTAGGGTGCCCAACGCTTGCTCTAACACCACCAGGGATGTGGAAGAGGACGTTGTCCTCTTTCAAAACCAATTTTTGACTTGCACTGTCATTTTGACAGGGGATGGGAAGGGGATGCAAGCAATGGGGGGGGCTGGGTCTAAGTGTTGGTTGTGCAAAGACCCCAATGGGATTGTTGAGCAAATGGGGGTGGAGTCCACCTCAAGATGGGGGTCATTCTTGAGAAGTGTGACCCCTGATAGGCGGCCGGGGGACTACCAACATGCAGCATGCCGCATCCTAAACGGCATTGCAAAGCGCATTGAGACCACCCTCCAGGCCCTCCCCCCTAGTACCCCTGGTAAGGCCCAAGCTCTTGCAGCTTTGCAGGCCTTCAAACAAGCCCTCAAGGATGAGACCGCAGGCATCCCTCTTAGGGAACGCCTCCCTTCGGCCTCGAGGGCCACAGAAAAAGATTTCGATCTAACCAGCACCAAAGTTTTCCTAACCTCCCCCCCCTTCCAAAGGCAATTTGTGGAATGCCTCAAAGAGCATGTCCCCACAGTGAGGACCCCTGGGGGACCTATGTTATGGGTTGTTGTGCATGTCATGGTGAAATGCATTGAGGGTTTGTATGAGCTTTGGAGGGTGAGGGAGTTGTACACTCTAACCCAAGTGGAACGCCACCGTGCGTTGACCACAAAATTTTCAAAAGCGTGGGGAGACTCAGGTTGGTCCCCCACCAGGTGGATCCATTGGTGCTTGGCACATTCCACCTTTTTTGCCGAGAAATGGAGGAACATTTTTCAGTTTTCCTCCATCCCAACGGAGTATCGGCATGGGCCTTACAAGAGGAGGCTCAAAAATTGTTTTAAGGGTTGGTCTTTGGTGAGGCCAAGTATGTCCCTCCGCCACATGCACCATTGCATGTCCATGAACGCCCTGGAGCAAGGGCTTTTGGGACTGGAGGCAGCCAAGGCCTCAGACATTGATGACTTTGTATGAAAAACGACCACAGATGCTTTGTGCCAAGTGTTTTGTGTTGTTTGTCCTAGGGAGGGAGGGAGGAGGGGTGCGCGATAACTACCCGCGATAACTGCGCGATAACTGAGTTATCGCGCGATAACTAGCGCGATAACTAGTTAGAGCAAGGTGCTCTAACTGCGTTCTAACTCTGTTCTAACTGTGCTCTAACTCTTTGACCCCCCCCCCAAAAACCACCCCCATGATGCGGGTTATGTGGGGAAAGAAAGGGGATGGGGGGTTTTTTGAGGGTGCTGAATCCATTTTTTTAGGTGGTTTGCCCCAAAATTGAGGGTAGGTGGGTGTTCCAGAAATTGCGTTCTAACTAGGGGTTCCGCACCACGCCCTAGAACGCTGCATCCCAGAAAATGAGATGTTGAGGCGCACGGAGCTTGATGCACGACTTTCAGCCATTGATGCATCATTGATCGCGCGGAATAATGAGTTGGTGTCACTTAGTGCCAAAATGTCTACACTTGATGCACAAATTCGTTCCATGAGTCTTCCGGGTGGGGGACAGCATGTGCATGAGTCCAAAATGACTGTGGTTGAGTCTTCCTTGAACTCCCAGCTTGAGAGTGTCAGAAAACAATTGGAGACACACACCATAGACTTCCAAGCCTTGAGCCAAATGGTCAAGGAGAAAATACCTAAACATGTTTCTCAAGATGAGTTTCAAAGAACACTCACATCTACCAATACAACATTGGAGGCACTTCAAGCTAAATTTCGCATACATGATCAATTACCACAATCTTTGGATCTCTTGGAAACCAAATGTCGTGCTACTGAGGTCCAGGTGTCCCAATTACAGAGCCACCTTGCATCTAGTGGTGAGTTGGCTACGACGGTTGAGCGGTTGCAATCACGGGTGAAGAGGTTAGAAGCAGCACCATTGGCCGGAGTTTCTGGTCCGCCTTTGCCTTCTTCAATTGATAATATTCCAGCGGGTGTTTTGCCTCGCTTAGATGAGATCGAAGGACAAATGAATGCGTTGCAGAAGCATACTGACGGGTCACTTTTCAACATTCGGGAAGAAATTCGAAAAGAACATGCCCTTTTGGCGAATCAAATTCATGAGATTCCAGGCAGGTATGTTTCTTCCAGCATGTATGCTTCATTGGTGTCCGACATGGACCAATTCAAGGGTGAAGTGATACGAAAAAAAGAACATGAAGTGCTACAAGGCACTCTTGCATCCTTGAGGGCTGACCTTGCGGGTGGTGTGGTGCCTGCTTCTGATTTTAAGAAGTTACAGCTTGAGGTAACAAGGATTGTGGATGATGTTGTACAAAAAGGTGTGTTCCAACAGTATCAACATCAGGTTCAAGCGACACTGGCCTCTTGTGTGACTGAATCCCGGTTGGTAGAATGGGGCTCTTCATTTCAACACACAATGGAGACAGCCTTGGTGTCTAAGTTACAACCAGCACACGCTGGGGAGCCAGGTAGCAGTGAGCCTACCGGTCAGGTTATTCAAGCGCAGGTACAACAGGCCACCAAGGCTGCATTTGAGGCACAAGCCAATGCGGCGGCATCCAAGGTTAATGTAGAACAAGCCATTCGCTCTAGCACGGAGGCACAGGCCAGTGCAACTCACGCTGGCCGCATTTATAAGCAGGTCATGGAGGTCCAAACTCACGTGGATGAGGCCAGGGAGGCAGTGGTGCTCAGTGAAGAGCAAGCACGGGAGCACGCACGTAGTGCTTCATCTGCCTCTGCCACTGCAGCACAGGTGTTGTCCACAGCACGTGAGGTAGAAGGAAGTGTGGTGCAACATGCCCACAATGCCATACAGTCTGCCAAGGCTGCAGCCAATGACGCCTGCACTGCATCCCAGTTAGTAACACAGGTGCAGGAGCAGTGCGAGGGTCTGAGCCAGCAAGTGGAGGCCCTTTGTGGTGGTGAGTCAGATAGTGATATGCCCCCACTGGTGAGTAGTGCAGAGGACAGTGATGATGATCAGCGCCCTAATTCACAGCAGGGTCCCGCTGGTCAGGCCTTGAAGCGCCGCTTGCGCAAGTGGCTGCAGTCAACTGCAGTGGTTGCCACTGAAGCTAACACTCAGGCTACGGCAGCGAGCCAGTTGGCTAGTGAGGCAGCTACTAAGGCACAGGAGGCACATAATAGGGCGGAACAAGGGGCTGCTACGGCTCAAGAGGCCCTGAACTGTGCCAAAGATGCCCATGGCCACATCCATGACATGGGCCAGCGGTTGTCCGATATGTCACAGGACCTTCAATCAACGAAGGATCAGTCAGACAGGGCGTCGCAACAGTGCGCACGGGTATGTGATAGGGTGGACAAGCTGCGTGGAGATTTGGAAGTGGTGGAAGTGGCCATGTCTTTCGGTTCACCCAAGACTACTTCCTGCCCACCCACAGTCCATGATCCCTATTCTGCGCCCCAAACAGATGTTAACCACTCCACACCCTCATCTGAGGCACATGGGCCTGGCAGTTTGATGGGTCGTGGTACGATGCCCACTGGACAACCTTCAAGCTCCATACCTGCAACGTTGAGTGGGGTGCCTCTGGGTGGTACAGTGCCCCCCCTGAACAATTCACTGGGCCTGGCTGGTGCAGGGCGACAACAAGTGCAGCAGCTGCAGGGCATGAATCCACTCAACAGTGGTGTACAGCCCGGTTGCCCCTCTGGTCCCTCCCAGCCAAGTTCGCAATTTTTTCAGGGCACACCGCAATCAGTTCCTCCCAATCCTACATCTCCTTCCTTATTTTCTTCGCAATTGTATGCTCAGCACACCCACCCTCACGTTTCTCCAACTCCATCTGTGCCTCCCATCCCCCCACACTTGTTGAGTACTAAACCTCCTGTTGGGTCCACTCAGGGCTTCCAAACGCTTCACGGACGAACACCGTGGGAGCCGTTGCCGCTGAGCGGGGCAATGCAGCCCCTTATAGAGCCAGTGCCACACCAGGGTGCTGCCAAGATGTCGGGCACAGCGTTGGGCTATGGTCATACTCCTATCGTGAGTGTTGGACAGCCCCAAGGTATCTTTTCTCAGACCTACAACCCTGACTGCCCGGAGTATGGCACACGCATGACGCTCTGGGATCGGGGTTTGGACTCCCCCGACCAAGCGCACATGTCGCATCAGGCATGGGGTCAGATCTCGTGGGCTTTCGACTCAGATGGGTTTTTCAATGCGGATAAGGCGCTTTACCCCCCCCCTGATGTGCGGGATGTGCGGCCAACAGGAATTGTGGCTGGGTTTGCTTTTCTGGAAGTACGCCCCCCCGAAAAACTCTTGGAAATGATCCGCAGCGGATCTGTCACTCTTGGGGGCACAGGTAAAACTGATGGACATCTGTTTAGGAGGGACGGCCACCCCATTCTGGACCCCAAGATGCAATCACGGGTTCAGGACATGTCGCAGGCACCTTCCTTCCGCCAAGGCGATGACTGGGACCGTTTTGAGTTCCTCGTGGTTGATTGGTTTCAGGTTAAGGGTAGGTATCTTCCTGAGGATGAACAGGTGAAGGCATTGATAGCCACACATCCACAGGAAGATGAGGTACGTTGGCTGGAGTTGGCACGCAGCCAACGCTTGGGTTTTTTTGAATTATTACGCCACATGGCCCATGATGGCCGCCGGGGGGCGGACCAGAGTCGCGCCCTGTCTGAGTTTGAAGCCATGGTGTTACCCACCACGGCTCTTAACCCTTCTGCATTGGCCAGATGGTTTGCTGAGTGGCTCAAGAAGGGAAGGAAGGTCCTTGGTGGTTACACCACTCATATGGCACAGGAGAGGCTAATGAGGATTTTCCATCAACATGCCAAACTGGAGGTCACTCCAGGTTTTAAGCAGGCAGTGTCCAAGGTTCGCCTCAGACAGACCCAGGCCCGCCTCAGGTTCACATACATTGAGCTTTATTTGTTCATTATGCCCTTCCTGATGACTGAGGAAGAGACAGGCTGGGATGAGGAGCACTATAGCGGCTCTACCCACCTCCGGGCCTTCTCTCAGTCTCCAGGACGTTCCTACAGCCGGTCTGGCCGGGATCCTGAGCGCACTTCTGTGCGGGGAGTTGACAAACCCAGGGACAGATCCAGGGACAGGGGCCGTGACAGATCCCGGGAGAGAGCGGCAGGTGAATCTGGTCAGCGATATGATGGACGGTCATTCCCTTTCAGGGGTGACGGCAGATCTACCGACCAGAAACGCTCTGGGAGCCGTGATGGCGATCGCCGGCGTTCATTGACACCGGGGCGAAACCCTGAACCCCCATCGCGCAGAAGCGTGTCCCCGGGGCGACCAAGGGAACCTGAGCGTCCGCTGCGACCTCAGGATGAGAACAATGTGAGGGGTCGCAGCCGGGAGCGGTCAGAGTCCAGACCGCGCACGCAGTCACGCTCCCGTGGTTGTTTTGAATGCGGGGGCGACCACATGAAGGCTGACTGCCCTAAACTAAAAGCCGATGTGGGCAGACGCACCCGCAGTAAGGACAGAGCGCAAACTGAGGGATGTTTTGAGTGTGGAGGGCCACACATGAAGGCGGATTGCCCTAAACTGAAGGCTCAGGGTGACCGTCGGTCGGCCAGCCGAGATCGACGCGGGAATTCACCCCACCCTGGGCGCCGCGGGCGGTCCGCTGAGAGAAAACAAGGTTAGGGCACCACCAGGGGATCCCGGCTGGCATACCAGAAGCGTCCCAAGGGGCAATCTAAACAACTCTTTCGACGCTTTGCCAGTCGACTGCAAACCCCCAGTTCCCTGATGGTATTGCCTGTCGCGCCCGGTCACAAGCAGGTGTCGGCTGGGTCGTGGGCGACAAAATGCCCCCTTCAGTGGGCCGAGGCGACCCGAGCTCTTTTGCACTTTTCAGATAACATGGTTTGTGAAGTCCGGGCGCCACAAAAATTCAAAAATCGACGCCCACCCCCCAAAGAATTGGTGGTCCCTGTTCGCATGTCTCTTGAGGGCGGTGGGCAGGGGCTCCCAACAGAATGGGAGGCCCTCATTGACAGTGGGGCTCAACTTTTAGGGGCCGTTGGACGGGAGTTGGTCCCCCCTGAATGTGCTGTGTCTTCCCCATTCCCTGTTACTGTGACGGGGGCAGACCAGTCCGTCATCAAAGGTGGCGGACAGGGGGTTTGGATGAACCTCTCAGTCCCTGTTTGGGGTAAGTATGGGTCAAAGATCTTTCAGTTTGTGCATATATTTGTGTACATCCTGGACATTGGGCCCAAGTTTATCCTTGGGTACCCATTTTTGGAGCAATTTCAGCTTGCTATTATCCCAGGCATTCCACTGTTGGTGCCTGTGGAGTCTATTCGGCTGAGACCATGGGGCAAATACATTGCTGGTCCCCATCAGCCTTGTCCCAAGTGCCATTGGTGTGTAGAGGGACAGGGATGTCCTGCTCATTGCCAGGAATGTAGGTTTTTGACAGTGTGCCGTATACACACACAAGTGACAGGACCTACAGCTCAGGGCCTTTCCCCCCCGAGAAATACGTTGGGACAGGATGTCCGCCCCATATTGATTCATGGTAAGAGACATCATTGCTCTATTGGGGTGGAGTCCTGTGGGTCCAGGGTGCAGGGAGTGCGGCGTAGGGTGCGTTGGGGTGGCACAGCGCGTTATGCTTATTCCCTTCTTCCTCAATTTCAGGATGGCTCAAGCTCAGAGAGCGACGAGGATGATGAGGTGCCTCAGCGATTAAAACGTCGTTCTCAGGTTTTTTCTGTTGCTTGCCCTTCCCCACCACCATCCCCTCCTTCCTCCCCTCATTGTATGGTGAAAGATGTACATACATCAATGAATTGGACCACTGCTGCTGCATGTGGGCTGCAGAGGTTTGATGCGGCGGAAGAACGCCATGTGGCTGGCCGGTGTGGGGTGCATGACCCTTATTCATTTGGCCAGGGGGTTACATTTGATATGTTATTAGAGGCCAAGACGGCCATGACTGTTATGGTGACCCCCGAGCCACAGCAGCGCATCAGAATTCAATGCCGGCCAGCGCAATGGGCTGATGGTTCTGCCAGATAGGCAGCCTGCGCTTGGAGGCCAGCAGCACCAACAACAAGGGTGGACGGCTGTACCGAGGGCTCTGCGAACCACCGCATCGGTGAGACAGCCGGTGGTGCATGCGAGCCTTGAAGCGCCCACGTTTGGTCACACCAATTATTGGGCGCCATTACAGGGCAAACAGGACAGTGGGGTTGCAGAAGGGCGGGTTGAGGCGACAGCGCTGCCCCGTAAGGACCCCCCCCCTCCCACATGTTCTGCAGAAAACGTCAGCCCCACACCCACTCCCTTAAGGGTGGAGGTGGCCCAGATACAGCCATCTTCAGCCCCTGCTTGTTATTGCAGTGATTCTGCAATTTGTCATCTTTGTTTTGGTGAAGACACACCCCTCCCTCGCACTCTAAATATCCTTTCGACAGTGGTTCAGCCTGAGCGGGCTGTACCCCCCCTCCATCCCTGCTCCTACCCCCCTTTGCCATATGTATCATCGGTAAAGGCTACAGCGTCCCCAGAGAACACGGGTCCTACCCCAGTTGGGTCAGGGGATCCGAGAATCTGGAAACGGGACGCCATTAAGGAGGTTTATTTGCTCCGTATTGAGGAGCGACGAGCATGGGACGCCATGGTGGCGTCATTTCAACATATACTGACACCTCGCGATGCTCTGAGGGGTGCTCAGATGATCATCAGGGAGGAGCAGCAGGCTATTAGTGGACTGCTGGACTCCTTCCAGCGTATCCTTCCCTCCCTCCCCCCCCCTTCTCAAGATGTTGAAATTGATTATGTGCATTTATGGCGTCGCTGGCGCCAGATTGAAGCTAATATGACCAAATATTGGCAGCGGAGTGCTGCCAAGGTGAAGGAATTATATTGGACATCGGGACTACAATGCTTACAAGGGGTTCTGACGCCTCACATTGCTCCCTCGGTCCAGATTCCATTTGTATACATATTGTATCGGGGTTTTGTAGAGTTCATGGTGAGTCGTGTGTTGATGTTATTCATACTGCTGGGAGCATTGACAGGGTCTACCCTGCGCTCTTTGAGACTAAGGGAGTTGTCCATGGTCTCAGACCCCCCCAATGAGAGCCTCAATATGAGGATGATTCCGGTCCAGAAGTCGCGCCCTTGTGGGCTAGCGCCGAAAACCTGTTCTGGGTTGTTCGATAGGTTCAGCAGTGCGGCAGAAAGCATGCTGAATCAGGAGCTGGGTCTGTGGTGCTCTGGCGTGCCTGCAGACCCTGTTGTTTTTTCTGTTGCTGCGTCTAGGTCTTGCAAGGCCACTGACATTGATTCCCGGAACCCAGATGGATGGGACAACTTGTCCGAGGGTGGTTCTGAGGTGTGCTCCTCAGATGCTGACACTGATAGTGACACTGGACATACATCAGTGTTACGTCAGCATGCCCCCGCGTATGCACCAGACTATTTCATGGGAGGATGGGGATACTCGCGTGAGGAACAGCAGAAGTTTTTTTCTGCGCCCCCCCCTGTTGAGCATATCTCAACATGTAGTCTGTCATCCATTCGTTTGGAGGATTCCACTCCGGTGAAGTCGCTTTCAGCAATGCAGGCAAAGAAAAACGCTCAAAAACGTCGTCCTGACAACCGAAATCAAGGGGTACAGCAGCGGGTGCGTCGTAAATATCATAAATTTGGTCATACGTGGCTAGATGTAGTCCGACGTGGTGATTTATGTTTAAAGCCCAGTGTTCGGCAACGAGTGCAAGCCTGGGCCAAGGCTAATGAGTTGAATATTTCTGTAGATTGTTTTGCTAAGTCTTCCTCCCTCTCCCTTGCTCCTCGGTGGTTTGGGAATAGACAGGGTGGGGCGTTGGCCCAGAACTGGCAGGAAGAATGCCTGTGGGTCGCCCCGCCACCAAATTTATATCGGCGGTGTGTGGAGAAGATCTGTGGTGAGGGTTGCCATGGATTTATGTTACTCCCCACCCGTAAGCAGCACCACTGGTGGGGGGCAATGGGAGAATTTGTTGTGGATTGGGTGGACATTGGTTCGGGAAGGGACATATTTGAGTCTGTAGATGGGTTCCCCATCCAGATGCCTGACGGGGAATCCTACAGGCTGGTATATTTTGATGCTGAAGCTGCCCAGCCTGAGGATGATGATGAGGAACAAGGGCACAGGACATCTCCCCCGAGACATGACAGAGGTGATACGCCCCCAGACCCCTCTGAGGATCCACAGGAAGTCCCTGATAATCCCCTGAAGGACAGGAGTTTACCTTTGCCTACCCATGAGGAGGCTAAAGGACGAGGGGTGCAAGGTTTTACTGAGTGTATTGGGCGGCATTTGCCGAAATTTTCGTCAGGCAGGAGTGTTCAATCTGTTATTTTGAGCGACCAGGAGTACCCTGATTGCCAAGGGTACAGGGACCTCATCCTGGACCGCTTCAAGCAATCTGTTTTTACTACAAAAAATTATGATGATGTGACCCCTGAACAGTTGGACGCCAGAGGTAAAGGGTTTGGGGAAGTGCAGTTGGAGTTGATTCAGGATCCCACCCCAAAATCCTGTAAGGCGGTCAGGTCAGTTGGTCTCAGGGAACAGTTGTTGAAAGAAAAAATTGATGATTTCAGGAAAAGAGGGTTAATTGCACGGTGTGATGACAAAACGGAATGGTGCAGCCGGGCCTTTTTGGTTCCCAAGCCGGGCGGGAAATGGAGGCTTGTCATTGACTATCGATGGCTCAATAGTCAATTGAAAGGCCAAAATTTTCCCATTCCGGTAATTGAGGACCAGCTGGCCAAGCAAAGGGGGAAATTTGTTTTCACATTGGTGGACCTTGAGGATGGGTTCCACCAGATGAGGCTGGCTGAGGAGTCACAGCACCTCACAGCCTTCATCACCCCCTTTGGGGTTTTCAAGTGGAGGGTGCTGCCCATGGGGGTGAAAGTTGGCCCCCAGGTTTTTCAGAGAATGGTGGCCCATGTGTTGCGTCAATGTTCCGACTCCGGGCCATACATTGATGATGTTTTGTCATCCACAGGGTTACCCCCCCCTCCCCCTGAGTCTGGTAAAGGTGAAATGGAGGACAGCTTTGCATATCAGGACAGTTCTGGGTCTGGGCGGGTCACCACATTGCCTCTGGAGCCTGCAGCTCGAAAGGCATGTCTGGACCATCATTTTGGTGTAGTATGGCAGTGTTTTGAGGCATTTGAGAGGGCTGGCCTGACAGTCAAACCCTCTAAGTGCCATATGTTCATGCAGCAAGTTAGGTATGTAGGTCATGTGCTGTGTGGGGGTCAAAGATTCCCCGACCCTTCCAAAACTGAGGCAATCGCCAAGTGGAGGGCCGAGGATATCAAGACACCCAAGGCCCTCAAAGGGTTCTTGGGTATCTTGAATTGGTATAGTATATATATAAAAAATTTTGCCAAGTATGCCGCCCCTTTGATGGATTCATTAAAGGGGAAGTATCAGTATGAACCCCCAGACCCCCAGACTAAAGGGCAACTCGATGGGAATGGGAAGCCCATCAAGAAAAAGAAAATCCGGCTGTCCCCCAAGCAAATGGAGATCAAGTGGACTCCAGAAATGCTTGCCGGGTTTGACGCCTTAAAGGCTGCAGTGACTCAGGAGCTGGCCCTCTACCTACCTGGGGATGGTAGATGGAGGATTTATACTGATGCCAGCGATTATGCCATAGGGGGTGAGCTACAGCAGGAACAAGCTGATGGGAGCTGGCGCCCCGTGGCCTATTTTTCTAGAAAGCTGCAGGGCAGTAGGGAAAAAGGGAAAGTACTGGGCCAAATGGGCTGGACAGTACGGGAAAAAGAAACCTATGCCTTGGTTTGTTGCCTGCTCAAATTTCAGAGCTGGATAGGTTTCTCAGAAGTGGAGGTGCTTACTGACCACAGTAGCATCATCCAGTGGTACAAAGAGGACTTATGCACCCTCTCAGGACCCTTAGGGCGCCGTGGGAGGTGGCATGAGTTCCTCAGCCGTTTTAATTTAGTAATTCGCTACTGCCCTGGGGAGATAAACACCACTGCAGATGCGATGTCCAGATGGGCTTACCCTGCTGGGGTAGCCCAGGACTCAAATTTTCATGGCTCAGACCAGGATCTGCAGGGGTGGACAAGGAAAGAGCTTGAGGAGTGTGCGGAACGCCAGCGGGTTTTACGGGAAAAGTATCCTGATGCTTTTGGCAGTGTTTCTGCTATTACTTGTGATCCTGTGTGTCCCCTGATACAGATGCCAGCACAGGACTGCGCCCTACAGTTGCTGCAGCAAGCGTATCAGGGAACGGTGGGGGAGGGGATGAGTCAGGATGCCTCATACATGTTGCCTGATGGTGAGTTGACTGAAAATTTTGAGGAGTTTTATTTCAGCACTCTGTCCTGTTATGGAATTCAACCAGATTTCCTCCCTCCAACTCTCTCTGACCCTGACACTGTGTCTCAGTCCATTCCTCTGGACCCCACTTTCCTTGCCTTGTCTTCCAGGTCTCAACGGAGGGCTGTACACGGAATTCAGGCCAAGAGGGTTAAAGCTGGAGCCAAGAAGTGCAGTGTCAGGTCTGCGTTTAGGCAATTGAGTTGGCATGTGCCTGGGGTTGAATCTTTAGGGTTAAATGGCATGCAGACTGTCAAGCTGCCGCCAGAAATTCATATTTTACATGAGGATTGGACCGCACACTACCGGACAGATCATATATATCAGCCATATATGTCTGAGCTGGAGAGCACACAATATGCGCCATATGGGGGCGATCCCAGTAAGTATTTGACATATTATCATGGTAAAATACGGCATAATGGTAAAATATGTGTTCCCACTTCAATTTTGAGCCAGCTCATACGTGCACTGCATACCTATGCTCATCCAGGCATCGATAAAACGTGTCAGTTGTTTCACAGGAAGTTTTGTATATTGGATGAGTCATATACAGCCACAAAGATCAAGGAACACGTGCAACAGGTGGTGCACCATTGCCAGGTGTGTCAGACGGCAAAGCCCCGTAAGGGAGCACAGCCAGATACACACGAGGGATACCCAATCCCCGACGAAATTTTTCAATCAATTTCTGTTGATTTCCTTGATCTTACCAGTGATCCTGTGACCAGGCATGGTAAAATTTTCGATTATGTGCTAGTAGTGGTTTGTCGGTTGTCTGGATATGTAATTGCCATACCCTGCAGTAAGCATATTACTGCAGCGGAGTTGGCTGAAATTTTTGTTGAGCGGGTTTTTACACACTGGGGACTGCCCAGTGTCATCTTTTCCGACCATGACCACTTGGTCAACTCAAAGTTTTTCACTCACTGCTGTATGCTCTCAGGGGTAGATGAGCATACATCCCCCATCTACACCCCCAAATCCAATGGACGTGCGGAAAACGCCGTTCAATTGGTATTAAACAGTTTGCGACGACTTTTGGAGCAGAAATGCAGCCGGGATTGGCTACAGTTGCTCCCTTTGGCGGTCTGGGGTCTGAATGACCTCCCAGGCCCCATTCAGGGATACTCCCCCCACAGGATTGTGTTTGGCCGTGATCCTGTGGGTTTTGGGGACTGCCCCCCCACCATCCCTGAGGATGGCAGTCGGGATGCGACAGATTTTTTTCAACAATTGCTGCAGGATCGTCGCCTGGTACAGCAGAAACTGACGGCCATCCACAAAAGGGAAACGGAGAAGTTCCTGAGGAACCACCCACGCCAGGTGTTTAGCCCTGGTGACAGGGTATGGATTAGGGTGAACAGGCAGGGGATGGACAAACAGTCCACGAAGCTGGACAGGGTGTGGAAAGGCCCAGCAGAAATTTTGGCACGTGTGGGTGTTGGCAGGTACCGGGTTGCTACGGAAAAGGGTGAAAAGGTGTTACACACCAGGGATCTGAAACCCTGTCTGGACCCCCTGTCATTGCCTGGTAAGCCCCCCCTGCATTATTACACCGATGTGGAGGGTGTCATCGAAGACAAGGCCACATATGAGGTGGAAAAGATTTTAAAGCACCGCAAACGCAAACTGAAAGGGGGCAAGGAGATACTTGAGTGGAGGGTAAAATATAAGGGACATGCACAGCCGGAATGGCAACCTGCCTCGGCTTTCATGCATGACATTACAGATCAGTGGGTCCAATATAACAAGGACAGGAATATTAAAATCACATTGCAGGATGTCAGGCCAGATATTTATGAGTTGCGACTGGTTGTTGACACGGCATGCCCAAAATGACATTGTGAGCTTGTGTCACTGTGATATTCTGACATTGTGTCCCCATGTTACTGTTTTTTAGGACCCGCAGCTCCTTGGGAGCTTGGCGGCCCTGACCCCCCACCCCTGGAATCACATTTTTTTGCCAAATTGCATACCAGCATGGCTATTTTGCTCAGCATGGTTCAGTCTTAGACTGCATGTGGCGACATGACTGGTGGCAACGGTGAGAGAAGCGTTCCATACGCCGTAGTGACATGTAGGAGACCCGGTTGCCATATTATGCAAGTCAGCACCACACCACGCTGGGCGTAGCCACGCTGGACAAAGTCATGCTAAATATTGGCGGTGATTCAGGCAGGATGAACCCCCTGTTGTCTATATTCTTGTCTCTGTTGTTGGATTCCGGGGTCGTGGGGCAGATTTGCTGCGTTGCAGTGTAATGCGGGCCCTGTCTGGGCTGGGTCAATCTGTCTGGGCTGTCTGGGCTGGGTCGATCTGCCTGGACTGTCTGGGCTCATCCATCAGTTTTTTTTTTATCATGGATCGTGGCCGTGACTGTGGCAGGGGCTGTGGTTGGATGAAGGGAGCCATATATTTTTTTTTCTCGACGGCTCTCAGCCCCCCCCCCCCCCTGTGCTGTCAGCCCCCCCCCCCCTGTGCGGTCAGCCCGCCCCCCCCCCCCTGCATATACATGTTCTCCTTTTGCAGATATGGGATATGAAAGCACGCTACGCTGAACTTTACAGAAGTGGCATGCAGGATGAGGCCACAGGTCATGGGTTGAGGTGCAGGATGACAGGGAATCGCATTGCAGTACAGACTGTCGATTTTTTTCCCTTCTGTTGACAGTGGATCGCAGCGTTGGGATGCAGGATGACAGGGAATCACATTGCAGTACAGATTGTCGATTTTTTTCCTTCTGTTGACGGTGGATTGCAGCGTTGGGATGCAGGACGACAGGGAATTGCATTGGAGTACAGGCTGTCCATTTTTTCCCCTTCTGTTGACAGTGGATCGCAGCAGCGCTGTAACTGTCAGCCCAGGATGTGAAGCCAGGCCTGGGCTGTCACATATGTCATTGCTGGGGTTCTGACACCCCCTTCCTCCTCTCAAATGATAGAGCAGCATTGCCCGTTTCCTGTTTCATGTATCAGGCTGTTCCAGTAGGGTTTGGTAGCACAATTGTGCAGAAATTCCCCTGTTTCCTCCCATTCCCCCCCAGTTCAGTGAGGTGTGTAGGTGAGCAGTACACATGGGAAACTGGCACTAAAAGGCTATGGCCGGTGTGGATAGTGGCAGCCTCACGTCGCGCTCACCTGTGATCGGGCATGGGAAGAGCTAAAACAATAAAGACCTACCCACCGGAAAGCCGTTTGTCAGTAGGATTTCAGGATTTTCCTACCCTTCACCCCATCCGGTCGCTATTTTTCACAGGGAAAAACCCGCCTTGTTGGGGCTCACAGCCCATCATACCCAGTACAGGCCAGCCAGTGTCACCCCCACTATATGGGATCGGTCACCACCAGTGTGGGTGGCGGATACAGTTGCATTTTCCTCCCTTTCTCTCTCCCGTCCTTTCGTGCCTTGTTTTCCCTTCCATTTGTGTATATTGCTTCTGTTTGTATTTTTTTTCCCCTTCGCCATCTCAGGTGTTCAAGTCAGAATTCAGAAGTGTAATCCAGGGCTGCTTAAGGACTGCTTTTTGCAGATGGCACTCCTTGATTGTCATTCTGGTGTCAGCCAGCACTCTAGGCTCATGTCTCCTTCGCCTGGTGCTTGGCTTGTGCGGGGAGTGCAACAATTCAGGACTGCCATTCAGATTAGACAGTCGCGATCAGCTGCAGAGGCTCGTGAGATCGCGTGTTCCATTACAGTGGCGCTTAGCTGCAGAGGTTGCGTCTTTAATCAGACTTGGAGCTGAAAGGGCCAGACAATTCTTGATGTGTTGATGTCAGTGTTCCAATCAAACTGTAGGTTCCAATGGCAGTTGCGGATCGGTCAGAAAGTTATATAGGAGAGTCGATTCTACGTGTCCGTTGATGCCGATTGATCATACCTCAATGGTAAAGCATTGTAGGCTTGATGTTAAGATTGGTCTGCCATTGACGAGTATATGCAAGCCCAATCTTGTGTTGTTATCTTGTGTTTATTTTGTGTTGCCATCATTTAGCACGGATATATGATGGATCTATTAGAGTTTCAGTCTTCCGGACTTTGAAACTATTCAAGAACTTCAGGACTCCTTTTGGTATCGTGCCTTGCCTCTCTCCTTGTGGGCCAATTGAGGATCATTGTGGTGAAAATCAAGCTTTGGGGAATATTGCGAAATATTTTGGGTTTCGAGTTCGTGGGATTGATCGGTGCTTGCATGGAGGCCGTTGCTGGACACGCTTCTCGCGCTGCGCGAGCCGCCCTTGTCTCAAAAGGAATTGGCGAAGGCCCTGAAGGCCCTGCATATCTGCATCCGTGACGGCGACGATCTGGTTGTCCGTCGCCACCATTTTGAGGCGGACTTTGTCCCCCTGCAGGAGTTTCTGCGCGGCAGCCGGTGTGTGAGTTCTCACGGAGGCTGCTGCATGGGCAAGGTTTTCAGTCTCTTCCGGTTTAGGACTCGCTGGTTCGTAGGCCATAGAGAGCCCTGCTCGTTGTGCCCGCGTGAAATTCCCTCGGAAGGTTGCATGGTGGATCACAACATGAGGGACATCTGCGCCAAGGCAGCCAGTATCATGTCGATGCACAACAACTGTTTGTGCGTGAAGGTCATGAGGCCCCCGAAGGGTTATCCACTGCAGATTCTGCTCTTCCTGTTGGTGTCCATTCCCTGGACCCTTGGAGAGCCCCATGCCGTGGTCTACCAGGCGGTCATGGACGTTGCGAAGGTCTGAGACTTCAGGAGTTCTGGAGGTTCCTGGAGGACAGAGGGGATGGAGCAGGGGAGAACCCATTGACTCGAATGAATTGGAGGAAGTGGTACTGTCCTGAACAGAGCGTAGGCAAGTCATACACGAACCGAGGGGCGTTCATTGAAGAAGTTGTTTGACTGCAAGCGGTTCAGCATTTCAGCGGCCGAGGTGGTGATGATTATGCCTGAACAGCGGATTACACTTGAGACGGTATACCAGGCATTTTGTCAAAGCAATATCAATGTTGAGGAGAGCTCTGGGCTACCGATTGGGACATTCATGGCGGCAGCACCTGCATACTTTACATCCAGCGAGACTCAAGATGTTCGTGCGAGCCCATATGCAGCGACTGGGCTGCCTCGTCGATCACAGCGAACCGGTTGGCGTATGTGTTTGGGTTGGTGGGACCCTCTATAACGATTGACACGGCATGTTCGTTGGTGGTGGTGGCTACGGATGCTGCTTGCAAGGCCATGTATGCACATGATTGTGAGGTGGCAGTGGCGGTTGGAGTAAACCTGCTCTTCAACTTCCAGGTGTTCATCAGCTTGTGTGCATCCGGGATGCTATCCAGGAAAGGCCGATGTGCCACATTGTCGAATGATGCGGATGGGTATTTGCGCGGAGAGGGGTGTGGTGCGGTGGTGCTAAAGCCACTATCGAATGCTTTGGCGGCGAGGGACAAGATGTGGGGCGTGGTGCATGGGACGGCGGTCAACCAGGACGGGCGGACGGCGACACTGCCGGCACCCAACGGCCCGTACCGAGAGAGCGTGATCGGGACAGCCATTGCGAGGGCGGGTGTGTCGGTGAATGAGATTGGGTATTTGGAAGCTCATGGGACAGGCACGCCATTGGGAGACCCACAGGAGGTAGGGGCGTTGGCGCATGTGTTCAGAGACCGGGAGAGCCCATTAGTTGTGGGTGCGGCCAAGACCAATGTGGGACACTTGGAGGTAGCAGCGGGGATGGTGGGGCTGATCAAGACCGTACCGTGTGTGCAGCATGGGCGAGCACCACCCAACATCCATTGTAGGGCCAGGCATATGTGCATTTTCAGGTCAATATTCCCTTGCATTTCTATTGTCTTGGACAGGCAGTACAGCCAGTCAGCAGGGGGAATATGGGCCATGCCCATGTCCCTCCTATAAGCCAGCCACTGACAGCCGGTGGGTAGGGTATGAAGACGTCCGGTTTGTTTGTTGTGTTTCCACGCTTTGACTGAGGGCATTTTGGCATTTTTGTACATATTTCAAGGTGTACATACCCATTGCTGCTCAACAATGGGGCTGTTTACACCGCTGTGGGACCCCCTGAACATTAGCACTGCTCTGAGTGGCGCATGTTTCCGTCATGTAGCCGCACACTGCAGTGACAGGCTATGTTGCTTGGAGGTGTGCGGCCCTGCAAAAGAATACCCTGACTACCTTGCCCTCCGTGCCGCTCACCCTGACATGGATGCCCATGTGAAGTACAGTGATGAGGTGTATGATGCTTTTGGCTTCGACGTGCCTACCCCATTGTTGGAGGAGGACTGACTTCCTGCCAGCGCCCGCCGGAGGTTTCTCAGCCCTACAAACCAACCATTGAGCCCCAACGACCTGGCCTGTGCACCCTTGCCACTTGCCACAACGAAGAGCCCCAGGACCGATGCGTTCGGGGACTGCCAAGTGGCCTCTATCCACCGCAGCCGTTTTTGTTGCTTGCAGTCCGGACCACCTCGACACTTACGCCAGTGTACACACGTGAATGTGAGTGTTTGTGTGGCCATGATCCCAAGAGGCTAAGGGGTGAGCAGCCAGCGCGGTTTGAGGGGCAGAGAACGTATCCAGAGCCCCCCCCGAACAGAAGAAGACCCAAAGGCATCCCTCTGAACCCCAACCCGACCCATCCAATCGAAAATCACTCGTTCGTGTGGTACATGTAGTATCCCCCCCTCCCCCGCGCGCTCCGTTGATGCCGATTGATCATACCTCAATGGTAAAGCATTGTAGGCTTGATGTTAAGATTGGTCTGCCATTGACGAGTATATGCAAGCCCAATCTTGTGTTGTTATCTTGTGTTTATTTTGTGTTGCCATCATTTAGCACGGATATATGATGGATCTATTAGAGTTTCAGTCTTCCGGACTTTGAAACTATTCAAGAACTTCAGGACTCCTTTTGGTATCGTGCCTTGCCTCTCTCCTTGTGGGCCAATTGAGGATCATTGTGGTGAAAATCAAGCTTTGGGGAATATTGCGAAATATTTTGGGTTTCGAGTTCGTGGGATTGATCGGTGCTTGCATGGAGGCCGTTGCTGGACACGCTTCTCGCGCTGCGCGAGCCGCCCTTGTCTCAAAAGGAATTGGCGAAGGCCCTGAAGGCCCTGCATATCTGCATCCGTGACGGCGACGATCTGGTTGTCCGTCGCCACCATTTTGAGGCGGACTTTGTCCCCCTGCAGGAGTTTCTGCGCGGCAGCCGGTGTGTGAGTTCTCACGGAGGCTGCTGCATGGGCAAGGTTTTCAGTCTCTTCCGGTTTAGGACTCGCTGGTTCGTAGGCCATAGAGAGCCCTGCTCGTTGTGCCCGCGTGAAATTCCCTCGGAAGGTTGCATGGTGGATCACAACATGAGGGACATCTGCGCCAAGGCAGCCAGTATCATGTCGATGCACAACAACTGTTTGTGCGTGAAGGTCATGAGGCCCCCGAAGGGTTATCCACTGCAGATTCTGCTCTTCCTGTTGGTGTCCATTCCCTGGACCCTTGGAGAGCCCCATGCCGTGGTCTACCAGGCGGTCATGGACGTTGCGAAGGTCTGAGACTTCAGG
The DNA here is from genome assembly GCA_964036045.1 of Eutreptiella sp. 'Long Island Sound 2002'. NCBI lineage: Eukaryota > Euglenozoa > Euglenophyceae > Eutreptiales > Eutreptiaceae > Eutreptiella > Eutreptiella sp. 'Long Island Sound 2002'. Next base: position 26,430,127 of record OZ038400.1, on the reverse strand, counting down.
AGTTCTGGAGGTTCCTGGAGGACAGAGGGGATGGAGCAGGGGAGAACCCATTGACTCGAATGAATTGGAGGAAGTGGTACTGTCCTGAACAGAGCGTAGGCAAGTCATACACGAACCGAGGGGCGTTCATTGAAGAAGTTGTTTGACTGCAAGCGGTTCAGCGTTTCAGCGGCCGAGGTGGTGATGATTATGCCTGAACAGCGGATTACACTTGAGACGGTATACCAGGCATTTTGTCAAAGCAATATCAATGTTGAGGAGAGCTCTGGGCTACCGATTGGGACATTCATGGCGGCAGCACCTGCATACTTTACATCCAGCGAGACTCAAGATGTTCGTGCGAGCCCATATGCAGCGACTGGGCTGCCTCGTCGATCACAGCGAACCGGTTGGCGTATGTGTTTGGGTTGGTGGGACCCTCTTCAACGATTGACACGGCATGTTCGTTGGTGGTGGTGGCTACTGATGCTGCTTGCAAGGCCATGTATGCACATGATTGTGAGGTGGCAGTGGCGGTTGGAGTAAACCTGCTCTTCAACTTCCAGGTGTTCATCAGCTTGTGTGCATCCGGGATGCTATCCAGGAAAGGCCGATGTGCCACATTGTCGAATGATGCGGATGGGTATTTGCGCGGAGAGGGGTGTGGTGCGGTGGTGCTAAAGCCACTATCGAATGCTTTGGCGGCGAGGGACAAGATGTGGGGCGTGGTGCATGGGACGGCGGTCAACCAGGACGGGCGGACGGCGACACTGCCGGCACCCAACGGCCCGTACCGAGAGAGCGTGATCGGGACAGCCATTGCGAGGGCGGGTGTGTCGGTGAATGAGATTGGGTATTTGGAAGCTCATGGGACAGGCACGCCATTGGGAGACCCACAGGAGGTAGGGGCGTTGGCGCATGTGTTCAGAGACCGGGAGAGCCCATTAGTTGTGGGTGCGGCCAAGACCAATGTGGGACACTTGGAGGTAGCAGCGGGGATGGTGGGGCTGATCAAGACCGTACCGTGTGTGCAGCATGGGCGAGCACCACCCAACATCCATTGTAGGGCCAGGCATATGTGCATTTTCAGGTCAATATTCCCTTGCATTTCTATTGTCTTGGACAGGCAGTACAGCCAGTCAGCAGGGGGAATATGGGCCATGCCCATGTCCCTCCTATAAGCCAGCCACTGACAGCCGGTGGGTAGGGTATGAAGACGTCCGGTTTGTTTGTTGTGTTTCCACGCTTTGACTGAGGGCATTTTGGCATTTTTGTACATATTTCAAGGTGTACATACCCATTGCTGCTCAACAATGGGGCTGTTTACACCGCTGTGGGACCCCCTGAACATTAGCACTGCTCTGAGTGGCGCATGTTTCCGTCATGTAGCCGCACACTGCAGTGACAGGCTATGTTGCTTGGAGGTGTGCGGCCCTGCAAAAGAATACCCTGACTACCTTGCCCTCCGTGCCGCTCACCCTGACATGGATGCCCATGTGAAGTACAGTGATGAGGTGTATGATGCTTTTGGCTTCGACGTGCCTACCCCATTGTTGGAGGAGGACTGACTTCCTGCCAGCGCCCGCCGGAGGTTTCTCAGCCCTACAAACCAACCATTGAGCCCCAACGACCTGGCCTGTGCACCCTTGCCACTTGCCACAACGAAGAGCCCCAGGACCGATGCGTTCGGGGACTGCCAAGTGGCCTCTATCCACCGCAGCCGTTTTTGTTGCTTGCAGTCCGGACCACCTCGACACTTACGCCAGTGTACACACGTGAATGTGAGTGTTTGTGTGGCCATGATCCCAAGAGGCTAAGGGGTGAGCAGCCAGCGCGGTTTGAGGGGCAGAGAACGTATCCAGAGCCCCCCCCGAACAGAAGAAGACCCAAAGGCATCCCTCTGAACCCCAACCCGACCCATCCAATCGAAAATCACTCGTTCGTGTGGTACATGTAGTATCCCCCCCTCCCCCGCGCGCTGCTCCACAACAAACCAGCCCTGTTGGAAGTTTGATTGTCGACATGTGCCTGGCTATGACGGATGGATGCCTAGTGGGTCATCCTGATTGTACATAACATATCTCCATGGGCAAACGAACTGATGCAGTTTGAATGATGATCCCCCCCCCCCCGCTGCTCCTGCTGTTGGTGGTACAGCACTGTGTGTTCCCTGTGCGCACACTACGCACGTACTGTTGTTGCTTCAAGTATCTATACCCCTCCCGTTTTGGGGGTATTTGGGAACAGGTCAGAGAGGCCGTTTGGAGAGAGGATTCTTTCCAAAAGACGCCGCCTCGAACGTTGCCCCAACAGCCTCAGGCCCAGTGATCTCTTCCAGCCATTTTTGAGTTGGCAGCAGCTAAATAGCAAAGCCCCTCAGGCATTTCATGTGTAGATCCCCCAAATGGCGGTGAGCAGAAACAACAGCGCCCAGCTCTTTTTTGCGTCATCGATCCAAGTGCTTTTGAAGAATGCAGATACGATGCGCAAGTGCTGATGCAGACCCTGACCGGTACCCTGTAAATTAAGGACCCTCTCGGCACGGCTGCGCCTCCCCAGTATTTGGCAAAGATGATGACCTTCGGAAAGACACAATGCCCACTTCAATCAACAAGTTCGCAAAGCACCAAACAAGTGATTGCATTGTGTGGCATGCTGTTGCTGCTCTTCTTCCATCATTTCCCACACAGTGGTTGGTTTGATGCTTCCTGATCTTCTGACGTGGCTGCCGGTGTATAATAAGTTGTGCTGCAGGGCTTGTGTGTGGGTGAAGATCATAAATAGTGATTTCTTGTTGCTTTGGTTGTGCTGTGTGGTGATGTTTTTGAGTTGTTTGTGCGATTGTTCTGGAGTGTGCTGTGGCTGTGTTGATCGTGAACCGATTGTTTGTGCCAGCGAGGAGGCTTTCAGTGTGTGGGACAAGGCCGTGTTCACTGCCACTCTGTATTTTGCGTCATGCACCCATAGAAATTGGTTCTTGAGTGTACACTCAAAGAACCCTTTGTAATGGCGAGAAGCAACTTTTATCCGACTCTGCACACCCATGTCTCAGCTTCAAATGTGTACATTGGCATACCTCAGGTCAGGCCAGAAATGCTCCTTAATTGTAAATGTGACACCCATTAATCGCAATTGTCTGCCTCCCCCCGCTTTTGCACCTCGCCTCCCACCCTGCCAGAACTTTCCGTGCAATTCCTCTTACACTACCAGAATGGTGCTATGTTTCATTTGGACACAAGATAGTGTTACAGATCGTTTGTGCACGGGATGGTGCTACATATCGTTGGTACATGGGTTGTGCAGCCTATCCATTGGGGGCGTACCGTGCGCTGTGCGAAAAGTAGGCCATTCTCCACCACCGGTAGGCAGTTTTTTGGGTGTAGGGTTGTCGCAGGGTACTATTGCCATTGTGTATCCTTGTAGCATCAACCCTCCCCCTTCTAGCGTGTATGTACCCTTTGTCGCCGCCTGACGATTGGGGAAGGAGTCCATTACTCCACTTTCTGAGTGTCTATTTTTTTTTCGGACTCTTTTCGTTCAATTCATCCGTTCATATATCAACGTGGACTTGGATTCCGAGGCTACGGGTATCAAGGAGTAACACCCGCAGTACAATTTTATTGTCTACATTGCATTGTTTAGAACATTGGATAATTCTGAGAACACGACACGTTTGAATTTCGGAGTTCTGAATTGCTCATGCATGCTTCTAGAGGTGGCAGGTTTTCAGGGCTGTTACTGGGGTAAACACCGTAACAACTGGCGCTGTGCGCACGCTGTGCACGCGCTGTGCGAAAACGCCCCCATTGTGTGTGTGCAGCTCGTGAGGGAGTATTCTTCTGCAATCTTGTAGCAGGTGTGGGCAAGGTGCATCATTCATTGAAGTCCTTTTGTTTATGAAAATCGACACAAGGAACATGTCTTGGTCCCCCACTACATCCGTCAGTACATTGACACATCCGTGGAGTTGGAAGCATTAGTACAAGAGCTACAGCACAACAAATAGTTGTGGAATATCTATTTGCAAATGGTCTAGCAGTTGACTTGAGCGGTACATGGGAAGTCAGAGTTTCGTGCACAAGTGGCATCCCCCGTGGGAAGCTCTCGAAAAGTGGTCAAGCTGAACATGGAGAGTAAGCTACATGGGACCGTGAGGGGATGCATCCAAAGTAAGGTACAAAAAGGGGGGATGCGGACTGGTTCACCCTGCAAGGCGTGCAAGGCAAAGGGGGGCAGTGCATCCCAATCATAATTGTCCAACAAACGCCTGCAACTATGGCCCACCAGCACTCAACACGTGTGCAGTAAATTCCTAGGCCCATGTAAAGAACCCAATTGGTAATTGTTTTGCCCCAGCCGACCCCGTAGTTTGCAGTTGCTTTGTTCTTTGGGATGGAGGATGGGTGGGGAGTCAACAGGGGGGGGAGGTGAAAGCTTTGAATGAATTGAACCCGGGTCCGTAGAGCATAGGGTGGTGTGCAAACCGCACTTACCGGAAGGGATTCGAGCCCGGGTCTGCATGGTTGAAGACTTCGGTTCTAACCACTCGGTCATGTTCACTAGCTGATAAGAGCGGTTTCTTGATGCGTTTAGGAAGATTCGGTAGTGCCAAAAGTTTGATTAGGTATTTCATACCGCTCGTCTGCCGAGCCGAGCAACTGCTTGACTGGCTCACCAATGGATTGGTTTACTAACTGCTTGCCTACGTGATTCACTCACCGATTGATTTACCAACTGACATACTAACCGCATGCATACCCAATTGAAGGATTCACAATCTGACTAACGGTCTAGCTGAACTGTTACGTGACTGATTGATTGACCGCTTGTTTGCTTGACTGACCGAGGGACGGATTAGTTGTTTGACCGGTTGACTGATTGTTGAAGTATTGTCTAATTGATTGACGCATTCTTTGGCGTAATGGTTGGTTGACCCACTGCTTGTTTGGCTGACATTCAGAAATTATTTTAATTCTTTGATTGACTAGCTGATTCACTCATGCACTAACGGATTGAATGACCCGCTGTTTCTTAACGGGTGCCATGCATCCCCGTGGTACCCCAGGGGTACTAGGAGGCTAGATGCTCATCTCAGTTCAGAGGAGATGAAGAAAGCTACATACTAGTACTTTTTGAATGTGCAATTGCATAGCTGTTTTGGTCTTTTTTCTTTTGTGGTGAATTCAGTGGCAGAAAATGGTGACAGTCTACGTTGTGTGGAATTTACGTCCTAGCATCGGATGTACTAATCAGTTGCAACAGCTTTCAGTTCCAGCTTTCTATGTCAATAAGTGGGCACTCAGGCCGACTCATTGCGAGTCACTCTTCTCTTTTGCAGTTGAGCTTCCCTTATGTGCTTCACTGTGGAAGGATGCGCATTAAATTTAAAAACATATGTATAAGTTTTTTGCATGCTAAAACTCTCAGTTCAAGAGTACTCCGTCAAATGGTTTCATTTGTTTTTTCGTTCCAAAAACTCCTTTATCTGTGGTTTTGATCTTCACTAACATTGGGTTAGGCCAACTGTGTTTTTGGGTCTATGTTGACGTCTAATGTTTCATGAAGGCCTAGTTATCCTAGTGGTTTGCATCCTAGGGTATAAGGCACCACTTTTTGAGAGGTCCTAGGTTCGAACCCTAGTAGCCTAACTAGGTAAAAATGACGCACATGTGACAGAGGAGACATGTCAAAGACCGTGTGCGCCAGAGCCATGCCACCTCAACACAAAGGGGACCAAATCCAAACGGTACATATCTTAGAGTTCCTTTCACCCAATCCCTTGGCACCTACACACTTAGGGCTGAACAGAAAAAGCAAGGAGATGCATATGGCACATATGAATGCACTAAGGCCATGTTATTCACAATACAATGCGCTGCCACAAATGCACATGCAAGCATATAGTGGATGCATACTCCATATAGCATGCAACCATGTTTGATTGTGAGCCAAATTGTGCACCATCATTCACCTAACCATCGTAAAATGTTACGCATTACCCGGTATGCAACCTGGTCTCGGAATCATCAAGCTGCTAAGTTCTACTATGGGGCCACAAATGACTGTAGCTACGGGTTCAACACAAAGTGAGGATTTGCTGCACCAAAGCCATGCAAAGACCATGCAAATACTATCATGACAGCGAGGACAGCCAAGACAGGAACATGTGTAGACAGACGCGGTCTGAGATGGCGCTACGGATGCATCGGATCACCACAAATCCAATCAAAACATTGAACTCCCTGACAATACACAAAGTGTAAGCTGCAATGTGGGACCCCATAGGAGGAGACAATTTTGTTTATTCTCTGATTAATGAACCAAAAAAACTAATTGTGGGGTGCAGTTTGGAAAATAATGAGCACAATAAGTAAGAAAAAGTGTATTTCCATGCCAAAAGGTAAGCTTTAGTTGTTTTAGAGATGCCTAAAGGCATGCTACATTTTTATCTTAGTATTGGCCTATCCAAAAGGGGGTGACAAAGCATTTCGACCTATAAAAGCAAACATTGAACTTTGGATGTTGTGTGGACCCCTGACCCCCCACCAGGTTGGACTTCACCACCATATCCTGGACTCACCGAGGCGCTGACATTGATCCAGAGCCTATACATTTTTCTATATTTTCTCATGAATGCTTAGCTATCTTAGTGGTCTGCAACCTAGGGGGCTGAGGCACCTCTTTTTGAAAGGTTCTGGGTTCAATTCCCAGTCAGCCTAGCTAAGTAGGAAGATCCCATGTGACATGGCAGTGACCTCAGCGCCACAAGCCATGCCACCTCAGCACCTATGGGACCCAAAACAAAGAGTGCACATCTGTAGATGGCACTATAAAAGAGATAGTGCCCATGTGGGCAGTTTTCACTTGATTGTAGGATATTTTCTAACAATTTTTTCTTAAATCTGTAGTTATTGTGAGTTCCTTTGTTGATACACTATCTCCCTTGGCTGCAGCCCTTCATGTTGTGGATTTGATCCTGTGTTTCCTCTCTTACACTGTGGGTACTTGGAGTTTTGGTTTATTTCAACAAAACATTTATATTTGAAAAAATTGAGCTACATCAAGAAGCAGTAAAAGCAAGCAAAGGCACAACAAAACAATATCATCAAAACAATCAACAGTGGAAGCCTATTTTAACTTTCTAGTAGCAGAGATTTTCAGTCTTTGCGTACGTGCTACCCCGTGCAGTAGAACCAGTACGTCGAGACTGACAACACTTCTCAAGGGCGGATGAAAACCTTATGGACACCGAGGACACTGCCGAGAAGACAGCGCCCTCCGTGGTGAGGTCAGTGGCACCAGCAAAGCCGGCACCCAAGCCCAGACCTGCTGATCCTGAACCCGAGGAGCCTGTACCTTCAGTGCCCTTAAGTGGGCTTGGGCACGATTCCTGTAACCGCTGCATAGTGGCGGATCTTTCTTGTAATTCCGAAGCCTGTAGCCTTGATGCCCCAGGGGTCGTAACGCCCGACACTGCCCCTGATATCTCCGAACCCAACTGACCCTCTTCAGACCCATATCCAGCCTCTGGGAGCGACATATGCGAAGCACTTGTGAGCCCATTGAACTCCATGGTGGAATATGAATAGTCAGCAAACCTGGTCTACAAAAATGGAGCAGACATAGAATCTCATTGTGCATCCATCGCACATAATCACTCAACGTGAAATCATTCGAAAAAATTTAAATAACTCTGATTGGGCAATCACGAAAGACAAATGCGACTCGACGCGCGCTCACAGGCGACATCTGGCGGCGAACGGAAAACATGAAAACAAGCGGAAAATTTACTGCACTAATGTACATATGAAAATCATTGAAATTCTGATCACATTGATGTATAAATTGAGTGCTGTCACTGCTGATGTTACACTCCCCCTCTGAAAACATACGTCAGTATGTCAGGCTGGGTCAAGTGAAGTGAAAGAAACGGCAAAAGTACCGCTACCATGTAACCGCTGCATAGTGGCGGATCTTTCTTGTAATTCCGAAGCCTTCAGCCTTGATGCCCCAGGGGTCGTAACGCCCGACACTGCCCCTGATATCTCCGAACCCAACTGACCCTCTTCAGACCCATATCCAGCCTCCGGGAGCGACACATGCGAAGCACTTGTGAACCCATTGAACTCCATGGTGGAATATGAATAGTCAGAAAACCCGGTCTACAAAAATGGAGCAGACATAGAATCTCATTGTGCATCCATTGCACATAATGACTCAACGTGAAATCATTCGAAATAATTTAAATAAATCCGATTGGGAAATCACGAAAGACAAATGCGACTCGACGCGCGCTCACAGGCGACATCTGGCGGCGAACGGAAAACATGAAAACAAGCGGAAAATTTACTGCACTAATGTACATCTGAGAATCATTGAAATTCTGATCACATTGATGTATAAATTGAGTGCTGTCACTGCTGCCGTTACACTCCCCCTCTGAGAACATACGCCAGTATGTCAGGCTGGGTCAAGTGAAGTGAAAGAAACGGCAAAAGTGACCAAAAACCAACTAATCTATGACAAAATGTGAGAAATGGAGCTGAATTGAGCAAAATTGTGCTGAGATTTGTGTTTCACGATGGCCATCGACTTGAATGAAACGCATAGGTACCTTAGGGCACACAGAAACAGCTTCGTTCAAGCTCGAAAACTCGAAAATTGAAAGTCTGAGTCAAGAATGTACACGCATGATCCTGATCCATGATCCATGATGAAATCAGGATCTGACATCCCACTGCCAGAAAACAGAAAACGAGTGTCGCCATGTCGTCCAGCGTCCAAAAAATAGGGTATCCCTTCATGGAGTCCAAGATATATGAAACTGGTCGGTGTCATTTGCAGTCATGAGACCAGATGCCAGATTATGGTACAAAATGTGACTGAATTGAGACAAAAATCAGTGAATCGCACACGGATTGAAGACGGCGAAGTCTGCAGCAAGCCAATATAGGTCCAATTCATTGTCGATAGACACTGTGTGTTGTGCTGAATGGAAATCCAGTTCTCATTCATAGCCAATCCAGGTCAAATCCTCATGATGATGATGATTCCCATAATGGAAATCCAATCATGTAAAAGTAATGATAGCCAAGAAAACCCAGTGAGTGTACACCACACTGTCAGTATCGTCTCCAGGGCTTCATGTTGAATCCAGTACGAGTCACCAGGGGTAACTGACTCATTGTAGTCCCAGAATGTATAAGCATCCAATGCTTGGTACCAGGAATTTGCCAAATGTGAGCTGATTCTGAGGGGGATTCCAACACAATCCACAGATGAACAGCGAGTCGACACAAGTAAGAACACCATCGTCGTTACTTGGTCCTGATAAGCCCTTTGACAGCGGTCGATTGGAAAACAAACCAACAGTCTGAATGTAAGAGCTGATTGAAATAACATTCTCAGCAGATCCGTCAAACACATGAACTGCATCAGACTTAGTCATGTGCCAGAATCTCTGAAATGAGCACGAACTCGAACGAGTCCTTCCCAAGGCGAGTAGAGGGGCACAGTCGACAGCAAAACACGAGAGTGTCGTCGTGGTTGAGGATAAAGGCCTTTCGGAGCTTCCGATGGGAATCATCTACAATGAAGCACATGATTCACATGATGACCATGATGAGAATGATGGACATGATGACCAGGATGATCCCAGAATGTCCCATCATCTGTTCATCGAACCACATGGACGATGCGCCAGGACTGTTTTGTCTCAATGCCAAGGGTATATGTAGACCGTAAACCTTTTGGAGAGTTTTGGGCGATTTAATTTCTGATCAGATCTTGTCTCGAATGGATTCTGCCACGATTGGAGCTTCTTCTTGTGCTTGTAAGTCTTCCTTGGTGATACAATCCTTGATCAGCGAGAGCTCACGGTCAATCTCAGGGTGCTTCTTCAGGAACTTGATGAAAGTGTCCGAATACCCATGGATAAAGCTTGAGGCTGGCTCCCATTTGTCTTCTTCTGGACCGAATCCTTTCCATCTGCACAGAAAGTACCACTTGTTTCGAGCATTTTTCTTGTAATCAAGGATCTTCTCCAACTCGAAACTGCTGGTGACCATCTTCCTGTCGCTCAGGTACTTCGAAGTTCAATAGAGCGGCTTGAACTTTCCTTTGGGGCAGGGTACTTCGGCCTTCAAACGGTCCCAATGTACTTCTTGATGTCTGCCCGGTTCAACTTCAATGTTGAATGTAGTCTCACTTAGTTGACCACTGACTTGGAATGGGCCTTCCCACAAAGGTAACAACTTGTTGTCGTCCTTCAGGGTCTCGTCTGACTTACGAAGCCAAACTTGCTGGCCTTTCTCGAAGGGTTTTCCTTGTGTTCTCGACCAATCTGCTTGACTCTCCACTTTGGCTTGGATCCACTTGGACTCCAAATCCTTGATCCTCTCAAACCATTGTGAGGCGTTGTAGTACTGCCTTGGATGATACATCACTGGTCCTGGACCCATCTTCTCACGACCAAAAATAAGCTCATTCGGACTTAATCCAGTGTAGTTCTTGGTCCGATGGTATCTCCTCAAGACACAGTAAATTGTCTCCAACCAATTGTAGTCTTTTTCAGTCGCGAGGAATTTTCTCAGAATGTTGATAAGAATTCTTCCAGCGCGTTCAGCAGGGAGGGCTCGATGGTCGTAGACTGGGGCACGAAGATGATGAACTCCCAATAGAGCACACATGTTCTCCCACCAAGTCCCAATGAACTCCTTCCCACTGTCCGTCAGAATTTCACTGGGAACATCCCAGTTACGCATTCCACTGACTTGCAGTCCACTTGGCAGCCATTTCAGAGGTGAGATGCTTCGTGTTGCAAGGGAGGACCTGGATGTAGCCACTGTGGCGGTCTTGAATTAACAAAACCCCATCGATTGGCTTCCTCGTGTAGAGACATTCCTCTTGGATTTGTCACAACTCGAAGACATCCGCCGTCACCTTGTCGAACAACCTCTCAGGAATTGGCAGTCCCTTCAATAATCCTTCTGCCTTTTGATTCTTGGGGATGTTCGTCTGACATTGCTTGCATCCTTTGGCAACTCGCTCACAGGCACTCTTGAGGTCCCGTGTGTACACTCTGTGTTGTAGCTCCTGCTCCAGAACACAGGAGTGTCCGTGGGATGTCTCATTCCGATGCCAATGTTTGACATATTGGTCAATTAGACAATCAGGAACACAAATCCGTCCTTGCCGAAATAACTTGTCGCCTTGGATCTTGAAATCAGATGTCTCTTCAGAGTCGTAAGGGTTGTCCCCTTTCAACTTGTGGTATACAGACCCAAAGAACCTGTCCTCCTTGTACATCTTCGTCCAATCCACATAGAGAAAGGAAGTTTCCTTGTCCTTTTGTTGTGGAGGGAGCGTGGATTTCGCCTTGGATCTTGTCACTGCAAACACATTCAGGAGCGGCAGCGACGACTCAGAGTCAGAGTTAACCCTTTCAGTCTGATCTGCCTTGGTAATCTCCTTGCATCTGACCAATTCAACGTTCATCCGATTCTTAATCGAACATTGGAGACAATGTTTCTTGATCAGTGCTTGATCCTCCTTATCAAACTCGATCACTTCGGCTTTATCCGTCGCTGTCCCATGAAAACTCACTTCAGAGTAAGCCTCTGAGGCTGGGTAGGCCCAGCGACTCAGGGCGTCCGCCACTGTATTGTAGCGCCCTGGAATGTAAGTCACGTGGAGGTCAAATCTGCTGAGAGTTTCATGCCAACGGCCTCTCCTCCCAGCTGGTCCACCAGGGGTATCCACATGTTCTGTCCTCCAGCTCTCCAGTGACTTGTGGTCAGTCAGTACCTCAACGCGATGGCCCAAGATCCAACCTTCATAACGCCGTAAGGCACAAAGGATTGCGTAGGCTTCTTGTTCCCTTGGACTCCAATTTCGCTGTCTTGTTGTAAGCTTGCGAGACCAGAAAGCCAGAGGATGATGGTGACCTTTGTCATCGACTTGTTCGATCGTAGCACCAATGGCGTAACGACTGGCGTCTGTACCAATATAAAAAGGTCTTCCATCCAACCACGGAGTCTTTAATGTAACCACATTTGCCAGTGCTTTCTTGAGACCAGTAAAGGCCTCTTCACATTCTGGCGTCCACTTGAGCTTGACTTGAGATCCCTTCTTTCCTTCTTTTTTGCCAACCTTGAGTAACTCTGTCAATGGACCAGAGAACTTGGCGTAGAGAGGAAGGAACTCGTGGTAATAATTGCAGCAGCCTAAAAAGGCACGAAGCTGCGTGATGGTTTTGGGCCTTTGCCATAGCTGCAGGGCAGCCATTTTCCCTTGGGCCGGTCTTCTTGTCCCATCTTCCAAGACAGAGCCACAAAATTCCACGCTCTGGAGGAACATTTTGCCCTTCTTGGGTCCACACACGAGCTTCTCTTGTCGAAGGACTTCGAGAACTTTGCGGACTTGTTCTTCGTGCAACTTCAGGCACTCATCAAAGTTTTCTCCCAACGGCGTGGCAATCAGAAGGTCGTCAATGTAGATGCTGCAGAATTCTTGTAAATCCAGAGACTTGTGCTTCTGAAATAAAATAGTCTCCATCATCTTCTGGAACATCGACGGCGCATTCTTCAGACCCATCGGCAGTACAGTCCACTGGACAGTGCCACAGGGCGTGCACATTGCCGTCAAATGCCTATCCTCCTTTCGAAGGGGCATTTGGTGAAAGCCATGGCGCAAATCCAACACAGTAAAGAGCTTACCTTTGGCTCTCGCGGCGATCTCTTTCTCGATTAAAGGAAGGGGATGCGCATCAGGTACCCTGGCGGCATTCAGAGCTCTGTAATCCACCACTAGACGCCAAGCATCTATGCTGGATTGGTCAGCAGGTGGGGGTTTTGGCACAGTAAATGGTGCTGAACACCACTCAGAACTCATGCAGCCCTCCAACCAACGGAACTCATAGAGATTGCGCTCAATAATCTTTCGCAGGGCATCTGCTTTGGTGCCATGAAGGTAGAATGGACGTTGTTTGTGCACCTTTGAGCCTTGGATTATCTCAATCTTGGCTTCCCCATTTTCACATCGAATTGGAAGGTTTTTCCACAACTTCCCACTCAGCACGTCATCTTTATAATCTTCGAACACTGCGTCCCTTCTTGCAGATATCTTGTCTCCGTCGACCTGATTCCCACATTTAATCACCGACATTATGTCCACCAATTTGCGAATTGTTGGTGGTGGTCTCATATTCTTGGCCACTTCATTCCAAACTTCTTCGTCGCATTGTTGGCGGATGAAGCTCACCTGAGCTCGCTCCTCTGTGGGATCCCACCAATTAAGGGGGTCCACAAATGTCTTGAAGGGATGGTCGGACGAATTCAGCTGCATTCCTGTCACTTCAGGTGAAAATCTTGGAAATTCGTCGTGATTCTTGCTTGAAATCTTGACATTTTTGGCTTGATTCTTGTCTGATGGGAACAAATTGGAATGGATGGAGGCGTTCTCTTGAGTGCCGCCGATTGTCCTTCCCTCCTTCCGCGACGATATGTTGGGATTCCGCTCTCGATCGTCTCGATCCACCTCAATTTCGTCGATTCTTGAGGAATTTGAAATGACCTCTTCTGTTCCCATTTCACTGTCATCTCGCCAATAATCTCCCGGATTCCCGTCAACTAAGCACGCCAACGTGCTCCACGAACGCTGTGGCAAAGGCTTGCCATTGTCTTCGCAATACAGCTTCACTCCCTTGTGAGGTAGCTGGACAATGTCGATTGAAATGTCCATAATGTCCTTGAACCAAGATTGTTTTGGCCAGTTGGGGACAATTAAAATCGCCTTTGCGCCGGATTGCTTCAGCTTCTGCACCACACGAGGAAAAACGTCGAAGGGCGGATTGATCCATAAAGGTTCAGACCAGTCCTCACTCCAGCCATCGTCGTAGAACTTTCGAAATCTTTTATTTCTGTTGTTTGCAAAGGCATCAACTTGCGGACGAAAATTGTGGTTCTTTTCGAAGTAATCCACCAGAATGTCCCGCCATTTGTCGACTACACGATAGCAAACTGACTTCCACTTCTTGCAGTTCAATGATTCCACCTTTCCTTCGTCGAATTCTTCTTGATTCCCTGTCCATTCCTGCCCATCTCGCTGAATATGCAGCTTATTTCGCTCCTTGAATTGGTGTATACTCTTGGTGTATGGGTGCAAGTAATACAGGTCGGACGGGTCGCTGGTCGACGGATCCTGGAGGAAGCATGTCCTGTGTCCCATGGGCGACACACGGTGAGCGTGGAGCCATGGTTGACCCAAGAATAAATCATACTTTATGGTGGCTTCATAGAATTTTCCAGAAAACCACTCCTCCGTCACCGTCTCCTCCACGCTCCAGACAGATTGTTTCACCAATCTGACCGCCAACTCTGCCTCTCTGTCGCCACCTTCAAGGCGATGTCCGCTCACTCCCTCCAGCTGGACAGGTGTCGAGGACATCTTCGCCTCGTCCTCCCGCAGAAAGCCTCTCCTCACCAGATTGACCTCTGAACCATTGTCAATCAGACATTTGGCAAGTTTAACCTTACCATTTGTCGTCCTGACCTGGATCCAGCAGACAAACTGGCGCTGCTTGCCCCGCCGGACAGCGCTGAGAACCCAGGCAGGGTAGAGGAGGCCGGAGGAACGCGCCAGCCGATCCCAGCAGCGTCCATCCACCGCCCCAACTACCCTGATGGGTTTTGTTTCCTGCCACTCAACACCAATGTTGGGATTTGGGTCAAGTTGGCTTCCCTATTGCCATTCTTCTTCGACGTTCGGCTGCACGTCCTGTACTTGTCCTTCGTCAACCCATTCTTCTCCTGCTTCAACGGCATTGACTCCTTTTCCACGTCCACGACCACCAAATGACTTTCCACCACCTCTTTTCTTACCTCCTTGGCCTTTGTTGTTGGAGGTGTTGGAATTGGGGTTGGATTCGTTGGATCTGCCCTTGCCTCGACCTCCAGTATCCTTTTTTTTTTTAGGCATGGCGGTTTCCCGCCCAAAGTGTAACAACAAACTGAGTTCAGTGCTGGGTGGGTGGCAGTGACATAGGAGTCTCCCATGCTAATCCGCCATTTCCCTAATTTACAGAGTAAATAAACACTGAAGTGCCGGAAAAAAACTGAGTATCTGGATTCCTGCCCTGAAAAGTTGAAGGTGCAATGCACTGCCCTAATGGCACCAGAGGCTTGCAAAAATTCTAGGAGGCCACACAGTGGCTGGCTGCAGGGACCTGAAACTTCAGTTGAAAATCCTGCTGCTCAGAAAATCCTGCTGTTATGTTTGTATTTCTAGCAATGTGGTCGTGGTGGAAATGACTTGTTGTGCCAATGTTAAAAAGAAAACGAAAAACCAAAGAAAAACCAACCGTATCCTCACTCCACCCTGCAGGGCATGCACTGGACCATTGATGCAAAGAAACCACTTATCACAGCATCCCACAGTGTATCATGGTGTCTGCGGCGATGGAAGCTTGAAGTACAGCAGTGCTGGGTGTTGGTCTTGAATTCTAATGTATCAGTTTGACTGAGAGATAGTGTATTTACGGCGTCTGAGAAGTAGTTTGGCATGTCGTGCAGAGAATGGCTTCGATTCTTCAAGTGAGTCGTTGGCGAATTGCCAAGCATCCCAAAAGGCGTAGTTGTGATTGTCATCGTGGATCGCTTGTTGCAGTTTTTGGAGTAATCTTTGATCTTTGAATCCCCAATCGTTTAATGAACAGTACTTGGTAGGGATCTCTGCTTGGGCGTGTGCTTGATGATTTTTCTGATGTTCGAAGAATTCAGTATCGTTGCCTCCCATGAATTCGTAGTCTCTCTGGGCATCGGTTTGTTGCTTGTCAGCGTGGTAGCCGTCGTCCTCTTCTTCGGAGTCATCTTCTAACCTTGGTATGGAGTTGTGCGTGCCTTCGGATTCTCGGTCTCAAGGTGCGCTTCCTTCGGTTTGAGATTCGCTTCCGTCGTCTTTATCCTCGTATTCTTGGTCTCGAGATTCGTTTCCGTCGTCCTCATCTTCGGTTTGAGGGTCATCTTCAGACATTGTTGCTGGTAACTTGTTCATCTCGTTGCATTTTTTGTGGTTGCCGTGTTTGGATTCATCGTGACTTGATGTCTCTGAGGGCGGCGAGGAGGAAGTTTTAGGTGACTCTTGACTGCGTGTTGACAGTGGCGATGTCCATTTGCGAGTGTTGAGTGAACTGTGATATTCGATGATCTTGGCTGGTGTCGGTTCTTTTGATGGAGCGTGCTGTTTTCTGCGAGCACGGCACAATTCGCACCGCAGTGGAACATTGAGTGATCTTGATAAGAACCAGTTGATGGTATCGGGAGAGAGGCGGAATTTTTCCGAACAGTCCTTGCAAGTGGTTTGATGATCGGTTCGCTCCTTGTCATAACTGACTCGAGGGTGCAGTTTTTTATGTACTTCGTGCCAGCTGCCATTTGGGGAGCTTGTGCTTCCTGCATTGCTTCGGAGTACAGGCGGCGATGTGGTCGATTGTTCTTGAATTACATTGATTGGTACATTGCTGCTTGGTGGTGAAGTGGGCTCTGAAGGCTGCGCTTGGCGTGGAGTTGTAGCTCCAGTTTGTGGCGCTGTGGATGAGGAGGTAGTTAATGGAATATATAGATCGAATGGTCCAGTGACTGCAGGGCAGGTAGGGGAAATACCTTGGTCGGATTTGGCAGTCGTTGTTGAACGCTCTGCGACTGGATGGTGTGGTGGTTGAGTCTGAGCGACATAGTGTCTTTGGGAAAAGGAAGGTGAAGGAGCATAGGGATTTCGAGTGTGAATATACCAGCAGCGATCTCCAAAGCGGCATGAGTTTTGGAAAGGACAGGCTTTATTCTTTGCTAAGTGTTTAGAAGCTGCTTTCAGGGTCGTTACTAAGACTTCTAACAGCGAGTCTTCTGGCAGCAGCGTTAGCGCTTTTGAGAGTGTCTGAATAATATCCGAGGTCGACATTTTAGGTTACCGTGATCTGGCGATATCGGGTCTTCGAGTAATTGAAATGATTGTCTTCTGTAGTGGTATTTGCCACTAGCGCGGCGCTTAGTTGCAGTTGCTGGCCTCATCATTTTGAGATTGCGATAACATCGTTGAGGAAGAAAATCGCGCGCGCGTCTACGTACCTCCATTATCCTTGTTGCTGCCGAAGGTCTTGTTTGCTGGCGTCTCCGTATACAGGCGGTTGCCATTCACCTTGGAATCCTCTTGATTCCCGGACTTTTCTTGTCCCTTTCCACTCTTTTTGCCAGATTTTCCACCAGATTTTCCACCAGCATCGGTCCATCTTGAGCCGCTTGGATCTCCGCCTTGCTGCGAGTAATCTTTTGGTTTCCAATCTCTGTTCTTTCCTCTGGACTGCCCTTTACCCTTTCCCCTTCCATGCTGGTCAGCATCTCGTGCTCCATCCTGCTGGGGATTTTTGGGAGAATTTCCTTTTCCATCCATTTTGGACTGAATTGTCTTAATATCTGAGGGCGTCAACCTGTGATCTGCAGTCGTGTGAGTCGCCGCCCGACCTTCCTTTCCAAGGGCAATGCACACGGAGCATCCCTTCTCACCAACAGCACTGACCTTGCCTCCGAAGCCTTGTGCATCCTGTGACTTCTGGCGTTCTAAGTTTGCATCCTTTTCAAGTTGGTCCCAGATCTGCTCGACTCCATACGAGAAGATCCACGGCCGCACCTTCAAAACTGTCCCCTTATACTTCACTTTTCCATCCACCATGCTACAGAGAAACTCCGACTGTTCATAATCACGGAAACCAACTCTCCATCTGCCCTCACGAATGGTGATGTCTTTCAATCCCGTAGCACTGATAGAGTGTAGCAACTCACGAACTGCCATTTTTCCCATAGTCTCCGGCAATCCTCGGACTTCAACCCAGTTGCCCAGGACTTTTTGGTCCGCCTGGGAGTCCCTGATCTTCTGCTTGGTCTCTGGCGTGAGCTTGCTCAGGAGAATCTTCTTCATCTCGCCTTCAGAAAGGCCTTCTCCCGAGTTCTCCGCCTCCTGCACCGAAAACTCCCAATCCTGCCTTGCTATTTGGATCTCTTCAAGAAACAATTTCTTGATCGCCCTGAAGTTCTCAAGACGGTTCCTGTAATGATCCTCAGGGAGTCGAGAGCCTTTCTTTTTGAGACTTCGCCGCAGCTCTTCATAAGTCAGGGGATCTCCTTGATTCTGCCTTTCCACATAAAGATTATATGTACTTTCCCTGAGTTTGCCAGTCAAACAGTCCATCAACCCGAGAGTCATCCCGCTTTTTCTCCTTGGCAGCCCTCTTCAGCTCCTTCACCCTGTCTTCCAGCGACGAAATCTGGCGCCGACAGGAGCAGTCCTTGGCACACTCACCACAGGATGGGCATCTAGTACCTTTTCCTTTGCTTCTTACCTCATCAACCCAAGTATCAACACTAGAGTTAGAGTTGGGAAGCTTGGACAATTGCTCCCTGGAGAGGTGAGAATGTGTCGAATCACACCTCATTTCGTCGACCTCTTCGTCGTTCGGACCCTAGGCGCCCGACAGACCAGCGTGCTGATGCACATTCTGGCGTCTCTCCTCTGCAATGATGGCCATTTGGGCCATCACGGCAGCCTGGTGGTCGAACTGGTCCATCAGCTCCTCCCAATCCTCTTGTTCCTGCAATGTGGCGTCGAATCGCAGGCGGCCACTGTCCCTGATGAACTGGCACGACGCTCTGAACCAGTCCCTCAGACGGCCTCTATAGCCTGCCTCCGCCAGTAGCCAATTTTGGCGGTGCAAGAACTCCTGATTCCAGATTTCCTGGAAGTGGTTTTCCCAGTATTCACCAGAAATCTCACTAATTCCAGTATTAGACGGCTCTCCCTCGCTGCTGCTGTCTTCAAGATCAGGTAGAGCGTGAGAGTTGGAACCAGATTCACTTGAGGAGGGAGATTCTTGACCGGGTTTAAGGTTAGGTGGGGCGTTCATACAACAATCAGCACAAGTATGAACTCCAGGCCAATGTCTATGGCCACAGTAAGGACACTCTGAAGGTTGATCCTCGGTCTGCTGGGGAGAAGCCAGGAATGTAACCTCAGGGGGAACACGAAGCGACCCAGGACGAGTGATAGCCCCGCTAAAGTCCGATGATCTCAGGGTGTCCGTGGAGATTCCAGAAGCAGAGTCATGATTTCCTCTGCTACCATGTAACCGCTGCATAGTGGCGGATCTTTCTTGTAACTGCCAAGCCTGTAGCCTTGATGCCCCAGGGGTCGTAACGCCCGACACTGCCCCTGATATCTCCGAACCCAACTGACCCTCTTCAGACCCATATCCAGCCTCTGGGAGCGACATATGCGAAGCACTTGTGAGCCCATTGAACTCCATGGTGGAATATGAATAGTCAGAAAACCCGGTCTACAAAAATGGAGCAGACATAGAATCTCATTGTGCATCCATTGCACATAATGACTCAACGTGAAATCATTCGAAATAATTTAAATAAATCCGATTGGGAAATCACGAAAGACAAATGCGACTCGACGCGCGCTCACAGGCGACATCTGGCGGCGAACGGAAAACATGAAAACAAGCGGAAAATTACCTGCACTAATGTACATCTGAGAATCATTGAAATTCTGATCACATTGATGTATAAATTGAGTGCTGTCACTGCTGCCGTTACAAGTCTACCGCACATATAGTGCATGTGGGAACGCTTACGGAGCGACCCACAAGCGCCATTATCAATTTTCCCATTTTCATGGTGCGTATCGTGAGGAGGTTCGAAGGTGTCCCTATGCGTCCATGTGGGTATCCAAGTGGGGGGATTGTTTGCAAATGGTCCCAAGCAATTGTGTCTTGAACCATATGTTGATACCATGGGCGAGCGAAGTTATATACTATTGTGATTACTTTGAATTTAGCAACATTTGCATGTTTTTGACCCCACTTAATGCTCATTTTTGTATTTTATGTGCTCAACTGGTCGGCTAACACTAAAGTGCCTAGAGATCCGTGAACTATGGTATGTTGCTTATATGTTGGCATATGCTTCGGTGTTGCACCTCACCATATGCCGGATCACGTGGTCACTTTGGGGTGGCACACGAGGCCTCACAAAATTAGGTCTCAAATTCGTGAGTTTAATTGTGAAGCATGGAATGTATATATCCGGAGGGGTTTGGGAGCCAATGTTGGAATATTCTTGGGCATGGACCTTTGGTCTATATCACCCTTGTATATTACTTTCCGGTTTGACACATGCTTGGAGCATTTGAATACTTGCCGTATGCATTTTTGAGTATATAATTGAATTTTGGGCACTATGGTGTGATTTGCCTGATTTTGCTATGTTGTGAGGTCATCTGCATGGGGCAATTCTGCAAGCTCAATCGACTCCAAGTCCAACCAAAGTTATGTCAGGGTAGGGCATGGTCCTGAGTGCCACTCTAGGCCATGACACGCCACCTCCCCTATGGGGCTAGGATTTAGAGGCTTGGGAGTGAACAGATTTTTGGGGTTTGTGTAGTGACTTTTGACACATGGCATTTAGCCATCTTATTTGACTTGGTTCAGGGCATCATGTTGGCAAGTTAAGGGAAGGTCCTGCGTCCAGGGAATGAGGGGTCTATGGCTGTGATTGTGTATGTTTCCATATTTCCCCAATGTTGCTTGATTTGTGTTCATATGCCAATTTCAGGGCTTCTTTTTCCATTATTCTATTGGTGCAATTCTCTGTACATGCCCAACGCCCGTGTCTCCTTGTGCACCGTGAGACGACCGGTGTGTTGAAAGGAGCTGTCGAGTGTCAACGCGGGACCTCAAACACCCTTGGAAGCCCTCAGTGTGGATTATTCGGATTGGAGCTATTGTACTTGGGAGTTGGTTATTGCAAGGGATCAGGATTTGTGTGAAGGAGCCATATTTTACTATTTTTTGTGGGAAATTGTGCAGGATAGGGCAAGATCATGCAGAACCTGGTGAGAAGCAAGACCATAGGAGTGACAGGAAATGGTGGAAGGGGTACAGCAGGGGCCGGTCCTGGCAGGGACCTTCTTTCTTGCACTGCGTGTGCACTGCGTGCGTGCCGCGGTCACAGAGGCTGGGCTCACTCACCCAAGAACACCTGTCACGTGTGTAGTAGCACGGCGAAGCAGCAAAGCCTACAAGAGAACAATGAAAATGCCTTCAAAGTTCAAAGGGCTTCAAAGGTGTGAAACATCCACATGTGGAACTACGTATCTACACATGCATAGGCTCATCAATGTGTAGTCGTACCTTGCCATTTGTGCTTTGGGAGCTGATCTTGGCGAGCATCTTCAAAGCTTTCAAACATGATTTCCTTCAGTGCTTTCGATGTCTTGTCTTGCGTGTTGCACCTTGACAATTCGAATATGCCACATCCTAAATGCTTAGGAAGCGAAAAGAAAAACCTGGTATGGAACCAAAAACTTCCAATAGGGCCGCAACTAGGGTTCGAGTATTTGTCAACATCCGAAACTTCGCACTGTGTGCGTACTGCGTGCATGGCATTGCTAAAGTGTTTTTGTATAACCAGCAGGGCGCAGCCAAAACCCGAGCCCAAACACACACACCCACACCGCGCACCCGTGCCAGGAGTGGCTGGGTGCAAGCGAAGCGCGCACACGAGCACACACACAGCTCAACACCCCAGCCAGGGGAGGCGGGGCGCAGCCGAAACCCGAGCCCAAACACACACACCCACACCGCGCATCCCAGCCAGGAGTGGCGGGGTGCAAGCGGAGCGCGCACACGAGGCCACACACACAGCCCAACACCCAAGCCAGGAGTGGCGGGGCGCAGCCGAAACCCGCGCCCAAACACACACACCCACACCGCGCACCCCAGCCAGGAGTGGCTGGGTGCAAGCGGAGCGCGCACACGAGCACACACACAGCCCAACAGCCCAGCCAGGAGTGGCGGGGCGCAGGCAAAACCCGAGCCCAAGCACACACACCCAAGCCGCACACCCCAGCCAGGAGAGGCAGGGTACAGGAGGAGCACGCACACCTGCACACACACAGCCCAACACCCCAGCAAGGAGTGGCGGGGCGCAGCCGAAACCCGAGCCCAAACACACACACCCACACCGCGCACCCCAGCCAGGAGTGGCGGGGTACAAGGGGGGCACGCACACCGGCACAGACACAGCCCAACACCCCAGCCAGGAGTGGCGGGGTGCAGCCGAGATCCGAGCCCAAACACACACACCCACGGCGCGCACCCGAGCCAGGAGTGGCGGGTTGCAAGCGGAGCGCCCACACCAGCACACACACAGCCCAACACCCGAGCCAGGAGTGGCGGGGTGCAGCCGAAACCCGAGCCCAAACACACACACCCACGGCGCCCACCCCAGCCAGGAGTGGCAGGGTGCAAGCGGAGCGCCCACACCAGCACACACACACCCCAACACCCCAGCCAGGAGTGGCGGAGCGCAGCCGAAACCCAAGCCCAAACGCACACACCCACGGCGCGCACCCCACCCAGGAGTGGCGGGGTGCAAGCGGAGCACCCGCACCAGCACACACACACCCGAATACCCCAGCTAGGAGTGGCGGGGTGCAGCCGAAACCCGAGCCCAAACACACACACCCACGGCGCGCATCCCAGCCAGGAGTGGCGGGGTGCAAGCGGAGCGCCGACACAAGCACACACACAGCCCAACACCCCAGCCAGGAGTGGCGGGGCGCAGCCGAAACCCGAGCCCAAACACACACACCCACGGCGCGCACCCCAGCCAGGAGTGGCGGGGTGCAAGCGGAGCGCCCACACCAGCACACACACACCCCAACACCCCAGCCAGGTGTGGCGGGGCGCGGCCGAAACCCCAGCCCAAACACACACACCCACACCGCGCACCCGTGCCAGGAGTGGCTGGGTGCAAGCGGAGCGCGCACAAGAGCACACACACAGCCCAACACCCCAGCCAGGAGTGGCGTGGCGCAGCCGAAACCCGAGCCCAAACACACAAACCCACACCGCGCACCCCAGCCAGGAGTGGCTGGGTGCAAGCGGAGCGCGCACACGAGCACACACACAGCCCAACACCCCAGCCAGGAGTGGCGGGGCGCACCCAAAACCTTAGCCCAAGCACACACACCCACGACGCACACCCCAGCCAGGAGTGGCGAGGCGCAGCCGAAACCCGAGCCCAAACACACACACCCACACCGGGCACCCGTGCCAGGAGTGGCTGGGTGCAAGCAAAGCGCGCACACGAGCACACACACAGCCCAACACCCCAGCCAGGGGAGGCGGGGCGCAGCTGAAACCCGAGCCCAAACACACACACCCACACCGCACAGCCCAGCCAGGAGTGGCGGGGTGCAAGCGGAGCGCGCACACGAGGCCACACACACAGCCCAACACCCAAGCCAGGAGTGGCGGGGCGCAGCCGAAACCCGAGCCCAAACACACACACCCACACCGCGCACCCCAGCCAGGAGTGGCTGGGTGCAAGCGGAGCGCGCACACGAGCACACACACAGCCCAACAGCCCAGCCCGGAGTGGCGGGGCGCAGCCAAAACCCGAGCCCAAGCACACACACCCAAGCCGCACACCCCAGCCAGGAGAGGCAGGGTACAGGAGGAGCACGCACACCTGCACACACACAGCCCAACACCCCAGCAAGGAGTGGCGGGGCGCAGCCGAAACCCGAGCCCAAACACACACACCCACACCGCGCACCCCAGCCAGGAGTGGCGGGGTACAAGGGGGGCACGCACACCGGCACAGACACACCTCAACACCCCAGCCAGGAGTGGCGGGGCGCAGCCGAAATCCGAGCCCAAACACACACACCCTCGGCGCGCACCTGAGCCAGGAGTGGCGGGTTGCAAGCGGAGCGCCCACACCAGCACACACACAGCCCAACACCCCAGCCAGGAGTGGCGGGGTGCAGCCGAAACCCGAGCCCAAACACACACACCCACGGCGCCCACCCCAGCCAGGAGTGGCGGGGTGCAAGCGGAGCGCCCACACCAGCACACACACACCCCAACACCCCAGCCAGGAGTGGCGGGGCGCAGCCGAAATGCAAGCCCAAACGCACACACCCACGGCGCGCACCCCACCCAGGAGTGGCGGGGTGCAAGCGGAGCACCCGCACCAGCACACACACACCCGAACACCCCAGCCAGGTGTGGCGGGGCGCAGCTGAAACCCGAGCCCAAACACACACACCCACGGCGCGCACCCCAGCCAGGAGTGGCGGGGTGCAAGCGGAGCGCCCACACCAGCACACACACACCCCAACACCCCAGCCAGGTGTGGCGGGGCGCAGCCGAAACCCGAGCCCAAACACACACACCCACACCGCGCACCCGTGCCAGGAGTAGAAAAGTTTATAGTGTTTTCAGCACTGTGTTTTTGCTTCTCCTGCTGCTTGTTGTTGCTGTAGGGTGTCCTGCTGCTTGTTTTGGATGATGAAAAGCTTTTGTTTGTTGAAATACAGTAAAGCCAAGTCAATCCAGGATAGCCCAAGCCAATAGTATGCAAGGAGAAGGTAATTCAGGATCAAAGCATGAAGGGTTGCAGTGTAGACAGTGAAAGATGATTGGATATTCACAGAAACTGCAACTCCGGTTACATATGAATGCATATTCACAAAGATGGCTGAAATGTTTTGGGAAAAGAGTTAGAAAACTGCCTCAGGATCACTCTCTCTAGTAAGAAAAAGTGCTTTTCCATTGCTTTGGGACATACTCTAGTTGTATTAGAGATGCACTGAGCATCCATGCATTTTTATCTTAGTATTGGTCCAGCCAAAAGTGGTGATAACACATTTTGACCTATGGAACCAAACACCCAATCAGGATATTGAGTGGACCCCCTAATCCCCTTTCAATCAGAAGTAAAACATCTTTTCCTGAGTTGACTGAGCACTGACATACCTAAGGTAGAGCCTATGAATTTATCTATGTTTTTCCATGAATACTTATCTGCCCTAGTGGTATGCACCATAGGGGGTTAGGCACCTCTTTTTGAGAGGTCCTGGGTTCAATTCCTGGTCAGCCTAACTAAGTAGGAAGATCCCATGTGACATGGCAGTGACCTCATCGCCACATACCATGCCACCTCAGCACATATGGGACCCAAAACAAAGAGTGCACATCTCCTAAGATGGCACTATGAAGAGAGAGTGATCCTGAGGCAGTTTTCTAACTCTTTTCCCAAAACATTTCAGCTATCTCTGTGAATATGCATTCATTTGTATCCTGAGTTGCAGTTTCTGTGAATATCTAATCATCTTTCACTGTTTTCACTGCAGCCCTTCATGCTTTGATCCTGAATTACCTTCTCTTTGCATACTGTTGGCTTGGGCTATCCTGGATTGAGTTGGCTTTACTGTATTTCAACAAACAAAAGCTTTTCATCATCCAAAACCAGCAGCAGGACACCCTACAGCAACAACAAGCAGCAGGAGAAGCAAAAACACAGTGCTGAAAACACTATAAACTTTTCTGGTAGCAAGAGGCAGCCTGTCTCTGTGCACCGGCAGCGACCCGCGCCGTACAACCAGTGCTCCGAGCAGGCAAATACAAGCAGAAGGGCGGATTAAGATGGATCAAGGAAGAGTGGACGCCGAGGTGAACACAGCGCCAGCGCCAGAGGCACCGGCAAGGCCGGCGCCTGACGCTGTACCTTCGGTGGAGCCCTTACATGGGCGGATGGATACGGCGGAGGACTCCTTGGATGGCCTCCAGACAGCCTTTGGGGCCCTGTCGGTGAAGGAAATGGTCTCTCAGCCTCAGCCTGTGAAGAGGAAGAGAGGAAACGAGAGCGAGAAGGATGCTGGAGAAGGAGCAGACGAAAGGGAGGAGCAAGGGCAAGACCCGACGGATGTCCCTACCTTCGAAGGCGCACCAAGCGCTTCTGGCCTCCATGCATCACCCTCTCCCATAACCACCACACTCCCAGCCGCCGCTACATCCACTTCCACAACCAACCAGCCTATGGCAGAGGGCACAGGCTTTACTGGCATGCCTCACTACCCCGCCTATGGCATGGGCCCACCTACCGCTGCGCTCCTTGAGGCAACTACTGCCAGTGAGCCGGTGGCTTCCAGCTCTGCGCCGCGTTGGTATGCGGCTGACCATCCCCATCCACTCCACGCCACTGGAACCTACATGGAAGTTCCTGGGTATGCTCCTGGGTGTGCACCTGGGTATGCACCCCTGAGTGGGTTGAGGAGAGGACCAGAGTCTCTGGGAGGCAGGAGTAGAGGATCGGGAAGATCCTCCAACAGGTCCCTGACGCGGTCGGAAATCAATGAGGTGCTCCGAGGAGCCACTTCGCAAATCGTGAGCGACCTCACGCAAGAGATCAGGGAGAAACTGCAGCCCCTGATGATCCCGTCCCATGCGTCACCTACGACAGTGGGAATGTCACCCCACCGAGTACAGGCTAACCACCTGGCGGCAGGGTTGACGAATACCCTGGGGAGCCTGAGGAGCCGACCGATGCCGACTCCTGCAGCAGTACCGAGAAGTCCATTCGTCCCGAGGACAGCCCAGCCGCCCTACAGTCACGTGACGAACTCGACGAGGGCCGAGCTGGACCAGCTGGGGCTGACAGCCCTAAGAGCTATGGTGGACGTGGAGCCTTATGGCTCCAGTGATCTAGGCGGAGACCCCTCCGATGATGGGCCGCCTTCGATGACTTCTTCTTCGCCATCGGATGACGAAGACCCTGAGGACCCCGAGGACCCCAAGGGTAAGAAGAAGAAGAAGAAGAAGAAGAAGACCCGACGCCCTGAAGAACGCCGAGCTCAGGAGGCGAAGGCTATTGCCACCTCCAAGATAGTGGTGAACCTGCCTGAATTCACAGGCAAGGACCTCAGCGAGTTCGCTGAGAACTTTGGCCGGTTCCTACGACTGACCGGCCAAACCCACGCGAGTGGGCGAGTGAAGTGCGACCTGCTCCTGCAGTGCTGCAAGACGAAGTACCTGGAGAAGCAGGTCAGGCAGATCGTCACCAACTCCGCCACCTTTGCCGACTTGTTGGTTGCCCTGGAGAGGCAGTACCCAACCTACGAGACCGACCTCTCCATCAGGGCCGAGATCCAGAACCTGCCCGTGCTGCCGAACAACCCCAAACCCGGCAGGGTCTCCGAGCTGTTG
The DNA here is from genome assembly GCA_964036045.1 of Eutreptiella sp. 'Long Island Sound 2002'. Taxonomy (NCBI): domain Eukaryota; phylum Euglenozoa; class Euglenophyceae; order Eutreptiales; family Eutreptiaceae; genus Eutreptiella; species Eutreptiella sp. 'Long Island Sound 2002'. Next base: position 26,403,042 of record OZ038400.1, on the reverse strand, counting down.
GCGGACCTGGACCACTGGGCTGGACGACTGACGCCCGGTTCCTACAGCAGCGACGACCTGCTGTTTTGGTTGTGCTCCAAGCTCCCCCGTGAGCTATGGGACGAGGGCCGTCTGACGGCTGAGCGCAAGGCTAGATCCCTCCGCTACGAGGATCTATGCGTGCTGCTCCTGGAGATGGCGCTGGAGAAGGAGAGCGACCAACACCTGAACCACTACCGTCCTGGTGGTGGAGGTTCTGGAGGCAAAGGGTACCAAGGGTCCCGACCTGGGCAGGGGACTACCCCCAAACACGCCCACGCCCGCCTAATGGAGAACGTGAAGGAGCTATTCTGGTGTGATGCCAGAGATGAACAGGGCCACCTGCAGCATGCCTCCGACTGCGAGCAGCGAGACTGCTTTGTTGTCGAGGGGAAGCAGCAGGAAAAGATCACCGGCGCCAAGGTGAAGATGCCGGATCATTACCGCTGCACCATCACGTGTGCATTCTGCGGTAAGCGGAAGCACTATGAGGACGAGTGCTACCATAAGCAACGCCTATCGGCGAAGCTTAAGGGGGAAGATCCTGGCAAAAGCTCAGGCAAAGGTGGAGGCAAGGCCAAAGGCAACGACTCCGGCAAGGGCAAGTCGAAAGGACGTGGTCAAGGTGGTCAAGACAAGGGTCAAGGCGGACGAGGAGGAGGCGCTAATCGCCAGAACGACAACAAGAACAAGGACAAGAACGGAGGTAACCCCAACCCTAATCCAGGGGGGAACTCCGAGCCCTCTGGAGGGCAGTCTGGACCTACCACACGCTCACAGACGCAGGCCCAGCAAGAACAAGGAGCCAAGCGTGAGCATGAAGGTGGTGACGACGGCAACGCCAAGAAGAGAAGCCGTTTCATGAGGATGGCCCGCAAATTGCGGAACAAGGGGTTCGAGGTGACCTGTCCCGCGGAGTTCTGACGGGGACGCTCTGGTGGCACCCAAGACCTGGTGTTTTGGGTACGTATCCGACTAGGGGGACGTGAATACCTGGGGGTACTGGATACTGGAGCCACAATATCGATAGTGGCCAAGAAAATTTTACCTTGTGGGAGCCTGAAGAACACCATGACCACCGCCGCTATACGGATGGGGGATGGACATGTGGTGCACAGCTGCGGGGACTGCGAAGTGGAGGTACCTATGGGCTCCAGGACTATCGCCCATCGGTTCTATGTGATGGACACTGATGCCTTCGACTTTGTACTGGGTACTGACTTCTTCGTGCAGCACTCCCAGATACAATCCCTGACGCTGCAAGCGCCCTACCTCCTGTACGTGGACCACGGCAGTGGCAGAGAGTCTGTGCCACTGGAGCAGTCGGAACATACCTCGAGTTACCTGAGACTATCGAAGGAGGAGCCCTCGAACATGATGGCGGCCTCCAAAACTGAGGACTATCAACTATTGGGGGAAGTCCTAGACCAAGGTCTGAAGGAGTTGGGTTAGTCTCGAGAAGACCTAAGTGTGGAACTGTTCGCCAGCGACAAGCAGCATGTACTGGACCTATACTGCAGCAAGGGGAAGAACTGCAGCTACAAATTTTACTGGCCCTCTTTCGGGATGGCCTACGGGAACCCCAGATTCAGTGAACTGGGTAAGGTGCTGACCAAGGTGGCCTTGGAACGTTCCTGTATGGTCCTGTGTTCCCCCGATTGGGGAGCCCATGGGGGCAACGAGTACTGGCGAACCCTCCTTGATAAGCTGACTATCAGCTCTGTGCGGTTACCTGATGAGGCCATCTACGTGCCTCTGGGACGCAAGACGCCCATTGGGAAGCCCGGATGGGGGAGTATGCTCAGCGTGGTGGACGGAAGTCTTACCACCATCCCCTGGGAAGACCTGGACCCTACTCTGGTCCAGGCTATACAACGAGAAAGCGATGGACTCGCCTTGGGTGACTTGAAGGATCGCCTACGACCTCAAGATACTGTTGAAACTACACCCGGAGGAGATGAGTACGTCGTGACTGACACCAACGCCCCCAACTCTCCCTGTCATGTACCTGTTCCTGATGGAGTCTCTGACTGTGGACTATCTGAGCTACCTAGCTCTATCCACTCAGACGACGAAACTGAGCACGACGCCTTCTTCGTGCAGACTGCGGTGGAAGAAGTGGAGAACGCCGAGTACGTCGCCCCACTAAAACCCCTACTCTCCATGAGGGTGGAAGACCCCGTGGATGAAGAGCTGGACCCTCGATCCAGGCTCAGGGAGTATGTGGATTCCAAGAGGAAGTTGGTGGCGAAAAAGCTATGCTACGCGAAGCCTACCCGCAGCTCATGGCCACTGAAGCAAGGACGGATGGGAGACCTATCCCAACTGAAGGAGGACCTCGAACAGAAGATCACCACCTGGCAAAGGGAGATAGATCTCAAGCTCATGAAGAGCGTATGGGGTGCCCATGTGAGGACCCCAGAGGAGGAGGACCTCTCGGAGGAATGTGTATGTGAACCCCCTAAAGCGTGCCTATGTTGCCATCGTTCACCGGAGATGGTTGAGCAAGACCTTCTGTATGCCTACCAAGGGCTGAAGGATGCTACCGCGGGCGAAGAGTCGGTGGAGGACCACCTCCCGACGTCTATTCAAGGGGCAAGCAACTTACACTCCGACGAGGACATGGAGGACAAGATCAAGGTACTGGACCCGCGGGTGCAAAAGCTGATAAGGACCTATCTGGAGGTGTTCGGAGAACTACCCCCTGCAGCCTCATGCGACAAGCTGGTACAGATGGACCTCAAGCTGAAACCCGAGTTCGTGGGTCACAAGATCCGGAGGAGACCCTATCCAGCTCCTAAAGAGCAGGCCGACGAGATTGAGCGACGGATACAAGAATGTATCGACGCTGGCCTAGTCCTGGAGTACAAGGATGGGGACTACCCCCTACACTGCAGCCCCTGTTTCCTGGTGGCTAAACCTGGGTCTACAGCCAAACGGCTGGTAGTGGACTATGGAGAGCTGAACAAGAAGACGCTGAACCACTCAGGGTCCATTCCCAATATGGAGTCTACCCTGGAGAAGATAGCCTCCTGTCGCTACAAGACCAAGATGGACAAGCGAAGTGGATTCTGGCAAGTGGACCTGACGCCCAACGCGCAGGAACTACTGGCCTTCATCACCCCTCAGGGGAGGGTATTCAAGTGGAAGGTCATGCCATTCGGCGTGGCTAACGCCCCCGCTCTGTTCCAAGAGCTGATGAACAAGATCTTGTCCATCCTACGAAGGAGACCTAAGGTGCAGGAGCTCATATCCCGTGGGGCCCAGATGGAGGCTCACATCGACGATGTATGCCTCGGGACCAATACCCAGGAGGATCACCTAATCCTCTTGGGTGAGTTCTTTGCGGTCTGCCAGGAGAACCACACACGACTCAAGCTGGAGAAGTGTGAGTTCATGCAGGAGACCATGCAGTACCTGGGGTTTGACGTTGGCTATGGGTGGTGGACCCCAGCGGCCTCTAAGGCCAAACCCCTGATGGATGCCAAGGTACGTCACGAAGACCCCAAGAAAGGACTTCATGATGTACGCAGTTTCATTGGGGCGTGCAACTTCTATCGCCGCCACATCAAAAACTTCACCTACACCAGCGCGGTACTGACTGACTTGATCAAGAAGAGTACTACTTGGCGCTGGGGCCCACAAGAGCAACAAGCGTTTGACGAGCTCAAAGACAAGGTAGCCAACGCTAAGTGCTTGGGCGTGCCTAGGGCACAAGGGGAGATTATCCTGGTGACCGACGCCAGCAATGTGGGCGGTGGTGGAACGTTGTTCCAGTGGCAAGCACTAGAGAAGGAGGAGTTCGACTCGGCCATTTCCCAATGGGGGACGGAAGGTCTCAACCGAGATGGAACCCTCAAGCACAGCTACCCTGACGACAAGTGGGTCCTAGTACCTCTGGGCCACTGGAACTGGAAGTGGAACCAGGCCAGGGGGAACTACTCCACCTATGAGCAGGAACTGCTCGCGGGTATGCTGGTGCTATCCTCACAAGCACGACTGTTGGGGAGTAACCCTGTGGTCTGGCTATGCGACCAAGAACCGGTCCGCAGTTTCCAGAAGGGCCCCCCACCTGAGAAGGCCAAGCTACGTCGCTGGTGGACCTACCTCAGTCAACTACGGCTGACGGTACACCATATCCAGGGAGTGAAGAACGAGTGTGCCGACTACATCAGCCGCAACAACTTCGACGCCCTGATTGGTGCCCGGTCTGAAGCGCTGGCTAAGGAAGCGTTCAGCCGTATGGACGTACACCTGGACCTGAACATGACCATGATACGCCCCCTGGATGGACTCCAACAATCGGAGTACCTACAGGAGTTTGGGGATATCTACCGGCGCCTGGAGAAACGCCTTGAACCCCTCCTGGTCAACCAAGACCAGTGGAAGCGGGACAAGAGCTACCTCTGGCACGAGGACCGCATCGTGGTGCCTAGTGACCGAGTCCCAGCGCTGCTGAAGTGGACCCATGAGTCCAGTGGTCATGTGGGTGCTGACCGTACCCTGAGGCTGTTCAAGCAGTGGTTCCACACTACGTGGACTGACGACCAGCTGCGGAAGACGCTCCTGCCTATCGTGGACAAGTGCCCGTGCAGGTCCTGTAAACCAGGGGATATCAGGGACAGAGGTCTCTACTCGACCCTGCCCATCCCTCACTGTGCTAACAGTGTTCTATACGTGGACTACACGGAGATGCCGAAGTTCGGGGGCTATGACTTCGCCCTCGTGGTAACCTGTGGGTTGACCAGGTTTACCAGGGTGTTCCCATGTACCAAGCACATTACCGGAGAGGAGACTATCAAGATACTCCTGGAGGAGTGGTTTTGTGTCTATGGGGCGCCCAAGGAGATCAACTCCGATGAGGACTGGCTGGTACAAGAGGGTCCTGAGGTCCCTCAATGTCCAGGTGTCTACGGGGATTCCCTACTCTCACACGAGCAACCCCCTATGTGAGCGACAGATTCGTGTCCTGAAGGAGAACGTCAGGATATGGTGCAAAACTGAACGCACCAGAGACTGGGTGAGACTACTCCCCGTCATATCCTTGATGATGAACTCCCAAGAGAGTTCAGCTACTGGCTACTCGCCACATGAGCTATTCATGGGGCGCCCGGCATGGTTCCTACATGCCCCCTATCCAGAGGACACCCATTCTTCTGTGGGTGAATGGGTCCAAGAGCAACAAGCGAAGGTGGACAAGGCCAAGGCTATGCTCCAGAGAGTGAGGGAGCGTCAGTGGAACAAGAAGAACAAGCACCGTGTACCGGCCACCTACCAAGAAGGGGACTGGGTGCTGGTGCACCACAGTCGACTACCCGCCTGGCCACGCTCTACCAGCGATGACCCATACTTCGGGCCGTACAAGATCCTATCTGTGGATGGGCACCGTATCACGGTGCGGTGTTCTCCCCGTCTAGGGGGGACCCTGGTGTGCGCCGCTCAACACCTGAAGCGCTACCATGATCCTGATGACCTCTGTGGGGAGGAGTGGGAGCTGAACGACGAGGAAATCGCCGCTCTGGACCTACAAGGGGCTGCCAGCCCTATGGAAGTTGAAGGTGAACTCCCCGACATGAACGCCGAGGAGATGGCTAAGGAGGGCTTCTACCTGGTGAAGTCTGTCCTACGCCACCGCTATCGCCAGGGTTGGCGCTTCCTCACCCTCTGGGAAGGGTTTGGAGTCGAAGAGGCCACCTGGGAACCCTTCTCTGCATTTGTTCTACCTGAGGGACGCCTAAACTCAGTTCTGGTTGACTACTTGTCCCAGAACAACCTTGGTGAGTTACTGAGGCTCGCTGAGGCGCTTGCCTCCAAGACTAAAGCTAGGGACTGAATCTTACCCTTACCTGCCAAAGCGTATGTGTGAGTGTGCTAGTCCTAAGGTCCTGAGAGCAAGCCGCAGAAGTGGTGTCCTAATTATACCCAAGTCTGCGCCCTTGCTAAACCTGGAGGGTTGGCTTATTGATGCCACGGGGTACGCCCCGGGTCTCCCCTCCCCTATGCGCCCAATTTCTGTGCTGGCGCAAAACCTTGGGGGAATACCCAGAGTGTTAATCCGGGTATTGTTTTCCCTACCTACCTGTCTACTAAAGGGAGGGGTGGCCAAAAGCTATGAAGGCATGCAAAACGCCTGTTTGCTATGTGGCCAAAACACTAACCTAACCCACTGTCACAGCCCACCAACCCAGTTAAAATTGCAGGAAAAGGGTGGGACAGTGACACGCCCCCTACAGGTCCTACACACCCTACAGTGGCACCATCCTGGTGGGCGAGCACTGGGCAACTGGCTCTAGCCCCCACGCAGGACTACCACTCCTACACGCACACTCTACTTGGCGTTGCGAAGAGGAAGTTCTCGAGGGTCCTAGCGACCCACCTGTGAAATGACAAGAGAACACAGCGCTGCTAAGCAACTGTGGCCTCACAGGGGACGCCACAACGCGTTTCCCCTGCAAGGGCTTGGAGGGAAGGAGTGCTCTCGTGTACAAGGCGCAGATGTCGATGAAGTCGGACTCCCTGCTCTGCCACAGGCGGAGCGGAGTTACTTGTTTGTGTGATCTGCGCCCCTGTTTAGCAGGGCATAAAAAAATGCTGCTGCACCACTCACCCTACCTGCCCACCTGTAAAACAAAGGCAAATGAAAGGGCGTTTGCGGCGGAGGAACCAAGGCACACTCCAGGTATTATACCCTTCTCAGTGTGCCCTATAATACGCTGTCCGCAAACACGCTGCATGGAGCAGCTACCCTTATCAAGCAAGCAAGCGTTAAGGGACTCCTCAGGTTCTCTTAAAGAACGTACCGAGGAGCCCCTGGGTAGCCTAAACAAGGTTTACCGTGCGCACTTCGCGTGGCCTACCCTTTAATGCGTGTGTGCATGCACGACTATGCACAATCACGTTGGGCAAACCTGCCCATCTCCACAACAATCTTGACTCCACCAGGGGGTGGCCCCGCCTGGGCGTACCTACCTTACCTACCGCTGGGAAGTGAAGCAAGGAGAGAAACCAAAAGGGGCGCACGCGAAGAACGTTGCTATGCACTTGTGTGTATGACTAATCACCCTGATCTGACCGCTAATCATCTGCAATCTTTGTAATCAATCCCTCTACCGCGCCCTATCGTGGTTATCGTTGTTAACGCTGCTACACGACTCGTTCACGGAGACACGAGACGAGCAATGTGTATGCGGCATGCAAGACGAGCATACCTGTAGTTTATACCTGATTCATTGAAGTCTTTTCAATTGATTTTCGAATTCTTGAATTTTTGAAGCTTCTATTAGTGTGGGTGGAATCTGTATGTTTGTTTATTAATGTGTGTCTCGTCATTTTCAAGACTACGTGATACATACGTTTATAATTCCATTTTTTTTCCATTTTCCGGCGCTTCGCTAGGAGCCGCTCCTGCGCGCCGCCATTTTATGCGTATGAATTTCTGGACTTAAAAAATCCAGAGATGACTATAATTTCTATAAAAATGTGCCTTTGATGCACAATTGGATTCTACTCAGGTGTGTCGTTTCAGAAAAATTCTACGCCGTCATTTGACGGATTTTGGTGTCGTCGCTTCGTTTTTGCGTGGATTCGTCCATAATTCTCCCATTCCTGCCTCTGCAGATACCCACGCGCAGCCTCGCTGAGTAGGCCGTGTTCGGGCCGAAACGCAGGTGCCTGGAGAGACTGAGCAGAACCAAGACCCCACCAAGGGGCAAATTAATTTCTTTTTCGACTCCCTACGCCCTAAGACAGGTCACAGGTCGCCAGCAGGTTTACGAGAACCCATGCGAGTGTGTATAATGTGTCTTGCGTTTGGGTTGTGTCGTCGCTGTGTCTTGGAGGAAGGGATGCATATGCACATGTTTGGCATGCTCCCAATCTAACCCAACCAAGCCACAGGAGCCCCGGCAGCGCCAAGAGCGCTGAGTCTTCTGTAGGAAACTGTACAATCAGAGCAGCAAAAGGACGCCAGCCATGGTGAGCGCCCATTTTTCAGTGTGAGCGAGACTGTAGGTATTTTAAAGTAGATGTGGAAACCAAGGGAAGGCCAAGAAAAATTCCCTTTTTTCCTAAAATGCGACAGTGGTGGCCACCACAGCACAAGGGGGGAGTAAGAAAAAGTGCTTTTCCATTGCTTTGGGACATACTCTAGTTGTATTAGAGATGCACTGAGCATCCATGCATTTTTATCTTAGTATTGGTCCAGCCAAAAGTGGTGATAACACATTTTGACCTATGGAACCAAACACCCAATCAGGATATTGAGTGGACCCCCTAATCCCCTTTCAATCAGAAGTAAAACATCTTTTCCTGAGTTGACTGAGCACTGACATACCTAAGGTAGAGCCTATGAATTTATCTATGTTTTTCCATGAATACTTATCTGCCCTAGTGGTATGCACCATAGGGGGTTAGGCACCTCTTTTTGAGAGGTCCTGGGTTCAATTCCTGGTCAGCCTAACTAAGTAGGAAGATCCCATGTGACATGGCAGTGACCTCATCGCCACATACCATGCCACCTCAGCACATATGGGACCCAAAACAAAGAGTGCACATCTCCTAAGATGGCACTATGAAGAGAGAGTGATCCTGAGGCAGTTTTCTAACTCTTTTCCCAAAACATTTCAGCTATCTCTGTGAATATGCATTCATTTGTATCCTGAGTTGCAGTTTCTGTGAATATCTAATCATCTTTCACTGTTTTCACTGCAGCCCTTCATGCTTTGATCCTGAATTACCTTCTCTTTGCATACTGTTGGCTTGGGCTATCCTGGATTGAGTTGGCTTTACTGTATTTCAACAAACAAAAGCTTTTCATCATCCAAAACCAGCAGCAGGACACCCTACAGCAACAACAAGCAGCAGGAGAAGCAAAAACACAGTGCTGAAAACACTATAAACTTTTCTTCTCTCCATAGTGCCATCTTAGGAGATGTGCACTCTTTGTTTTGGGTCCCATATGTGCTGAGGTGGCATGGTATGTGGCGATGAGGTCACTGCCATGTCACATGGGATCTTCCTACTTAGCTAGGCTGACCAGGAATTGAACCCAGGACCTCTCAAAAAGAGGTGCCCAGCCCCCTAGGGTGCATACCACTAGGATAGCTAAGAATTCATGGAAAAACATAGATAAATTCATAGGCTCTACCTTAGGTATGTCAGTGCTCAGTCAACTCAGGAAAAGATGTTTTACTTCACATTGAAAGGGGATTAAGGGGTCCACTCCATATCCTGATTGGGTGTTTGGTTCCATAGGTCAAAATGTGTTATCACCACTTTTGGTTGGACCAATACTAAGATTAAAATGCATGGATGCTCAGTGCATCTCTAATACAACTAGAGTATGCCTCAAAGCAATGGAAAAGCACTTTTTCTTACTCCCCCCTTGTGCTGTGGTGGCCACCACTGTCGCATTTTAGGAAAAAGGGAATTTTTCTTGGCCTTTCCTTGGTTTCCACACCTACTTTAAAATACCTACAGTTTCCCTCACACTGAAAAATGGGCGCTCACCATGGCTGGCGCTCTTTTGCTGCTTTGTATGTAACATATCCTACAGAAGACTCAGCGCTCATGGCGCTGCCGGGGCTCCTGTGGCTTGGTTGGGTTATATTGGGAGCATGCCAAACATGTGCATATGCATCCCTCCCTCCAAGACGCAGCGTCGACACAACCCAAACGCAAGACACATTATACACATTCGCATGGGTTCTCGTAAACCTGCTGGCGACCTGTGACCTGTCTTAGGGCGAAGGGAGTCTCAAAAGAATTAAATTTGCCCCTTGGTGGGGTCTTGGTTCTGCTCAGTCTCTCCAGGCGCCTGCGTTTCGGCCCGAACACGGCCTACTCAGCGAGGCTGCGCGTGGGTATCTGCAGAGGCAGGAATGGGAGATTTATGGACAAATCCACGCAAAAACGAAGCGACGACACCAAAATCCGTCAAATGACGGCGTAGAATTTTTCTGAAACGACACACCTGAGCAGAATCCAATTGTGCATCAGAAGCACATTTTTATAGAAATTATAGTCATCTCTGGATTTTTTAAATCCAGAAATTCATACGCAAAAAATGGCGGCGCGCAGGAGCGGCTCCTAGCGAAGCGCCGGAAAATGGAGAAATAATGGAATTATAAACGTATGTCTCACGTAGTCTTGAAAATGACGAGACACACATTAATAAATAAACATACAGATTACACCCACACTAATAGAAGCTTCAAAAATTCAAGAATTCGAAAATGAACGAAAAGACTTCAATGAATCAGGTATAAACTACAGGTATGTTCGTCTCGCATGCCGCATACACATTGCTCGTCTCGTGTCTCCGTGAACGAGCCTTGTAGCAGCGATAACAAAGATAGAACGCGATAGAGGGATTGATTAGAAAGATTGCAGATGATTAGCGGTCAGATCAGGGTGATTAGACATACACACAAGTGCATAGCAACGTTCTTCGCGTGCGCCCCTTTTATCCTCTCACCTTGCTTCACTTTCCAGCGGTAGGTAAGGTAGGTACGCCCAGGCGGGGCCACCCCCTGGTGGAGTCAAGATTGACGCGCAGATGGGCAGGTTTGCCCACGATCTTGTCGCATACTCGTGCATGCACACACGCATTAAAGGGTAGGCCACGCGAAGTGCGCACGGTAAACCTTGTTCAGGCTACCCAGGGGCTCCTCGGTACGTTCTTTAAGAGAACCTGAGGAGTCCCTTAACGCTTGCTTGCTTGACAAGGGTAGCTGGTCTTCCAGCGTGTTTGCGGACAGTGTATTATAGGTCACACTGAGAAGGGTATAATACCTGGAGTGTGGCTTCGTTCCTCAGCCGCAAACGCCCTTTCATTTGCCTTTGTTTTACAGGTGGGCAGATAGGGTGATTGGTGCAGCAGCATTTTTTTATGCCCTGCTAAACAAGGGCGCAGATCACACAAACAAGTAACTCCGCTCCGCCTGTGGCAGAGCAGGGAGTCCGACTTCATCGACATCTGCGCCTTGCACGCGAGAGCACTCCTTCCCTCCAAGCCCTAGCAGGGGAAACGCCTTGTGGCGTCCCCTGTTAGGCCACAGTTGCTTAGCAGCGCTGTGTTCTCTTGTCATTTCACAGGAGGGTCGCTAGGACCCATGAGACCTTCACCTTCGCAACGCCCAGTAGACTGTGCGTGTAGGAGTGGTAGTCCTGAGTGGGGGCTAGAGCCAGTTGCCCAGTGCTCGCCCACCAGGATGGTGCCACTGTAGGGTGTGTAGGACCTGTAGGGGGTGTGTCACTGTCCCACCCTTTTCCTGCAATTTTAGCGGGGTTGGTGGGCTGTGGCAGTGGTTAGGTCAGTGTTTTGGCCACATAGCAAACGGCGTTTTCAAGCCTTCATAGCTTTTGGCCACCCCTCCCTGTAGTAGACAGATAGGTAGGGAAAACAATACCTGGATTAGCACGCTGGGTATTCCCCCAAGGTTTTGCGCCAGCACAGAAATTGGGCGCATAGGGGAGGGGAGACCCGGGGCGTACCCCGTGGCATCAATAAGCCAACCCTCCAGGTTTAGCAAGGGCGCAGACTTGGGTATAATTAGGACACCACTTCTGCGGCTTGCTCTCAGGACCTTAGGAATAGCACACTCACACATACGCTTTGGCAGGTAAGGGTAAGGTTCAGTCCCTAGCTTTAGTCTTGGAGGCAAGCGTCTCAGCGAGCCTCAGCAACTCACCAAGGTTGTTCTGGGACAAGTAGTCAACCAGAACTGAGTTTAGGCGTCCCTCAGGTAGAACAAATGCAGAGAAGGGCTCCCAGGTGGCCTCTTCGACTCCAAACCCTTCCCAGAGGGTGAGGAAGCGCCAACCCTGGCGATAGCGGTGGCGTAGGACAGACTTCACCAGGTAGAAGCCCTCCTTAGCCATCTCCTCGGCGTTCATGTCGGGGAGTTCACCTTCAACTTCCATAGGGCTGGCAGCCCCTTGTAGGTCCAGAGCGGCGATTTCCTCGTCGTTCAGCTCCCACTCCTCCCCACAGAGGTCTTCAGGATCATGGGGGCGCTTCAGGTGTTGAGCAGCGCACACCAGGGTCCCCCCTAGACGGGGAGAACACCGCACGGTGATACGGTGTCCATCCACAGATAGGATCTTGTACGGCCCGAAGTATGGGTCATCGCTGGTAGAGCGTGGCCAGGCGGGTAGTCGACTGTGGTGCACCAGCACCCAGTCCCCCTCTTGGTAGTTGGCCGGTACACGGTGCTTGTTCTTCTTGTTCCACTGACGCTCCCTCACTCTCTGGAGCATAGCCTTGGCCTTGTCCACCTTCGCTTGTTGCTCTTGGACCCATTCACCCACAGAAGAATGGGTGTCCTCTGGATAGGGGGCATGTAGGAAACACGCCGGGCGCCCCATGAATAGCTCATGTGGCGAGTAGCCAGTAGCTGAACTCTCTTGGGAGTTCATCATCAAGGATATGACGGGGAGTAGTCTCACCCAGTCTCTGGTGCGTTCAGTTTTGCACCATATCCTGACGTTCTCCTTCAGGACACGAATCTGTCGCTCACATAGGGGGTTGCTCGTGTGAGAGTAGGGAATCCCCGTAGACACCTGGACATTGAGGGATCTCAGGACCCTCTTGTACCAGCCAGTATCTGAGCGTACTCGTACGTCCTCATCGGAGTTGATCTCGTTGGGCGCCCCATAGACACAAAACCACTCCTCCAGGAGTATCTTGATAGTCTCCTCTCCGGTAATGTGCTTGGTACATGGGAACACCCTGGTAAACCTGGTCAATCCACAGGTTACCACGAGGGCGAAGTCATAGCCCCCGAACTTCGGCATTTCCGTGTAGTCCACGTATAGAACACTGTTGGCACAGTGTGGGATGGGCAGGGTCGAGTAGAGACCTCTGTCCCTGATATCCCCTGGTTTACAGGACCTGCACGGGCACTTGTCCACGATAGGCTGGAGTGTCTTCCGCAGTTGGTCGTCAGTCCACGTAGTGTGGAACCACTGCTTGAACAGCCTCAGGGTACGGTCAGCACCCACATGACCACTGGACTCATGGGTCCACTTCAGCAGCGCTGGGACTCGGTCACTAGGCACCACGATGCGGTCCTCGTGCCAGAGGTAGCTCTTGTCCCGCTTCCACTGGTCTTGGTTGACCAGGAGGGGTTCAAGGCGTTTCTCCAGGCGCCGGTAGATATCCCCAAACTCCTGTAGGTACTCCGATTGTTGGAGTCCATCCAGGGGACGTATCATGGTCATGTTCAGGTCCAGGTGTACATCCATACGGCTGAACGCCTCCTTAGCCAGCGCTTCAGACCGGGCACCAATCAGGGCGTCGAAGTTGTTGCGGCTGATGTAGTCGGCACACTCGTTCTTCACTCCCTGGATATGGTGTACCGTCAGCCGTAGCTGACTGAGGTAGGTCCACCAGCGTCGTAGCTTGGCCTTCTCAGGTGGGGAACCCTTCTGGAAACTGCGGACCGGTTCTTGGTCGCACAGCCAGACCACAGGGTTACTCCCCAACAGTCGTGCTTGTGAGGATAGCACCAGCATACCCGCGAGCAGTTCCTGCTCATAGGTGGAGTAGTTCCCCCTGGCCTGGTTCCACTTCCAGTTCCAGTGTCCCAGAGGTACTAGGACCCACTTGTCGTCAGGGTAGCTGTGCTTGAGGGTTCCATCTCGGTTGAGACCTTCCGTCCCCCATTGGGAAATGGCCGAGTCGTAGTCCTCCTTCTCTAGTGCTTGCCATTGGAACAACGTTCCACCACCGCCCACATTGCTGGCGTCGGTCACCAGGATAATCTCCCCTTGTGCCCTAGGCACGCCCAAGCACTTAGCGTTGGCTACCTTGTCTTTGAGCTCGTCAAACGCTTGTTGCTCTTGTGGGCCCCAGCGCCAAGTAGTACTCTTCTTGATCAAGTCAGTCAGTACAGCGCTGGTGTAGGTGAAGTTTTTGATGTGGCGGCGATAGAAGTTGCACGCCCCAATGAAACTGCGTACATCATGAAGTCCTTTCTTGGGGTCTTCGTGTCGTACCTTGGCATCCATCAGGGGTTTGGCCCTAGAGGCCGCTGGGGTCCACCACCCATAGCCAACGTCAAACCCCAAGTACTGCATGGTCTCCTGCATGAACCCACACTTCTCCAGCTTGAGTCGTGTGTGGTTCTCCTGGCAGACCGCGAAGAATTCACCCAAGAGGATTAGGTGATCCTCCTGGGTATTGGTCCCGAGGCATACATCGTCGATGTGAGCCTCCATCTGGGCCCCACGGGATATGAGTTCCTGCACCTTAGGTCTCCTTCGTAGGATGGACAAGATCTTGTTCATCAGCTCTTGGAACAGAGCGGGTGCGTTAGCCACGCCAAACGGCATGACCTTCCACTTGAATACCCTCCCCTGAGGGGTGATGAAGGCCAGTAGTTCCTGCGCGTTGGGCGTCAGGTCCACTTGCCAGAATCCACTTCGCTTGTCCATCTTGGTCTTGTAGCGACAGGAGGCTATCTTCTCCAGGGTAGACTCCATATTGGGAATGGACCCTGAGTGGTTCAACGTCTTCTTGTTCAGCTCTCCATAGTCCACTACCAGCCGTTTGGCTGTAGACCCAGGTTTAGCCACCAGGAAACAGGGGCTGCAGTGTAGGGGGTAGTCCCCGTCCTTATACTCCAGGACTAGGCCAGCGTCGATACATTCTTGTATCTGTCGCTCGATCTCGTCGGCCTGCTCTTTAGGAGCTGGATAGGGTCTCCTCCGAATCTTATGACCCACGAACTCGGGTTTCAGCTTGAGGTCCATCTGTACCAGCTTGTCGCATGAGGCTGGAGGGGGTAGTTCTCCGAACACCTCCAGATAGGTCCTTATCAGCTTCTGTACCCGCGGGTCCAATACCTTGATCTTGTCCTCCATGTCCTCGTCGGAGTGTAAGTTGCTTGCCCCTTGAATAGACGTCGGGAGGTGGTCCTCCACCGACTCTTCGCCCGCGGTAGCATCCTTCAGCCCTTGGTAGGCATATAGAAGGTCTTGCTCGACCATCTCCGGTGGACGATGGCAACATAGGCACGCTCGAGGGGGTTCACATACACATTCCTCCGAGAGGTCGTCCTCCTCTGGGGTCCTCACATGGGCGCCCCACACGCTCTTCATGAGCTTGAGATCTACCTCCCTTTGCCAGGTGGTGATCTTCTGTTCGAGGTCCTCCTTCAATTGGGATAGGTCTCCCATACGTCCTTGCTTCAGTGGCCACGAGCTGCGGGTAGGCTTCGCGTAGCATAGCTTTTTCGCCACCAACTTCCTCTTGGAATCCACATACTCCCTGAGCCTGGATCGAGGGTCCAGCTCTTCATCCACGGGGTCTTCCACCCTCATGGAGAGTAGGGGTTTTAGTGGGGCGACGTACTCGGCGTTCTCCACTTCCTCCACCGCGGTCTGCACGAAGAAGGCGTCGTGCTCAGTTTCGTCGTCTGAGTGGATAGAGCTAGGTAGCTCAGATAGTCCACAGTCAGAGACTCCATCAGGAACAGGTACATGACAGGGAGAGTTGGGGGCGTTGGTGTCAGTCACGACGTACTCATCTCCTCCGGGTGTAGTTTCAACAGCATCTTGAGGTCGTAGGCGATCCTTCAAGTCACCCAAGGCGAGTCCATCGCTTTCTCGTTGTATAGCCTGGACCAGAGTAGGGTCCAGGTCTTCCCAGGGGATGGTGGTAAGACTTCCGTCCACCACGCTGAGCATACTCCCCCATCCGGGCTTCCCAATGGGCGTCTTGTGTCCCAGAGGCACGTAGATGGCCTCATCAGGTAATCGCACCGAGCTGATAGTCAGCTTGTCAAGGAGGGTTCGCCAGTACTCGTTGCCCCCATGGGCTCCCCAATCGGGGGAACACAGGACCATACCGGAACGTTCTAAGGCCACCTTGGTCAGCACCTTCCCCAGTTCACTGAATCTGGGCTTCCCGTAGGCCATCCCGAAAGAGGGCCAGTAAAATTTGTAGCTGCAGTTCTTCCCCTGCTTGCAGTATAGGTCCAGTACATGCTGCTTGTCGCTGGCGAACAGCTCCACACTTAGGTCTTCTCGAGAGTAACCCAACTCCTTCAGACCTTGGTCTAGGACTTCCCCCAATAGTTGATAGTCCTCAGTTTTGGAGGCCGCCATCATGTTCGAGGGCTCCTCCTTCGATAGTCTCAGGTAACTCGAGGTATGTTCCGACTGCTCCAGTGGCACAGACTCTCTGCCACTGCCGTGGTCCACGTACAGGAGGTAGGGCGCTTGCAGCGTCAGGGATTGTATCTGGGAGTGCTGCACGAAGAAGTCAGTACCCAGTACAAAGTCGAAGGCCTCAGTGTCCATCACATAGAACCGATGGGCGATAGTTCGAGAGCCCATAGGTACCTCCACTTCACAGTCCCCGCAGCTGTGCACCACATGTCCATCCCCCATGCGTATAGCGGCGGTGGTCATGGTGTTCTTCAGGCTCCCACAAGGTAAAATTTTCTTGGCCACTATAGATATTGTGGCGCCAGTATCCAGTACCCCCAGGTATTCACGTCCCTCTAGTCGGATACGTACCCAAAACACCAGGTCTTGGGTGCCACCAGAGCGTCCCCGTCAGAATTCCGCGGGACAGGTCACCTCGAACCCCTTGTTCTGCAATTTGCGGGCCATCCTCATGAAACGGCTTCTCTTCTTGGCGTTGCCGTCATCACCACCTTCATGCTCACGCTTGGCTCCTTGTTCTTGCTGGGCCTGCGTCTGTGAGCCTGTGGTAGGTCCAGACTGCCCTCCAGAGGGCTCGGAGTTCCCCCCTGGATTAGGGTTGGGGTTACCTCCGTTCTTGTCCTTGTTCTTGTTGTCGTTCTGGCGGTTAGCGCCTCCTCCTCGTCCACCTTGACCCTTGTCTTGACCACCTTGACCACGTCCTTTCGACTTGCCCTTGCCGGAGTCGTTGCCTTTGGCCTTGCCTCCACCTTTGCCTGAGCCTTTGCCAGGATCTTCCCCCTTAAGCTTCGCCAATAGGCGTTGCTTATGGTAGCACTCATCCTCGTAGTGCTTCCGCTTACCGCAGAATGCACACGTGATGGTGCAGCGGTAATGATCCGGCAGCTTCACTTTGGCGCCGGTGATCTTCTCCTGCTGCTTCCCCTGGACGACGAAGCAGTCTCGCTGCTCGCAGTCAGAGGCGTGCTGCAGGTGGCCCTGCTCATCTCTGGAATCACACCAGAATAGCTCCTTCACGTTCTCCATTAGACGGGCGTGGGCGTGTTTGGGGGTAGTCCCCTGCCCAGGTCGGGACCCTTGGTACCCTTTGCCTCCAGAACCTCCACCACCAGGACGGTAGTTGTTCAGGTGCTGGTCGCTCTCCTTCTCCAGCGCCATCTCCAGGAGCAGCACGCATAGATCCTCGTAGCGGAGGGATCTAGCCTTGCGCTCAGCCGTCAAACGGCACTCGTCCCATAGCCCTAGGGGGAGCTTGGCGCACAACCAGAACAGCAGGTCGTCGCTGCTGTAGGAACCGGGCTTCAGTCGTCCAGCCCAGTGATCCAGGTCAGCCAACAGCTCGGAGACCCTGCCAGGTTTGGGGTTGTTGGGCAGCACGGGCAGGTTCTGGATCTCGGCCCTGATGGAGAGGTCGGTTTCGTAGGTTGGGTACTGCCTCTCCAGGGCAACCAACACGTCGGCAAAGGTGGCGGAGTTAGTTACGATCTGCCTGACCTGCTTCTCCAGGTACTTGGTCTTGCAGCACTGCAGGAGCAGATCGCACTTCACTCGCCCACTCGCGTGGGTTTGGCCGGTCAGTCGTAGGAACCGGCCAAATTTCTCAGCGAACTCGCTGAGGTCGTTGCCTGTGAACTCAGGCAGGTTCACCACTATCTTGGAGGTGGCAATAGCCTTTGCCTCCTGAGCTCGGCGTCCTTCAGGGCGTCGGGTCTTCTTCTTCTTCTTCTTCTTCTTCTTCTTACCCTTGGGGTCCTCGGGGTCCTCAGGGTCTTCGTCATCCGATGGCGAAGAAGAATCCATCGACGGCGGCTCGTCGTCGGAGGGGTCTCCGCCAAGATCACTGGAGGCATAAGGCTCCACGTCCACCATAGCCCTTAGGGCTGTCAGCCCCAGCTGGTCCAGCTCGGCCCTCGTCGAGTTCGTCACGTGGCTGTAGGGCGGCTGGGCCGTTCTCGGGACGAATGGACTTCTCGGTACTGCTGCAGGAGTCGGCATCGGTCGGCTCCTTAGGCTCCCCAGGGTATTTGTCAACCCTGCCGCCAGGTGGTTAGCCTGTACTCGGTGGGGTGACATTCCCACCGTCGTAGGTGACGCATGGGACGGGATCATCAGGGGCTCCAGTTTCTCCCTGATCTCTTGCGTGAGGTCGCTCACGATTTTCGAAGTGGCTCCTTGGAGCACCTCGTTGATCTCCGACCGCGTCAGGGACCTGTTGGAGGATCTTCCCGATCCTCTACTCCTGCCTCCCAGAGACTCTGGTCCTCTCCTCAACCCACTCAGGGGTGCATACCCAGGTACATACCCAGGAGCATACCCAGGAACTTCCATGTAGGTTCCAGTGGCGTGGAGTGGATGGGGATGGTCAGCCGCATACCATCGCGGCGCAGAGCTGGAAGCCACCGGCTCACTGGCAGTAGTTGCCTCAAGGAGCGCAGTGGTAGGTGGGCCCATGCCATAGGCGGGGTAGTGAGGCATGCCAGTAAAGCCTGTGCCCTCTGCCATAGGCTGGTTGGTTGTGGAAGTGGATGTTGCGGCGGCTGGGAGTGTGGTGGTTATGGGATCACCCAGTCTCTGCTACCAGAAAGGTTTATAGTGTTTTCAGCACTGTGTTTTTGCTTCTCCTGCTGCTTGTTGTTGCTGTAGGGTGTCCTGCTGCTTGTTTTGGATGATGAAAAGCTTTTGTTTGTTGAAATACAGTAAAGCCAAGTCAATCCAGGATAGCCCAAGCCAATAGTATGCAAGGAGAAGGTAATTCAGGATCAAAGCATGAAGGGCTGCAGTGTAGACAGTGAAAGATGATTGGATATTCACAGAAACTGCAACTCCGGTTACATATGAATGCATATTCACAAAGATGGCTGAAATGTTTTGGGAAAAGAGTTAGAAAACTGCCTCAGTATCACTCCCTCTCCATAGTGCCATCCTAGGAGATGTGCACTCTTTGTTTTGGGTCCCATATGTGCTGAGGTGGCATGGTATGTGGCGATGAGGTCACTGCCATGTCACATGGGATCTTCCTACTTAGCTAGGCTGACCAGGAATTGAACCCAGGACCTCTCAAAAAGAGGTGCCCAGCCCCCTAGGGTGCATACCACTAGGATAGCTAAGAATTCATGGAAAAACATAGATAAATTCATAGGCTCTACCTTAGGTATGTCAGTGCTCAGTCAACTCAGGAAAAGATGTTTTACTTCACATTGAAAGGGGATTAAGGGGTTCACTCCATATCCTGATTGGGTGTTTGGTTCCATAGGTCAAAATGTGTTATCACCACTTTTGGTTGGACCAATACTAAGATTAAAATGCATGGATGCTCAGTGCATCTCTAATACAACTAGAGTATGCCTCAAAGCAATGGAAAAGCACTTTTTCTTACTGGAGTGGCTGGGTGCAAGCGGAGCGCGCACAAGAGCACACACACAGCCCAACACCCCAGCCAGGTGTGGCGTGGCGCAGCCGAAACCCGAGCCCAAACACACACACCCACACCGCGCACCCCAGCGAGGAGTGGCGGGGTGCAAGCAGAGCGCGCACACGAGCACACACACAGCCCAACACCCCCGCCAGGAGTGGCGGGGCGCAGCCAAAACCTTAGCCCGAGCACACACACCCACGAAGCACACCCCAGCCAGGAGTGGCGGGGCACAGCCGAAACCCGAGCCCAAACACACACACCCACACCGCGCACCCGTGCCAGGAGTGGCTGGGTACAAGCAGAGCGCGCGCAAGAGCACACACACAGCCCGACACCCCAGCCACGAGTGGCGGGGCGCAGCCGGAACCCAAACCCATCCACACACACCCACACCGCACACCCCAACCAGGAGTGGCAGGGTACAAGCGGAGCGCACACACAAGCGCACACACACCCCAACACCCCAGCCACGAGTGGCGGGGCGCAGCCGAAACCCGAACCCAACCACAACCCAGACCAAAACACAAGCGCCACGCAACAGTAGGAAACCCAGTGTCCATAGCCCGGGCACTGAGGAAGCCCGTGCCATGCAAGTGACCCGGCCAAACGAGATCCGGAGACCGGGGGTAAGGCTGCATCCTAAGGCCTGCGCTGCTTTGGGACTCGAGGCGGAGCGTGCGACACCCAAGCACCTCGGAACCCCAGTACCAAGAACATGCATGCATGCCTTGGGAACGGGATACGCCAAGAAGTCCGGTGAACCCCTAGGGTTCTGCCCAAAGGAGGGGACGTGCGCAAGCACGGGGGCCCACCCTCCCGGCATGACAAGCAGTCACGCTGGCGGCGATCAGCCCTCCCGGTGTTGCCCGGGGCCGCTTTGTTGGGGGCCACCAGTCAGGTCTAGCGGAATGTAAGCCGCCTCCCCTCTTCACGCGCGGAACCTCTTCCTGTTCGTCCCAGGGGCGACGCCAGGGGGAACCATGGGGCGCCTCTCCACGACCGAGTGCACCTACCTAACTACCTTGTATAACCGGCAGCTCATGCATTCCACCCTTGCTTCCTGATCTTAAAATCTTGTTGCTTCACATCTATGCGGTGTGTGGCTAATAGTGGCCCGTGGCTATGACTTGCTGATAAGCTGCATTGCAGCATCAAAGCAAACCACCTTTGCAGATAGCCTATATTGCATTGCGCTTTAGGCAACCCCAATGTTGCCGTAAGGCAAAAAGGGTGTTTTTTTCAAAGCAGCTAAGACTTGTCAATAGAGATATTAACTGCTGTGGAGAACCCCCAATCCACGAGATATTTTTTTTCAGATGCGAAAATATTTTTTTAGATGTGTTAAAGAATAATAGAAACTCCAAAGCAAAATACAAAACACCTAAAAAAAAGGTCGAAAGTGACTAAAATTTTCGATGTCTCTCTAAAAAATAATCCGCTGCAAATTTGACAAAAAATAAAGCAAAGTTTCAAAAACAGACTTTGGGATCTAAGAAAAAATACAACTTCTAAAAAAATAATCCGCATCCAAAAAAGAATAAAATAAAGATAACGCTACCCCCACGTACCTGCGCTGCCCCTACAAGAAACATGCAATAGAAACCACTGATTCACACTGTTCGTTGCATCTAGGGACAACATGACGCCTAGCATGACACCACTGCCAACAAGATTGCCTGATGCCAGGCACCTTCCGAATGTGCTGTTGCAGTACACTTTAGATTACGTGAGCACGATGGATAATGCAACCCACGTGGTGGCATAGGAACATGTCACTGTACAAATGATGCACAAGACGCCTTGGTTGTGGACAAAGGTTGGAGTGCCATGGATTTTTGGACATGACTCAAGCAAATACCGAAACAGCATCCTTGCATGTGTGCACCTTGGTCGGCCTATGTTGACCCACCATCTGAAGACATTTGGAAAGAGCAACAGTTGAGCATGAAATTACGGGCAAAATTGTGCACCGACTGAGTAGTGCTTGCATACCACCTCTCAGAGGCAAAACCACTCGTCTTTGTACAACGAATAATAGTCTGAGCAAAGAATCCGGAAGCCTTCTACGGTTATCAAGAATTGCCCATCAATGGATAAGTAATCCTCCCCTCGACCTCTCCGCGCATTACGGATGAGGTTTCGAGTAGTAAAGCCCGCAAGAAAGCATGACCCATCCTCCTTGACGGTGTGCATGAAGCAATATGGGTAATGCCCGTCGTGCATCTCCGGTGCCAAATCGTTGATCCACTTTTGCAATGCCGCCTTGGTACTATGGGGCGGTGGCATACGACGCTGGGACCAATTGGTTATCCACCGGGCGGTCGTCTTGTTCACCAATGGGTCACCCGAAAATGCTTCCCGCATTAGAGCCAATGACCGCTAACGACAATTAGCAGCTAGCAAGTCTTGCAGCTTCAGCGTCATTGCTAGCGGCAAGTGCAGGGCTGTGCATTGCATGTATGCTGAACGGGTTGTGTGCTCGTGGAACCCGACTTCTCTAAGCCTCCAACAGCTAGCATCGTTGTCGTGGTAGACCCATCGCTTGGTGTCGCAACCTTGATGTGCACAATCATAACCACGGTTGTGACCTAGTCTGGACACGAAACGACCATCAATAATTCTAGCCGCCTTGCTTGCAAGTTTTGCGGTACGGTAAGCTTGCCTGTCCAAAGTTGCCAAAGCAAGTGTCCTCATCACTTGGCGTCTCGCGCGTAGGTTCGGTTGCTGACGTGTTGGTACTGCCGCGGTAGGTCGCGGGGACGGGGTAGCAGCAAAGAGGGTCTGTAGGGCCGCTGCGTTGGAGACGGCAAGCTTGAAACAGCCCATGCATGCCGTTGTGGTGTTGGGTGAGATGGCAGCAAACGCCTGCTGCAAGCCGGTTCCCAAGCTAGCAATAGGTAGCTCCCCAACTGCCTCACAACCACATTGGTTAGAGATGTTCGGGTTTTATGAGCTGTATGTTCAAACAGGGCAGGGTAGGGTGAGAAATAGGAAACTAAGGTACCCTATGGTTGAGTACCCTAACATAAAGTCCAGTAAACCAACTCCTTGCATCTTAATCGGCACACATGGCAACACAAAGCAATGCAGCGCAAAAACGGTACTACGGTTGATCATGGTACTACGTGCATTGCGAGTCCCTAACCCCAACTCAAGGGGCCACGCCACAAAGCGTGG
Source organism: Eutreptiella sp. 'Long Island Sound 2002' (assembly GCA_964036045.1). NCBI lineage: Eukaryota > Euglenozoa > Euglenophyceae > Eutreptiales > Eutreptiaceae > Eutreptiella > Eutreptiella sp. 'Long Island Sound 2002'. The sequence goes on along the minus strand of OZ038400.1, from coordinate 26,380,259 downwards.
ACTACGAGTCCCTAACCCCAACTCTAGGGGCCACACAACAAAGCGTGGATTGCGGGTCCCCAATCCCACCTCCAGGGGCCCCACAACAAAGTGTGGATTGTGAATCCCTAACCCCAAATCAAGGGGCGCAACAATACTGACCAATATGGGGTTGTGAAACAAACAAGTGGAACACCCCACATTTCACATTGTGTACCGCCATTCCACTCCCGGGTTTCCACACGGCCACCAAACGCTGGTGGTCACGCGGTTCCGGGCTTCGCCCACACTCATTGCTGAGTGGGGCACCGCTAGCGTAGCAAGGCTAGCGGCTCCGCTTGAAGAGTAGATGGATCGGACACAATCCTCAATGTGGGTGGCAGCGCCCCGCGCCAGGGGCCCCTTGTCCGCGGGCTGCCGATTGCATTCAACATGTCTGGGCAACAAACGACATTTATATAGTGCCTCATCTTGCTAATCTGGCGCTCCAGAGGGGGTCCAGACGGGGGGTTGGTGTCAAGCCTCACAGGTCAACGTCCCATGTGGGTGGGGAGCAATCAACCCAGAAAAAGAGTGGATGTGGTGGGAATGCACAAAAAGGTAGAAATGGGTGAAACAAGGGTGTAAATCCAAGCTGAGGGGGCGGGTGGGGGGGTCAAAGTCAAACTGGCTTCATCACCTGTGCCGTCATGGGGTCCCCGCACACACCACGTTCCCCCACAGGTGTGCCTAGGGAATCACCCAGCACAATTTTTTGACCACTTGTAAAATTTGCGGCATTTGCGCTAAAAAGAAATACTGCACGCAGAAAAAAATGTCTAAGTATTTTTTTTTAGCGCCGAATATTGTTTTAGCGCAGAACATTTTTTTGAGTGCGGATTAGTTTTTTTAGCTAAGAAAAAATATAACCTCTAAAAAAATAATCCGCATCTAAAAAAAAATACAGGACCCCCATACCATGCAACCACAAGTGTACACACACAGAAAAACAAAACAACAAATGCTGCACACAATGGAAACCTCTCCACGACAAGGCAAAGGCCTGACTGTTGCCTTACAACAGTGGGAATCTCCAACAGACCTCCACTCGCAGCATTAGTACTGCTGCACCAGACCACTGGTGTGATGCTGCGGCTGAATTGCACATCAGATCCCACAAGATTCGGACTTGGGGAAAAGGTTGTGGGGGCCGCTGGCTGGGGTGGTCATTTTGAGGCTGGGGCAGCTGGGGACAAACTCAGGGAGTTACAATTCGGTTGGAGAGCGGTTTGGCACAGGGCAGACCGTCAATCCTGAAGGGCGTTGGGCGACTTCCGCCCGCTGCACTCCTTGACATGAGCGGGCCCCGGTGGTCTAGTGGTCGGGGTGCGTGCTGCGGGTCCTGGAAAACCCCGGGTTTTGGGGTGGCCGAAAGCAGATTATGGTGGGTCCAATAGACATTTAGAAGTCCTTGTGTTGGAGCCCTGGGGAATGGAGGAGGGGGCGCAACAAGGCACTCATGTTCGTGCAGCGCCTGTGCACGCCCAGGCAAACACCCACTTCCCTTTCGCAGTCAAGAGGGTGTAGGGGGTATGGGGGTCAAGCATGCGCTGTTCTGCTGGGGCTGACTGGCCTTGGGCATATTATCCTCCCCCCTCCCCCTTTCCCCCCTCTTGGCAGTGCATGCAGAGGAGGGGGGGGGGTGCATGGGGTAGGGGATGCAGGGATTGGCCGACATGACCCTTCATACTGTTGACCCCCCCCCCCACCTGGGCCACTTCGAAACACCGCTGCAGGCCCTGTCGCCCTCCTACACCCCCTCCTTCTGCATGCCTCCATGTGCAATACACAGTCTTCCTCATGCTGGTCACCATCTCCGCACTTTAAGGGTCTTCCCTTTCCCACCGCATGCCACAGGGGTCCCTGACGGACGTTGGTCTTATGAGCCGCACCCAGCAGAGGGTCCCCAAAGTGGCAAAGAGACAAACGATTCCCCCGGCGCAACGAAGAGAAGGGCTGCAGAGACCTTGCGGTCTTCGGGTCACCAACGCAGTGGTGCCCTCCGACGGGTCCGGCGGCCCTCCCTGACTTCATGCCCCAGAGCATTGGGCATTGTGGGCCCCAGCACCCACCCAAGCCACCCTCCAGTGCCAAGGGGTTGTGCCTTGCTACCCCCATGACGTGGGTGGGCACCGCACACGGGGTGGGGCTGCATGGAACCTTTGGGGAGGAAGGGCGGACAGTGCGGTGGTGCCTCTGGTGTGTGGCACGGTGTGGGACAGGGGGGTGGGGTACAGCCACGCCACTCCGCTTTGAGTGTGGCAGCAGCAGGAGGATTGTCAAGGGTGAACTCAGGTAAATTTGTGCAGGGTGTGACATACAGTAAGGGGGAGCGTTTGTGCCGCGCACACCGCGCGCCACTTTTGCGGCGAGTACACCCTGGAACCAGGGGCCATCGACTTTGGGGGTTTCCGGACACGCTGATGGTTTGGGCAAACCCCCGGTTTTTTCCACGTCCCCAAAAATAGTGAAAAATGACAATATGCACATTACCGAAACCCCCTTGGGTTCAGCTGGGAACGAGGTGACGAATGGTCAAAGTGGCAAACCTTTGCCCGTCGGTTGGGTTGTACACTTGCTGTCCTTCTTTCCCTCCCATCCCATGTGCCATGTTGACCGCCACGAGCAGTTGTGTTTTGCTATTGATCTCAGGTCACTGAAGCACAATGAATTGCACTCTTTTCTCGTTGGAGACATACGTTGCCGAGCTATTGCGTGCAGGTCCAATGTGGACTCCTTAGATGGTTTTGGGGCTTGCATGGGGCCAGCCACGTTATCGCTCTTGTTGGCTGCTGATGCTGCCTCTGGCACCTGGGACACACGGGGCGCGGAACCCCGGCTGCCCGCTCCAGAGGACGGGCGGCCGGGGGAGGGACAGCGCCTCACACCAGACGCCCCTCACAACGGTGGCAGGCCACCCCCATCCGGGGACGGCCCCCCACCAAGCCCGCGGCACGCAGCCCCCACAGGGCGTGCAGGCCAAGCCAGGTAGGGGGGAACCGGGACCGGACTGCCCCCCCCGAAGCACGCCAGACGGAGCAAGGGACCGGGGCAGGACACGCGGAGGGGCACAAACCGGGTGGAACCGCCCTACCAGCGCCAAGTGCCGGGACCGCGCGGGGTGCGCAGGCCACACCACCCAGGGGGGGGGGAGCGGACGCTGCGGGAGCGCGAGCGCACACACATGCAAAGGGCACGCGGGGACTACCCGAAGGGCAACCGGACCGAGCTCGCGGAACGCACAGACCGCGTGGAATGGCATACCAGCGAGCGAGGGTAAGGGACAGCCGGACAGAATGGCCCACCACAAGCAGCGCGGGACACCCGGGGCGGTAAGAGGGAAACGGGAGAGACACAAAACCAGGTACCGGCCCGATCCCCCCGAACCGGCCGCGAGCGCCGCGCACACATGGACGGGGCACTGCACCCGCCAAGGCAGTAGTGGCGCACTGCGGCACGCCCCAGCCCCTAAGCTAGGCAGCCTCCGCGCCAGCCCAAGGGGGTCCCACTGGCGACAAGCCAGTAGCACGGGCCCGGCAGCGCCGGCGCCCCGGGCTACCACGCATTAGGGGGGCGACGCAGTGGGTAAGCGCCCGCAGCCACGGCTGCAAATGGATGCACTGACCGGGGAGTGGCGAAATGGGGAAGCCAGGGAGGGACGGGGCTCCGAGCTCTGTGAACCCGGGGGACTCCGCCACCAGGCAGGAGGTGCGTCTTGGAGGGCCCCCCACTAGGACCCGGTGGGGAGGATATCACCTGGCCCGACCAGGTGGCCCCCCGGGGCCGAAAGGCGTCTAGTACCCGCAAAATCAAACCTCAAACCGCAAACCTCACAATGGTCCCGCATGTGAACTCACCTATACAGGGAAGACCTCATTTGTGTCCCCAAAGACTATGAAGAAACTATGTTGGAATGGGCACACAAAACGGATGGTCATTCTGGGGTGGAAAGAACTCTTTGGTTCTTCCAGAAGTATTTCTTCGCTAAAAGTAGCGATGCATCTCTCAAGAAGATTTTATCTAAGATCATCGCTGAGTGTCCCTGCACTAAGGCTAAAGCTAACACTGCAGCGGATCGTGGTGAGGTAAGGAATCTCCCGATTCCGAACCAAATGAACTCCATCCTCTTTGTGGATTTTATGGAGTTACCTAAATTCGCTGGCCATCACTTCGCCCTCCTGGTGACGGATGGACTCAGTCGCTACAGCCGAGTGTTTCCCCTTACTAAGAAGGTAGATGGTGAAGAAGTATTGAAAGAGATTTTCGAAGGATGGGTACAAGTCTACGGATTACCAAAGATTATCCACAGCGATCAAGACATCCGGTTTACCAGCCCTACTGGTTGGTACCGAAGCGTCGTGAGAGCTATGCGTACGGAAGTCCAGTTCGGAACTCCTTACCTACGAACAAAGAATCCTCTGTGCGAACGCCAAATTGGCTGTTTCAAGACAGTCATGAGGATTCTGATGCTGAACGAGAAGAGCCGAAACTGGCTAACACTAGTCCCATATGCTATCTACTTGATGAATAATCAAGTGAGCAGCAGGACTGGTTTCACCCCAACGGAACTGTTCCTAGGGAGGCCAGGCTTCAACTTCGAATTCCCCTGCGCGAGCGAAGGAAACCCTAAAGTTGATGACTGGCTCACCGAGCAAAAACAGATCGCCGATCTATGCCAATCACTACTGGAAAAGAAAAGAAGTAAGGAGAATCGTACCAAGAACCGCAAAAGAAAAGAAGCTATCTACCAAATTGGTGACTGGGTTCTGGTATATTACACAAGGTTCAAGGCATGGCCTTGTAACACGCTGGACAGCCCTTACTTCGGACCATTTCTGGTCACGGATGTAGCTGAAGGATCCGTGTGGATCAAAACTCATCCTAAGTACGGAGGTCTGGTTGAAGTGGGTTACCCACAGCTTAAGCACTATGACGTGCTAGACGACCTCTACGACTGGGAAGAAGATCTAGAAGAAAGACTGGAAGCTGCAGCCGAAGATTTGGCCGCGGATCCTATGGATGAAGATGAAGAACTGCCGCCTATGGTGGATGACGGTTCACTACGGATGCCTGAAAGGAACATCTCTCTCTCTAGACCTACTGTACCTACTACACCTACGGCCGTAGAGGCTAGACCCAAAAGAATAAGCGCTAGTGAACCCATTACGTTTACTGAATCAGAGATGAAAAAGCAAGACTACTACTTTGTTGAAAGAATCCTCCGCCACACCTACAAACGTGGTTGGAGATTCTATACAAAGTGGTCTGGCTATTCTATCTCTGACTGTACCTGGGAGCCAGTGACGGCTTTCATACTCGATGACGGTAACGTCAACGAGGTTTTTGCTGATTACTGCAAATCTCATGATTTGCGTGACATTCTACAGTCAGCCCAAAATCAGGCCCGCAAGCGTGCTGGGAGGTGAGACTATTCCCTTTTGTTTCATAGCACCTGTGAAAAAGGTGCATCTATGGTCCTAAGGCCCTGTTTCACTGAGCAGTGAGTTCTCACTCACTAGCCTGGGAGTTGTCGTGGATTTCCAAGGGAACTCCGAGGCTGGGGGACAGGTTTCACCAATCTAGGGAGGGAGAGAGATGAGCGGTGTGTAACTGGCGCGCGTGTGAGTGTCAACAACCCCAACTGAAGTGTGTTGCCTAGGAGAGAAGTGAAACACTACTGCTAAGCAAGTTGATTCTTACGGGTGGTGAACACCTGGTTCCATTTTGGAACAGTCAAGCATCCACCACCGGAGGGGCAGGGTTGGTGTTCCCCAGGGATGGGACCTCCCCCAGGTACTGGGTTGGCTGCAGGACGAGCAGAGCTTGCATGGGCCGCCCAACCACAACTAGGGCTACCCCCTTGGCTGCAAACCTCCCCGCCTTGAGCACCCACGGTCAAAGATGCTAAAGCCTGATCCTACACCGCAAGACACCCTGATCCTACAACTTCCCACACACACGCCCACACCAAGGCAAGTCAAGTTGTAGCTAACACCAAGCATCCCTGAACAAACAGTGAACGCTTTGGGTGCATCTCGCCTCCGGTCCGATGACACCCGTGCAAGTGTGGACACGGAACCGAAGCTCAACGTGATCCGTGCAGAGTGAGTGAATGGCGCGCAAAAGTGTGTTGTGTTGAGTATGTGTGTGCAGTGCTGTGCCTGGATGTGCGGTGCAGGGCGAGCATGTGTGTGAATCTACCTCAGGGTCTCTAACTTGGGGCTACCCAAAAAAAAAAGAGAGAGGGTCACACACGGGGAGACCAGGAAAAAACCGTCAGGGATCAGATGGGCGTGGGAACAAGGGCCAGCGTACGCTGACCAACGCGAGCGCCCTTGCCCATTCCAATCCCCTGCCTTCCCAGTCTCCCACTCGCTGATCCTAACGCTCTACAAAGGAGTAGCCCTTTGCAGGAGCGCCCCTTGCTAACGCCTCCGACCCAAATCCCACTCTCCACTCCACACTCCTCCCACACTCGTGCAACTCAAACCGAACAACTTTCAAGTGAGGAATTTCACCCCAGAGTTTCATTGGACTTTTTGAGTTGCAACGGTCCTACACTCTCTAACACACGCTGCATGTGTGAGCGGCACGGTGAAACATATGAGTGTTTTAAGTGCCTGCACGTGAACATATGCATGCACAAGACGTCTCACGAGGCGTTCCACCAAAACTACTCAACAGGGGACACTGACGCATATAGCGGCGCCTCCGCTATGCATGCATGCTGTCCTACAGAGTGAGCAAGGAAGGTTCTCCCTACCTCCCAAACCTTGAATGTTTCCCTTATGAAGGTTTTACCCTCTATCCTACTTGGATTCAGAGTTTTTACGTGTGCATGACGCGGCGTACACTGCTATATTGCATGCGTGACGGCCTGTTTCCCTCCTGAATCCTGCCTGAATGCCAGCCCAAGCCAAACCTTGCGAGACGGCAAAGCAAGGTAAAAACACGCTACGCGTGTTGTGCAAGCTCCAACCAACACGTATGCTTCATTTCTGTTGTGCTATGTGTGGCTGATGTTCAAACTCGCCTATTAAACGCACAGTGGTGAATTGATGTGCGCAAAACGTACAGTTACCCTATGGCTGTACTGTGCACCCTCTCCGCGCAAAAATGTTTGCCTGTCTGTAAGCCTCACTTTATAAAATCGCGTTTTTCGCTGCTCGCTGTTTTCCGAATTCTTTGCTTTACAAAACTGCGCTTTTTGCAGCTTCAGAAGCGCTTTTTACAAAAGTTCAAAAGTTTTTGGACTTTGGAGGCTTCGCCCCCAGTCCCGCACGGGGGACGCGCGCTGTTACTGGAGTCGCCAGAACTCCCAGCGCTACACTTTGCGCTTTTCAGGTGTCCAAATATTTTTTCAAGTTTTGGTTCCTGGCGAGTTAGAGGCTCAGCTACGATTCATTTTGAAGTTCATTTCAAGCTTTATTCATTGCCGATTTCACTTTGAATTTCAAAAAATCGGTATCTGCATTTGTTATGTAAGGCTTCCCAAAGGATTCCTACGCCTTGTCCATACTTTATATATCACTTTGAGCACAATCTATCTGGAACTTCTGGTATTTGCATTTTTAGCTCCAAACTAATCACCTATTGTGCTGTGGTAGGAGTGGTATAGTAAGAAAGGTAACTCACATGTATGCTTTCCGAAGTCATTCCACTCATTCTTTATGTGGTACTGAGGTGCAGTGATCATACTTGGTATTGAAGGTAGTCCAGTTCTGGACTGAATAGTAAATGCTAAGAGATTTCACAGGGCTGCATATGACTATGGCCACAATATCATTTTTCCGCCTATTTTTCTGAGTATTTACTCCTAATTTCCAGGGCTTCAGTCGGGGGGGGAGTGAGATTGAGCCCCATGGAGTATATATTTTGAACTCAGAGTGTACTTCATTTGAACTCAGAGCAGATTCAGATCATTCATCATCATTCATCATCATCATCATTCATCATGCATCATGTGTCATGTGTCATGCATCATGTGTCATGACATGCTGGCGCCCTAGCATGTGTTTTTCACATTCCAACCCAAAACTTCACTTTCGCTCAGAACTAACACAACCACAACTCCACTCTTATGGGTTCCTAAGAAGGTTATACTATTCATTTTTCATAACTCTTTGAATTTGGATGATCACATTTTTGACATCATGTATTGTCATGCATGTCATGCATGATCGACTCATTTTGTGAGTGATACCACACATACTACCTTCGAAGGAGTCTAAGGCCCCTAAGGGACCTCTATTTACTCTACAACCCTTTTCCATGGTTGTCCCTACTACCACATGTATTTTAATGCCTATTTGGTGGGTCGCAAGCATGTTTCATGTATTGGGGGATCCCAAGAGTATACCTAGGCCTAAGCCAAGCCCCAGACACAAGAGGAGAGAAGAGAGATAGATAGAGGAGAGGCGCCTGGCAGCGACACCAGGGAGCACGTGGTGCTTCCTGGGTAAGTCCGAACTAGGTTTATTTTACTACAAGAGGGATATTTGTATGGTGAGAGTGGAAGAGAGGTAAGGAGTGAACATGACTGAAAATAATGATTGTGTTTCATAGTCCCTTTTTGCTATGGACTAAGCTGGAAGACTACAATACTATGAGCCCATTACTTTGCTGTTGTTGAGGAGGGTGCCAAATCTAACTGAATGCTTCTTTTTGCTTGAATTTTTCTTTTTATACTATAGGGAGTATTCATTCACCCTAGAAACATTATTTCTTCTTCGAAAAATCCTAGGGTTCTCATTTGTACAACACTGGTACTATTTCTCTCTCCTCGTTTTTTCAAAACATTGTAATGCTTTGTGCGAGTAATGTGCTGAAAAAAGAAAAAATTAAGAATAAGTGCAAGGAACGCTAAGCACTGACACCGTGGGGGGAGCCACAGCTTACTCGCCACTGGCAGCCCAGCCAACAAGGCATCTGGCAAGGAGAATCATGCAAAAAGAGAAGCAAAAGGAGGACAGATACTGACTGCATGGGGCGCGGGTACCAAGGGCAGGGCCATAGGCCGAGCTCTGGACTCATTCACGCTCTGCACCAGGGCGTGGGTGCGCCGAGGTGTGTGTGTGTGTCCCATGCGAGGCACAGGGGGGGGAGTTGAAAAAAAAAGATTTCTATCAAGGTCGCTACAGTTCCGCTGATTGAGTTGCAGACTTAGACAGTACAGTGCCAGACAGAGGACAGTACAGTGCCAAACAGATCGCGTCGTCTTCGAGCCGCGATCAGTGCGGATGGTGCGTCATTCAACTCTTTCAATCAATTCAATTCTGTCACGTAATCATATTGGTGCTGTTCAAAGATCCTGATTGGTTAGTTTAGGCTGTGTTGCAGCCAGCGGTGCCGTCGCCCGAACATGCGAATGTAAGGATTCATTAGGTATGATTCTGATTGAACATTTATCCTCTTCAATTGATTAGTTCGCTTTCGAGGTGGGAATCGTAGATTCATGATGGTGCACCACTATTTTGCTTTGTCGCTTTCCATGTGTTGCATTCACATACTTTCATTACATTCATTGCATTGTTATGCATTCATTTCATTCAAGCATGTGTTGTTTGTTTACTGTTGTTTGGATTTGGGTTGTTACACGTAGTGATGTCCATTGCATGGTTTATTATTGTTTAGTTACGGGCAAGGATAAAGGTAATGCATGTGTGAGAGTTGGATTTGGTGTCACACGTCTCCCATGTTTTGTTTAGCATGGAGCCGTGGTGAGCCCGGCCCCGTCCATGGGGGTAGAGCCAAAAGGATCTTGAATGCCTTGGCCACCACGACCCGCCGCCGTGAAGAAACAGAAATGCTGGGGCCTTGGCAACAGCACGGCGGCCCCACATCGTCAACAATGACTCGGACGTACACGTGGTGATTTCCTTTGTATCTTCCTTGCTTCGCCTTTACTTGCTCGTAGCTTTCTTTGTTGTGTTTGCGGGTATGACCCTAGGAGTATTTTGAATTGAAATATTTTTATGCAAACAATCACATAAATTGTTTTAGATAAATTTTTGCTCGTGTGCACCATTCCCAAAAATTACATAGTTTTATGAGCCCATTTTCCAATCTTTGTTTTGAAGGTTTTGCTAACCATGGAGTAGTTGAAATATAAGCATTTTGGGGATATTCTATAGCAAGTCATACCTTACTACGGAGTCGAGTAGTTCTCTTTTTCTGTGTTTTAGCAGAGCTTCTCCTAATTTTGTGGAAAGCCAACAAATTTTAGGACTTTCTTGCGCCGACTCCGGAAATGCTCTTTTGGAGCAAGGGATTCTTGCTTTGCCATGGGTTGTTGAGTCTTGCTTTGCTTCCCTTTCCTTCTTCCTCACGGACTACCGGGCGCTTGCGCTTGGGCGCCCTTTAAAAATAAAAACAAATCTGCACCTCCGCTTGGGTGCTGCAAGAAATGCAAGCATGCCCCTTTGACACTTTGGACATCGCCAAGAGTTGCCAAGGACCGGTGGAGTCACCCGGGCTCCTTGGTGACTAGCCCCGGGGATTCGCAAGCCCCATGGGTCGTGTTTTCTTGTGTCTCGGTTTCCCATAGGATGTTAAACATTTTTGGGAAAGTTTTATCCCGTAAATTTTTGTTCCGTTGTGTCCTTGCTTGTCTTGGTTTCCTTGTTTTCCATCACCCCATCGACAACGAAGTCTTCGACACCACTATCTCCAACGCTTCATGCTTCACCGACGGAACGTTCGGTGTTTGCAAGCTTTTTGGTGAGAACTTCGGCATTGAGTACGGTACCATGACCACCATTCACTCCTACAATGGAGACAAGATGATCTTGGACGGCCGTCACTCAGATCTACTCCGTGACCGTGATGGAGCTATGAACATCCTGCCCAACTTCATAGAAGTCACCGAAGCCTTCGTTCTCCTGCTGCCTTAGTCGGGGGGCGAGTTGAATGGTATCGCTCCCCATCTTCCTACTCGCAATGTGGGCGTCATAGACTTGGTTGCAAAGACCCTCAGGAGGACCGACGAGCAGGCCGATATGAACGATGACTCATCCTCCTCCGCGCCATCGGCCTTGCCTTGCTGCTGGGCATGACGCCTCTTCAGGCCATGTGACCAAAGGGAGAATTTGTGTTTGTACGGGCACGGATGTGAGAATGTGGGCTGGAATGCCACTTCTCTGTGCGTGCGTGGATATGTGCTGGCACGTGAGGAGTACACTCGTGTGTGGAGGAGTTTTGCCCTCGAGTCCACAGGTGTATTTTGATTAGATGATGCACAGTTCTTGCGATGATACGCATGTAGTTAGCTTTACTACCGTATACCTAGAACTCAAGGTAAGATACAACCCGATGTACCTGGATGGCTGTGAGGCGCCATATTCACTGGTCTAGGACTGTTTGTGGATTGTATGATTTTTTAGGAATAATGTATGCCTACAGTCGTACTACGTTTGTACTTGGTTTAGTTACATTGCCTACGTTGAGTACGCTGTCTTACCAGTCAAGTTCCTTACCTAGTCCCATCAGTGTACTAGTGTATATTGACTTGGTATTTGTTTTTGTTAATGCGTCTGCCTTTATGTACCGTCGCTACCGTCCAGGTTGCCCTCACCTTGGTTTGCCGTGTCAGTGGATTTGGTTATTCGTTTTGCTTTCTTGTTTACTGTGGTCCAGACCAACCTCGGGTGTGGGTTCGCTTGGAAATTGAGCCGAGCGCCTTATTCAGCTTACTGTGCGTAGCGTTGGGTGATCGGAGACCGTTTTCTTGTGTCCTAGTGCGATCAGCAATTTCCAATGCACACCGAAAAGGTTTGGCCTTCGGAGGATCCACTGGCCATCCATTTACGATTGACAGGTGTTTGATTATGCACTGGACAGAGCACGGTGCTTGTTTCCGCAGGCGCCCCCAAAAACACAGTGCGGTTCCCTGGCGCAGCCGCTTGTTATTATGACGACCGGTACAGGACCACGTGGACGCTGCCCATGTTTGCCTGCACTGATGCCAGCCAGGTCCGTCTGCACTGATGCCAGCCAGGTCCACCTGCACTGATGCTGCCCAAGTTTGCCTGCACTGAGGCCAGCGACGGGCGCGTGCACTGACGCCAACGAAGATCGGCCGCACTGAGGCCAGCCAGGCGCTGCACGAGGCCAACAATGGCTGCAAGGCCTACCCTCAGTGCTGCCTCCGATTGGCTGCCAATGACTCCATCAAGCAGGTGCAGGTGATGTCTTTCTTGGTTCGGAAGCCTGGTCTGGCTGCTGCCACTTCGTCCTGCCCTCCTGCTGGGCGATGGCTGGCACCACAAGCGAGAAGGAGGTGAAGGTCTGGGGCCCCATTGACAAGAAGAGGGCGACCCGACCATCAGGTGCTCAGTGCACCTGTATCCCCCAGAGGACAACATGGACTTCGCCGAGAATCCCAGGGGATGGGGCGTCACCCGGGCACCCCTGTGGGTTAGCCCAGGCACCCCTGCCAGACCCTGCCTACTTTCTGGCTAAAATTTTGGTGGTCCTTTGCCCTCATTTTGGGCTGCCAAATTCGGCAAGCCAGTTAAAGGGAATTTCCTTCCCCTAGGATAGGTGACGCCAAGCCAGAAGGGCGGGGGGTTACGAAAAATCAGCTCTTCGGCACGCATTTTCTGTGCCAGGAGACCCCCCCCCCCCTTCATACACTCGGTGCTTGCGTGGGCGCTTCGCTTAGGCGCCAATCAATCAAGTGTGCCTGATTCTAACCCCCTGCGCTTCTTTCGTTCCTGCTTCTGTTCCCCTCTCTCATTTCATCAAGACTGGATTCTTCATGAAGGAATATTCTGTGGGTAACGTGTGCCCTGACAGAGAGCAGCGTGCTTGCTCTGGTTTGGTCACATTCCTTTGCAGCTGTAGTTATGCTGAATGCACCTTGCTTCATTGATGTTTCTGTATCCCTTTCCTGCCCCAGATCCTGGTAACAGACATTCGCTTGTTAGCTGTGCCCTCAGGAGGTTAAAGGTTTTACATCCAGGCATTTCCAGGTTGTATGACACTGCTCCACAGGGTGGGTGCTCCAGTATCTGCGATCCTTTGCCAACCTTCGTCTGTGTACGCCCTGTCACTTGAGCCTGCTGGGAAACCGATATCAGTGCCAGTAATGCAGATAGTCTGGTGCTCGAGAAGCTTCCATTCCTGGTTCACTGACAAAGTCCATCGACGCTCAGCAGCTGCCGGCGGTGAAACAGGGTGCCCATTTTTCTTTCTAGTTCTGAGAGAGGGTACTGGAGGAGATTCTGGGGTAACTGCAAGTATCGAAGGTGTTGATGTCTATGTAGGAGGTCGACCTGTGTCCATCCCATAGTCCATAGAGTGTGTGCCACTGTGAGTGCCACCGAGTGTGACCAGAGCAACCGGTATTACCACGAGGGTGTAGATCACGCACCGACTTAGGCGGCTCAAGTTGCATGGTCAAAATCACACCAAATGCACCCAATATGGACCATGCAAAATTTTTTTTTCACAGGCTCTGTTTTTTGAAAACAGAATATTAGTCCAAAGAAAGTATCTTTCTTACCATTTGTGCCATTTTGTGCTTTTTTTCGGACAGCCGAAAACGAAAAAAAACTATAAAAAAAATAAATCAATCTTATGATTTCAGTGGAAAATGATGTGCTTTTAGCGGAAATTGGCGAATAAATACATTTTGCGTTCCCCTTGTTTTTCGGATGAACATGGTCTGCAGAAAAAATGATTGCAACATCATTTTCTCCTCTGCATGTTCATTGCATACCTGAAAAAATGATTTACTGATTGAATTCTATGCGCGAGGCCTCGCGCAATCAAGACCAAGGATCATTAAAACAGAAGCATGGCGGATTGAAAATCAACGCAAAAAATATGCAACATGTGGTTCAAGGGCTGCCCCATGCGCGAGGCCTCGCGCATAACTTACTAAACCAAAAACCTCACCAGATTCATTTTCCTTTGGAAAGACGGCTTCAGGGTCGAGTGGTCTTACTACCCACCCCACGGTTTGATTTCTGATTTGCACTGCCTGAAAAGAGAGGTATAGGTTGTGACTTTCAAGTTCTGGGACTGCATTGCAGTCCTCATTGCGCGAGGCCTCGCGCAAAAAAAGGCCCAGAAAATGTATTCTTTGTACCTCATCTGATGGCGCTTGTGCACAACCTTCACTGAAGCAACGAGTACCTAAATTGTCGTTGAGTCATTGAAATTTACCAGAAGCTTGCCCCCCGCGGAGGCGGAAAAACTCTCTTTGGTCTTGGTCAGCCCCTGCGCTTGGCAGACTGCTTCCCCGAGGGCACCTTCTTTCTCCAGGTATCGAACATCATCTTGATAATATGTGTCGTTTGCACTACATTGCATTTTACTCTCGAAAAAATCAGTTTTTTTGGCCCAAACAAACGCTCAAAAAAGTGCCACGCATGGCAAATTCATATTTTCTTTGCACATTTTATTTTGGTCTATAGTCAACAACGGAAGGATCAATTTTTCTTCAGCCAAAGCTACAAGGGGGGTCCCTGTCCAGCGGAGCCTCATCTGTTGAGTGGACATGCTTCATGTGTTACCAGTGATACTCTTTTTGTTGCTTGACACTCCCCAAAACTTGTCGCAGGTGTGCATCATGAGCAATGCTGAAGGATGCACCCTGTGCAACACCTCCAACGTATGTGCTCCTTTTGCTAGGAATGCAACAACATTAGAAATGATTTCCTGAGCCATCAATTAGATTTGCAAGGCTTGTTTAGAGCGCTGAATGTCCGCCCGCGTAAACATATTGTACAATTTGATCAAGTCAAGGGTGCCTGTAATGTGACTCCAGTGTAGGCGCCTGCTTGATTCCTCAATTCTACCATCATTACCTGACTTTGGAGGGGCAATGGACTGCTCCTTGCGCGAGGCCTCGCGCAAGGAACAGTCCATTGCCCCCAAAAAAGCATTTTTGGGACCCATCAGGACCAAGAAAAGGCCAAAATTACTTACATAAGAGTTCTTTTGGTGTTTCAAAAACGGCTTGATTTTTTGCAAGCCAAAGAATGGTTCTTTTGATGGTTTTTGAGGCCGTGTATTTTGGGCACTTTCTGTCGTTTTATACCATGCAACTTGAGCCGCCTAAGACCTAGCAAAAATCTGTATAGCAGCTGTATAGCAGCTCAGGAGTGAGTTACTGTTTTTAGAGAAAACTCCGCTGCAGCCCAGGTTGATGTAGTTACGGTGTATTACGCGGACATTTACTTAGGAGTGATACTTAGAGGATATGACCTGATCCGTGAGATAGGGAGTATCCTATGTAAATGAGAACTCCTTGTGATGTAACGTACTATGACGGAGATACAGATATAGATTTACTAGCTGAATTTTAGGTAATTGGCGGTTATGACTCAGGTGAATACACACAGTGAGATGAACAGTACCCAGCTAGTTTGTCTGGTGATGGCAGTCTGTAGGATACGGAGTGCCCCGTGTCATGTCCGTGGTGTGCTGATGCGCGGTTGTATAGGAGGTGTATAGGTGAACAGATTTATTGCTCGTGTACTGCTGTGAGTGCGATGCAGTTACATTGATACCCCGTTGTCAGCCCTGAGGTGGCAAATACAGGTCTTGCCAATTTGAGGCCAAGGGGATGTTTGAGGCGACACTCTGATGGTGTTGGTCTCACTGTGCTGGCAATTGTTTGCTTGTGTCTACGTATGCCAGCCAGGGTGTGTGCGTGCGTGAGTACCTGTGCGCGCGTGTTCTGCGTCACGAGAGGTACCGAGAGCAAACACCCCTGCAAGACATTGGCTTCCCCTGTGGGGGGTAGATTTCGCTGTGATTGTGTAGTGTTGATTTGAGCCTGTTAGTTTAGTTGCAAGTCAGCGAGTGCTTCTTGTTGGATAGGTGTCTCCCATTCTTCTGCCTTTCTGCAATCAGCCAGTCTTTCAGTCGGTCTGCCTGTCTGTGTCTTGGTTGTGGTTGATTGTTTGTCGTTGACCTGATCCGTCGTTCCGGTTGCAGCACCAGGCTATACGCCACACTAACCCATAGTTGACCCATGTCATACAGCCATCTGCATCTCAATGGGCATTTGGCCTGTTTGGTTTATGGCCCTGTTAGCTGGCGCCAACCGGTGACAGGCAGTTGTATCCGTGGTGGCAGTGACCGAGAGCCAGTCTGAGCGACCGCTGTATCCAAGTCAGCTGGCCAACCCATTAGCCTGCACTCTGCAGGACCGTGCGACCTCGTTCTCTCTGCCTGACGCCTTGTTGGCTGGAATGCCAGTGGCGAGTTCGCTGCGGCGTTCTCCACGGTGTCAGTGCATGGAGACGTCGTTGCCTTTCGTGCAGTGGTATGGAAGTGGTATGAAGTTTCAATTTTAGTTGCATTTATAGTGTTTTGTACCAGCTTACTTCCCTGTTGTTGGCACAAAAATCAGTGTCGTTCTCGCCTGTGTCTGCGTGTAATGTGAGGGAGTACCTAGTTATGTATTAATCATTCCTGACCCTGAGGATGGTCATGCCCTCAGGGTAAGGCAGTCTGTGGCAAGGACTGGAGGAATGACGACCCTTCCCCGTACCTGAGTCCGGAAGAAGCCAGAGATTTGGTTTACTGTCTGTACCTTCGTCTGATACGAGGATAGCTGGTAACTGCCTAGTGTGATGCAGGTAGTATGACAGTTGACTGTAATAGAAGTCCAGAGGTCAGTGATACCCTACAGGTGACTGAGTTTACCAGTTCGTATGCGAGAGATGAACTTTGGGTTGATGGTAATACCCCTAGTCACTCCGATGATTACGGTCATAGCCGTGTCTGCTGAAGCTTTTCAGGAATGTAACAGTAGCTACATGGTTAGTTCTACTGTGATGTACTGCGTGTTCACCTGGAGTGTCAGTCGCTGTGGCACTAATGTAACTCAGTGGCACCTTAGGACGGTCTGAGCTCTAGGAGTCCAAAGTTTGTAGTCTGTAGTCTGATGCTGCCGCACCCCAGTGTGACGTTCTTCCGTGTATTTTCTTCCGTCTGTAGGGCCCAGCTATGGCATTGGGGAAGAGACAATTATTTCTAATCCTAAACAGGTGTTGATTGGAGGAGGCCTCTCTGTTTTCTTGGCTCCTTGCGTTGAAGTTTCATGCAGAAAATACCTTCTTTGTTGTCCCCCTTAACCCTATCTGTGGGTGATTGGCTAGGTTGGTGTGACCTCAGGCCCGTCCTAAGGTCTTACGGGATGTAGTGACGACTGTTTTTCTCTCCTCTGTGTCACTCTCCGTATTTCTATTTTTGTTCCCCAACCATGGGCAGGTTGGCCCTCCGTAGGGAGTGGGAAGCTCTGGCGACACCCCCGCTATATGGGGTAGATTGGTTTCGTGTTGGTAAACGTTTGCTGAGTTGCCTACCGGATGGAATACAGGTACCAAAGCTTTTGGCCTATGCCTGTGTGCGCACTCACTCTGTAGTGTGCTTGGAAGTTATCCTTTTGCTGCTTTGGTGGCAGTTTGCCATGTCTTTCTGAATCACTCTGTTCTAGACCCTGTAGTGGTACTGTCGGTACAACGAGCAGATGGGTGGTATAGCAGTTCTGATGTGTATGAGTGAGTCTGCTGTTACCGGTGAGGGAGCTGTGTATGATTCTGCCCTGTGGCTGGTGTGATATGTCCTTCCCTAGTTAGCCCACGAGGCATTTTTTTGGTTGCACCCTGGAGGCCAGTTTGAAGGCCCAGGCACAGTGTACCTGAACTGAGACAGGCCCCAGAGGGGAGCACTGTCGCCACTATTCTGCAATTGCAATTGCGACTGACTACTTTGTGTAGCTGAAGTAGTTGATACCCCGGTGAGTACCCGCAGATTGAGTCTCTGTGACCCTGGGTGGACTAGTACTCATACGGTGTGAGCTTATATGTGATATCCCATAGGCCATACTAAAGCACCACCTATGTTACAGATGCCTGGGTTGCCAACTTGGGAGACCACTAGGTGAGTGAAGACAGCCTACTATGTACTTGAGTATATTGGCTGTAACGCCAGTACAGGAAACCCGTGTGTAAAGCAACATCAATGTTGTAGCCGCGGGTGCTGTACTGTGTATTATTACAGGAGTATTGTACGAGTAACCCTGAGTGTCACAGAAACCGCCTTTAGGTGAGTAACCTCTGGACTCTAGTGAGCATAGATGACTTTACTGTACTGCTATAGCTTAGCCTTAGTCAGCCAGACGGATAAACCCTTTGGCCTGCAAGACAGCCTACTGCAGGTAGTCTGGTTATATTGCTGTGAGAGCATGACCGAGTAGCAGCCGGACTGAGTAGCAGCTTGTAGTGAATTTGAGGTAGAGTGTATGTGTAAACATAGAGGTAAGTTTGCCGCACTCAGTGGCTTTGTAGCTGGTTTCCTGTCTAGGAGAATGATAGGGATGGGCTAGGGCAACAGAAGGAAGGGACGTACTGACCTTGGGGACCTATAGGGAGAAAACAACCCCTTTACCGAACATGTGCGTGGAGTCGCGACCACTGCACCACGGGGGGTATGACTCTGCGGGTCATGTATTCCGCGAACAGTCTCCAGGCAACTCAGTAGAACCCACCTGCCCCTAGCCAACCTTCTGCGGATGATCAGCAGTGGTGACTTGTAAGTTAATCAGCAGTGTACTGGAGAGGTACGGTCGTACTTGGTTTGTAAACTGAGGGTCTGTAATGGCCATCCCCTGCACTTTAGTGCCAGACAGTCACCCGTGGGTCGTCAATAGAGTCTGTTTTCATCCGGACATAGGTTCCCGTTGAGAGTGTCTTGGGAATTCCCGGAATTTGCTTTCATGGAACCTCTGTCTTCAGCTGTCGTGTCAGAGGTTACCATCATCCGTCCTGCAGTGTTCAGGTTGTGGGACCTTTGTGTGTCCAATTTTTCTTTTCGAGATACTGGCCAAGGTCTGGACTCCCTGATGGCTGTGCGACAGTGCGCTGCTAAAAGCATTGCAGGGTGAGCATACAGAGAGTATCGTAAGCCAACGGTCAGTTGTGAGGTACGCGTGGAGGCGGGTTGCTGCTGGTGCCTCGGGGAGGCCGACTTGGACTGATTGGGCTGTCAACCATCTCGAGGGTGTAGAGTAAGGGACCATTATTTTCTGTGAGACCAGTTTGGCAGCGGTGGCAGTGTTTGTCAATGCGATCACCTTCCTCAGTGTTTGAGAAGTCTTTGCCTGTGTTAGCCCCGCTTTTGAAGTGTTTTGACAAGTTCGTACCCCCCCCTGGGGTATATACTTGACAGATGTTTCTCATATGCGTGCAGTGCATAGCCCTATGTCGGTAGAAGTCGGTGGAATTGACAGCAAAGTTCTCGTGCCGGATGCTCCTGTCTATGCCCCCCGCCATCCGTCTGTTCTCAGGTCCGCCGAGTGTACCCAGCCCTCCTGGGAGCAATCCTGGACTAACCGTGGCGCCCAGAATAGCTCCGAAGTGCCCGGAGCTGGCGGACCGCGGATAGCCAAACAAAAGTGTCAGCCGACGTTCTCAGAATGGGTTCTGTATCGGAATTGGTTTGTAGGCCCTGCAGTGTCCCCCTCTTTGCGCAAGCACGGCCTTGTCTCAGCACAGGGCCCCTCGTCTGACTGTCAATTTCCTGCGCAGGTCTTTGTGGTCAAGAATGCATGACAACATGTTTGTGGGGCAGATGTAGGGGGACTGAGGGGCCAGGTCATGCCTGTGAAGAGTTGTTGCTGCTCAGCACAGCATTACAATTGCAGACTGGTTCGGTTTATTTTTTCCTGATCCTGTGACATACAACATTGTAGTCATGTGACTGTCCGCACGCGGTATTGTGCTGCGTAAGCTGTGTCCAGTCAACGCCA
The DNA here is from genome assembly GCA_964036045.1 of Eutreptiella sp. 'Long Island Sound 2002'. Lineage (NCBI taxonomy): Eukaryota > Euglenozoa > Euglenophyceae > Eutreptiales > Eutreptiaceae > Eutreptiella > Eutreptiella sp. 'Long Island Sound 2002'. Next base: position 26,360,473 of record OZ038400.1, on the reverse strand, counting down.
GCTGGCACCTTGGAACTGAGCACTATTCAGCGGGCCAGTATGACTAAACTGGAAGCAGACCCAGTACTACAGTTTCCTCAGAGCAGATGGGTTATCAGTGCACGTCCTATGACTCAACTGACTCGAAGTTCACCACTGCGGTAACAGCCCCGGCGACACCTCCCTGCTGTGCCACCAGTGCCCAGACCCCCGACCTGGCTGGAGGGTGTCTGTACGCCGACAGCCCATGAGGGCGCCCCAGGGCGAGGCGATGACACTGGGTTTCCCCCGGGGGTGGAGGCTGGCCTGGGCTGTGGCACCACGGCGTACAACTGGCAGAACTGTTGCCTGTTGCCTGACGTCTGCCTGTTGCCTGACGTCTGCCTGTTGCCTGACGTCTGTTGTCTGTTGCCTGGTGCCTGACGTCAGTTTATTTTCAGTGCAGACCTAGAAGGACAAGATGCAGCCCCAGTGAACACATGAAAAATGGTACAGGTTGCACATGTGTTCTCGCTTCACAAAAAAAAAAACATGTTTCGCAAGGTATTGGAGCAAGTTGGTTTACGAGCCGCCAGCTGGTGGTACCAGACTTCTTTGCAGGTAGCGTGTTCTGCAACTGGGCAGCGGTTGGGAATACAACCTACGAAATAATAGGTGTACAGGCCCATGTTTCCAACCTCGTCCGCGGAAGGATGGTTGATGCCACTCGGGGACAGGGCTCAGACATGGCCCTCTACTCAGGATTCACCACTGGCGCATCCAAAAGTAACAAAGTTTGCTCTCTGTACGCTCCCATCACATGACAGGTTGACTGCAAGTGCCGGCCCGTCTCCGCCTCATCCTTTGACAAGATGTGCGCTGATATGAAGGCAGAGCGTGATGATATGTCAGTTCTCAGTCAACTGTCTGTACAGTCTGTTATGTCTGGTCAGGGTAGTCTGTCGAATTCTGTGGTGTAGCGCCCCTGTAGACATCCCCACTTTCAGTGTAGAGTCCGGGGGGGAGTTGAAAAAAATAGATTTCTATCAAGGTCCCTACAGTTCCGCTGATTGAGTTGCAGATTTAGACAGTAGAGTGCCAGACAGAGGACAGTACAGTGCCAGACAGATCGCGTCGTCTTCGAGCTGCGATCAGTGCGGATGGTGCGTCATTCAATTCTTTCAATCAATTCAATTCTGTCACGTAATCATATTGGTGCTGTTCAAAGATCGTGATTGGTTAGTTTAGGCTGTGTTGCAGCCAGCGGTGCCGTCGCCCGAACATGCGAATGTAAGGATTCATTAGGTTTGAATCTGATTGAACATTTATCGTCTTCAATTGCTTAGTTCGCTTTCGAGGTGGGAATCGTAGATTCATGATGGTGCACCACTATTTTGCTTTGTCGCTTTTCATGTGTTGCATTCACATACTTTCATTACATTCATTGCATTGTTATGCATTCATTCCATTCAAGCATGTGTTGTTTGTTTACTGTTGTTTGGATTTGGGTTGTTACACGTAGTGATGTCCATTGCATGGTTTATTGTTGTTTAGTTTCGGGCAAGGATAAAGGTAATGCATGTGTGAGAGTTGGATTTGGTGTCACACGTCTCCCATGCTTTGTTCAGCATGGAGCCGTGGTGAGCCCGGGCCCGTCCATGGTGGTAGAGCAATAAGGATCTTGAATGCCTTGGCCACCACGACCCGCCGCCGTGGAGAAACAGAAATGGTGGGGCCTTGGCAACGGCACGGCGGCCCCACATCGTCACAATAACTCGGACGTACACGTGGTGATTTCCTTTGTATCTTCCTTGCTTCGCCTTTACTTGCTCGTAGTTTTGTTTGTTGTGTTTGCGGGTATGACCCTAGGAGTATTTTGAATTGAAATATTTTTATGCAAACAATCACATAAATTGTTTTAGATAAATTTTTGCTCGTGTGCACCCCTCCCAAAAATTGCATAGTTTTATGAGCCCATTTTCCAATCTTTGTTTTGAAGGTTTTGCTAGCCATTGAGTAGTTCAAATATAAGCATTTTGGGGATATTCTATAGCAAGTCATACCTTACTACGGAGTCGAGTAGTTCTCCTTTTCTTTGTGGGGGGGGGTCATGGTTGCCAAAAACTGCAGTGGGGGGGGGGGGGGGGGCTGCGGTTGACAGAGAAGAGGTGAATGACGGAGAGAAGCAAAAGGAGGACAGAGACTGGCTGCATGGGGCGCGGGTACCTAGGGCAGGGCCATAGGCCAAGCTCTGGACTCATTCACGCACTGCACCAGGGCGTGGGTGCGCCGAGGTGTGTGTGTGTGTCCCATGCGAGGCACAGGGGGTGCGGGGGCATCATTGCCGAAAACTGCAGTGGGGGGGGGGGGGCTGCAGTTGACAGAGAAGAGGTGAACGACGGAAAGCGGGTAAAAAAGAAAGAAAAAAAGAAAAAAAGCTGGGGGAGGAGGACACCTTTTCCTGGAAATTCAGTGCGGGGCGGAGACCTGCCGGTCGCTAGTGGAGCTGAATCTCCTTTCACACTGAAGTGTTGGGGAACTGTGACCCGTGGAGTGAAGGTGTAGTGAGATGGAGAGTATCTGTCTTAGTGACTGTGCGGCACGTAGCACCAGAGCGTTCTTTGTTTGGATGTTTGTTGATGGGGGCAGGTGATTTAATTTTTGGGAAAGAGAGTTGAGTGGGGTGGTGGGCTGATGTGCTGTAGATTGAGACTGAGTTCCTTCAGGGGCTGTCAGTGGTGTCTGGCTGCAGAGTCTGGGGTTATTTCTGAGCCACAGTTGGACGTCTTGCAGTGTTGTTTTGAGGCGTTGGCGTCGTTTTTTCATGGCAGAGTAGAGGTGATTTCTCTGTTGAGTGTAGGTGAGTGCAGGTTGGGGTGAACGGAGAAGGTTACTGAGAGAGTTAGGACTCAGTGTACGGATGAAGTTGCGGCGGTCTCCCAGTGTTGCGGTGGTCCACCAATCAGAAATGAGGTTGTTGAAAGGGGAAGGCCAGGCGTTAATGATGGCTCGGCATAGGTGTGTAGTGGCTGTGCATTCAGCTACCACTGTTATTCGGTCCAGAGGGTGTTTCTGGAGACATTTGGGGCAGGGGTATTTATTAAGGATGTACTGTGGTTGGTAACCAGTGCAACTGTACAGACCATTAACCCATTTGAAGGGGAAACGGGAAAGCCAGGAGGTATGAGAGTAAAAGTCTCTGCTCATGAAGAGGTGTATGTTATTGTGAGAGGGTGCAGGGAGTAAGTGTTTGACAGATTTAAGGGATACCTTACCTGGGAGTGGTGTGCACTGGTGATAAATGAAGTAAGTTGAACTTGGTTGCTGTGATCCTTGGGGGTAGTTGATGTTATTGGAGGCCCATTTAGAGATGGCGTCAGAGTAGTCATTGCCTGACCTTTAATCCAGATAAAAATGATATGAAGAGGTGATGAGTGGAGAAAGGTCCAGATGTGGGAGTACCAGAGGCAGAAAGGGTTTCTACTGGCAGTGAAGGGGTTAAATTTTGTCTGCTGGATGAGTTGTAGAGTGCTGCAAACAATCAAATTGTCTATGGCGAAAATTATGGGTTGGGGTGATGTGGGGAGAGAGCGCAGGAGTGCGGTGAGGATGATGGCAAATATTTCTGCTGGCTGTGAGCCTTTGATGGGGGATGTGTTGCAGATGGTAATGGGAGGTGCGGTATTGAATGTGGCTGCAGAACCTGAAGGTCTGTCATTTTTTTGGTCATCAGAACCGTCCGTGTAGCATACAGTGGCTGTAGGATAGGTGAGAAGAGCCTGTCTGAGGTCGTGGCAACCCCAGAAGTGGAGGTGGTCCAGTTTTGGTGGGGGTATGTTGTGCACCAGAGTGAATTGGAGAAATGAAGGGCTAAAATGGGAATTGCTGAAGGCATAGGGAAGGGAGGTAGTGTCCAGAGGATTTGGAGGATTGGTAGTGATAGCTATGGCCTTGGGATTGTTAGTGGTGTTGGCGGGGAGGCGGAATCGGTTGTTGTTAGTGATCTGGACAGTCATTTCGGGGAACGTTGCTGTGGTTCTGTTTGAGTTGGGGTGATCCAGACTGCCTAAGTGCCGGATTGTGGTCCTTTTGGGATGCTGAGTGTTCTGAGTGGTAGAGTAGGTGGGTGGATCAGTGGCAGACTGGTAGTAGGTGAAGGCTATTTCTGTTGGGGTGTGAGCAGGGAGTTGGTTGAGCAGCCAGGGGTTAATGTTTGAGATATTGTGACAGTGGTAGCCTAGAAATTTGGCGGAGGGGGCAGTCATGTGTTGAAGCAGGTTGGGTTTGTAGGAGTCAGTGAGCAGGGTGTTGATGACTGTTTCATTGGTCGTTTCGGGGCCATGGCGAAAGGAGTAACGTAGGGTGTGGTTGATGGTTTGTAAGTGTGTTGTGATAGAGACTTTGGTAATATTGAAGCCAAAGGAAGTATTAGAGCAGTATTTAGTTTTGTTAGGGGTGCAATAAGAGAGTTTGCCAGACTCGGAGATGTGAGTCCATATGAGAGCGTCTAGTTTGTCGAGTTTATCTTGAGGAAGGGAGTTGTAGATCAGGCGGTAGGTGAGCGTAGGGATGAGTTGAATGTTGGAGAGTTTGATGATTTCGAGTAAGAAAAAGTCACTGCCATGTCTTTCTTGGAGGGCTTGATCCAGGCAAAGCCCCCCTTAAAACCCTTTGTTGATGTTGAGACAAACTTAAGTGTTTTTATCTCTCTTTTGTTGCCTAAAGTACACTTTCTCAAGGTAACTAGGGTTGTGACCCTAGCCCCCCCCATGAAGTTCACCCCTACCACTCAACTGAGCGGAGGTACCTTCCTTCATGGAGGTCATACCAAAATAAATCAGGCATTACATGCTTGTTGGCCTTGGAGGCTAAGCCTAAGTGGTCTCCCACGCCAAGACCCCTATACTCAATTGTTTCTACCACTTATTGTGGTCCTACTTTGTAACTGTTTCTGAATTCAGTTGCTTGGCCAAGTCATTTTCTGTGTGGTCCTGACATCTATGCCCCTCAGTCCTAACCAGCACCATTTCACCCAAAAGAGTGCACATGAAGTGCCTATTGCAACCTCTGAGGCTAGAGTCTGACCAATTTTCATATAAAACCTTTTGTATTATCCATTTGTGATTGAATCTATGTTCATATACCTGCTTTGTCTATCTGCAGCCCTTCTGTGTTACACTGGATTCCAAAACCAATCATTGATTCGATCCACTTTCAGTCCTTGCTCTACTTGCTGCTTTGGTTTGGGGTTTTCAACTACAAAACCTGCAGAAATACATCAAAAGACCTAGGGCATAATTCAAGGACATCTTTCTGGTAGCAGAGGGGCGGAAGAGAGTAAAGGCCTTACCACTGAGGCCTTAGCAGCACACGGTGGAGACAGCTTCAGTCACCTCCACAGACGTGTGGCTGCTTCAGTATCAAGATCCAATTGTCCAGCTTCATCCTCAACTGCCATTGAAGGACCTGAGGAATATGAGAAGCTGAAGATGAAGATGGATGAGTACATCATGCACGAGGAGTACTATAAATCCATCCGTGGGGAAGATGGAGAGGAGCCCTTGGCTGTACATGGATCTAGACAACGTACAGATCTAGGGTCCTATGCACACTCTGGTCCTCCGTCCACTGCATCACTGCCAAGACGACTAAGACCTGAGTATCCAACCCCAAGGGCCCCCGAAGTGGGCCCAACACGAGTCGAAGAACACCATCCAAGGCCAACCTACGGTGCCCTGGATCAGACGGCCGAGCTGCTGGCGAAATTCCTGTCTGGATCAGAAGATCCTGACGTGACGGCCTTATCGGAGGCCATTAAGGCTAAACTGGGTATTGCAGAACCCTTACCCAAGCCTGAGTTCCTCTCTCTCTCTCCAGGGCTGAGTACCCTGGCCGAAGATCTCAAGAGATCCAGGGTCTCAAGGCTGTTGCCTAAGGTTACCTGCCCCAGCCCCTTTCACCCCCGTGCCAGGACTGTGCCTATGGTGGATCTACAGGACGTGCCTGTCACCGAGAGTGAGAGAAGAGGGCTGTCAGCCCTGGCCCCTCTTGCCGGCGTGTCGCCTACAGGCCTAACTCCGGGGGGTGGGAAGACGGGCAGACCAATTGCCCAGGCGAACATCCAGCTGGAACTGCCGGAGTTCGACCCCAAAAATCTGCCTGAATGGGCAGAAGAATTTGCGGAGTTCCTTTTGTTGACTGGCCAATCCCATGTGGATGTGGCCACCAAATGTTCACTGCTAAAACGCTCTTGCAAAAAGAAAATTTTGCAAAAACAGGTCAAACAGATTGTGAAAACCTGTTCTACCTGGGCAGAGGTACTCCTGAGGTTAGAGAAAACATTTCCAGTCTATGAGACTGACCTCAGCGTACGCACACAGATCGAGGAGCTACCTATGCTCCCGGAGCTTCCATCCGCTGCGCGAATTTCTGAGTATGTGTGCGACTTGGAGTACTTATTTTCGAGGATGAATGTGGGCTCCTACGGAGCCACTGAGCCCCACCTGTGGCTCATGAGTAAGATCCCCCAGCGTACGTGGGATGATTGCCGCTCCACCTCTGAGAGGAAGAGCAGGACCCACTCGTATGATACACTGGTGGATCTCTTGATTGAGCTAGCTCTTGAGAGAGAGAACGACTCCCACATGGAGAAGTTCCTCAAGAAGCATTTGGGATGAGGTGGTACCCCTACCCCCGAACGTGGCGAAGGGAAGGGGCATAAAAATCCCACTAACACCAACCAGGGAGGCGGTAAAGGGAGGGGAAACCTACGTGCCATGAACGAGGTTCCAACTGATGCAGGCACACCCCCCCTGTTTTACTGCCGACCTGTCAATGACAAGGGGGGACCTTGTCATGCCTCTGACTGCGATCTCCGCAGTGGCTGTATGCTGCAGATGAAACGTCAGCAGCATACTAAAGATGGGAAAACAGTGACCCATCAGGACCACTTCAGGTGTACCATCACCTGTGGTTACTGTGGCAAACGTCGTCACTATGAGGACGAATGCCACATCAAGAAACGCGAGAGTGACAAACTCAAGCGTCAGGAGGCGGAGCGCCAGAAGACCCCGACGCCCGCCAGAAATCCCCCGAATGGGGATAAAGGTAAAGGAGGTGGCAAGGGGGGTGGCAAAACTGGACCCCCTAACCCCCAGAGGCGCTCATCAGCGCCTGTTGCTACACCTACTCCTGCTGCCACACCCGCTCCTGCCGCAGGTGTCCCCCAGAAGCGCCCCCAAGGGGACAACGCTACCCCTGAGGGGAATAATTCTAAGAAGAGGCGCTTGGCCTGGATGGCCAAGTCCCTCATGGCTGCAGGAGTGGATGTGAAATTCCCTGATGAGGAATAGGGGGGCGGCTCCGAAGAGGAGGACTTGGTTTTCTGGATCCTCGTGAAAATCGGGGATCAGGTTTTTCGAGCAGTGCTTGATACCGGTGCAACACTTTCCATAGTGGCCCGGCGCCTGCTTAAAACTTTCAGGAAAACTAAGACCGTGGCCATAAGAGTAGGGGATGGGCGTACCATCCATTCCTTGGGGGGGGTCGATGTGACCATATGTCTGGGCGACGAAACCGTGACCCAACACTGCAGAGTGTTGGACACTGATGCCTTTGACATTGTCATTGGCACTGACTTTCTAAGAAGAAACCCCGAGGTTAAAATGCTGTCCCTACAGCGTCCTTACTCTTTGCACTGCGACTTTGGCAGTGGGCTATTCTCCGTTCCTTTGGAGCTGTCAGGACGAAAAGAGTCTGGGCTGCGCTACGCAGCCAAGACGAACTATCGTACTGAAAACTACCAACTGGCCCGTCATGTACTCGAAAATGGACTGGCGGCCCTTCAGGTAAACCTGGATGATATCCAGGTGGAATTGTTTGCGAGCCAACAACAGCACATCATGCAGTTGTACTGCTCGAAACAAATGAACAATGCTTTCCGTTTCTTCTGGAAAGCAATGGGCCTAGCGTATGCTAACCCTCCCTTCTCCCTGCTCGCGAAGGTTCTAACCAAGATCGCTTATGAGGGAGGAAGGGTTGTTATGTGCACCCCTGACTGGGGTTGCTCTGGTGAACATGCTTACTGGCGCCGTATGCTTGACCGAATGACCGTGGGGAGAGTGCAACTCCCCGACGGCCCCATCAATGTGCCTGAGGACTCAGACACAGCTATGCAGGCCCCTGAGTGGGCCAGCTTCCTGTCCATCATCGATGGATCTCTCAATCCTGTACCCCTGTGTGACCTGGACCAGGTGCTACTAAAAGAGGTCATGGTCGAAAATCGTGGCTTGACCCTTTATGATCTCAAAAATCGATCTCCTGAGCACCTATCTGCCACACTTACAGGGTGTGAGTCTCCTGATGACTATCTGGAACCTGCAGCTGTAAAAGAGGATGCTGACGACCAACTGTCTGAGATCGCCAGCACTATTCCCTCTGTTGATCCCAGCTGTGTTGACTTAAAACATAGTGCTTTCCTGGCCCAGCTGTTGCTAGAGGAGGTAGATATAGAGTCAACCTCTGAACCCGCTTCCTCTGTTGGGAAACCAGTGCTACACATGCAGGCTGTGCACACAGGTGAACCCGTGGCCCGGAGTACTGATGCTCTGGCACGGCCTTCTGCTAATAACATGCCATTGTCTGAGCATGACACTCAAGAACTCCGACGGCTGTTGTACCTGAAGGCCGAAGGTATTGAGCGCCAAGAGCGGCTGCAATACCTCAGACAGACCTGGAAATACTCCATCTGGTCTGAGGAGGACGATGAGTCCTATACGCTGCCTGATCCTGAGATACCTCTAGTGTATTCTCTACACTATGGGCAGCAATGTCCCCCTGAGTGGAACGATGGTACTGTACCTGCCGAAACTGCTGATCGGCATAAAAAGAACGAACATGGAAAAAGCAACCTCCATGCTGAGGAGGATTTCCTTCAGAAAGTCGAGAGTCTTAACCTTGACCCCCGCCTGAAGATCTTTCTGAGTGTCTATTTTTTTTCGCCATGTTTGTTTGCTGAGGAGGCCCGTAGAGGCGAAACCGGTTCAAACCCAATCAATTTCTGAGAGAGACCTTGGCCGTGCCCGTTGCTTGCTTTGGTTTGGAGGTCAGCTTTGGCGTCAACCACAATCAACGAGAGTGGAAAACATTTTCTTGGGCTTTTTATTTCTATCGCTTATAACCTATGAGGAGGTGTTCGGCGCCTTGCCGCCTCCCCTATCTTGTAAAAAACTGGTCCAGATGGACCTGAAATTGAAACCAGAATTTGAAAAGACGCGAGTGAGGCGTCGTCCCTATCCCGCTCCACAGGAACAGGTTGACGAAATCGAGCGCCAGATCCAAGAATGCATTGATGCTGGCCTCATTGAAGAGTACAAACATGGGGACTATCCCCATCACTGCAGCCCCTGTTTCCTTGTTGCTAAACCAGGGTCGACTGCTCTACGTCTTGTTGTAGACTATGGTGGGGTCAACAAGAAAACCCAGAACCATTCAGGGAGTATTCCTAACATGGAAAACACCCTGGAGCGTATTGCCAAATGCAGGTATAAGACCAAAATGGACAAACGCTCTGGTTTCTGGCAGGTTGACCTAACCGCCGCAGCTCAGGAGCTGCTTGCCTTTATAACCCCTAAGGGTCGTGTCTTCAAGTGGAAGGTTATGCCTTTCGGGGTGGCTAATGCCCCAGCGCTCTTCCAGGAGCTTATGAACAAAATTTTGTACATACTGAGGCGCAGGCCTCTAGTACAAGAGTTGATTTCTCGGGGTGCAGAAATGGAGGCTCACATCGACGACGTGAGTTTGGGTACTAATACCAAAGAGGACCATGTCCTTCTCCTCCGTGAATTCTTCACTGTCTGTCAAGAAAACCATCTCGGAATCAAACTCGAAAAATGCGAGTTTATGAAAGAGGAGATGGAGTATTTGGGTTTGGACGTGGGGTATGGCTGGTGGAAACCAGCCGCGTCTAAGATGCAGCCCCTACAGGACATGCAGATTCGCGATGACCCTAAGAAGGGTCTACACGATGTGAGGAGTTTTGTGGGCGCCTGTAATTTCTATCGGCGTCACATCCACAATTTTACTTACTCCTCTGCACCCCTCACTGACCTAATCAAGAAAACTACTCCCTGGAGGTGGACCTCCAGAGAGGAAGAGTGTTTTCAGGAGTTGAAGAAGAAGATTGCCTCCTCCAACTGCCTGGGAGTTCCCCGCCCTGAGGGCGAGATAGTCCTGATCACTGATGCCAGTGATGTAGGGGGGGGAGGTACGATCTATCAATGGCAGGAGCTTAACCCCGCTGAACTAACCCACTGCCATTATCGTACTACTGGACTGAACCGTGATGGTTCGTTGAAACATGACTTTCCTACCAGTGAGTGGCGACTGGTGCCACTGGGACACTGGAATAGGAAGTGGAACCAAGCGCGTTCCAACTACAGCACCTATGACCAGGAACTCCTGGCCGGTATGTTGGTGCTATCTTCACAATCCCGACTCCTGGGGTCTAACCCTATTGTCTGGCTGTGTGACCAGGAGTCTGTGAAGTCTTTTCAGAAGGGCCCACCACCAGAAAAAGCGAAGCTAAAACGGTGGTGGACTTACCTGAGCCAGTTCAGGCTGACAGTGCATAATATCCCCGGGATTAAGAATGAACTGTCTGACTATATATCGCGCAACAACTTCGATGCGCTTATTGGTGAGAGCTCTGAGGCGCTCGCCAAAGAGGCTTTCCAGCGTATGGATGTCCAGCTTGACCTCTCCATGCGCACTGCTGGAATCCTGGAGGGTTGCAGTCTAACCGACTATCAGTCAGAGTATGAAGAAATTCTCCAAACCCTCAGCACTGGTCTCGAACCCCGTGTCATTGACGGGCACCAGTGGTATAAAAACAATCAGTACCTCTTCTACGAGGACCGAATTGTTGTGCCTGAGGCACGACCGGATGGGTGCCTACAGTGGTCCCATCTCAGTTCTGGTCACACTGACGCTAATCGCTCAGTGGACTTCTTCCGTGAGTGTTTCTACTCTAGTCTAACCCTGACTGAACTTAGGTCGCGTATGCAGACCATTGTGGATGCTTGTGGCTGTCATGCCAGCAAGCAGAGCGACAGTAGGGATAGGGGCCTGATCTCCAGCTTACCCATACCCTATAGTGCTAACTCTCTTCTCTACGTGGACTACATCCACGGCCTACCACGCTTTGGCGGCTATGATAGTTGTGGTCTATCTCGCTCCACCCGTGTGTTCCCTTGCAATAAGAAAATCACAGGTGAGCAGACTGTAAAAATGTTGGTCGAACAATGGTTCGAACCCTATGGAGCACCTAAACAGGTGCACTCTGATGAAGATGTACGCATCCGCAGTGACACTGGGTGGTACAAACGAGTGCTAAATGCCCTCAACGTGGAGGTAACCACAGGTGTGCCCTACACTCACACGTCTAACCCTCTCTGTGAGAGACAGAACCGTGTGGTGGAGCAAAACTTAAGAATCCTGATGAAACAGGAACGCACCAAGGACTGGGTACGCCTAGTGCCCTGGGCAGTTCTGAAGCGGTACCCAGAACCCCATGGCCAGGTTACGGCATACAACCGGTCTCCGGTCCACTAACCCCATGCACGGCGTGTTCCGTGCCGTGAAGCCCCGCATCGGCAACCGATGCACCGCCAGCGGAAATTTGTGTATCAGAATATCAGGAATCAACAGGGTTTTATTTTCATATTGTTTCCGTCAATTTTTACGCTTCCGTTCTGATACTCACTGTTTTGACGGCTGGCGGTTGGTTCGCGACTTTACCGTAACCGCCAGTTTAACTGTTTATAATGGAAATTTTAACGCTATCCGCGACGAAGGCTCCAAAGTGGCCAGGAACTGCATGGATGCTTCCGCAATTTTCATAATTAATACTCGCAACCTTAATCCGAATTTTTCAGGATGTCGAAATCGGATTTTCGACTTTGACATCCCCGCACTTGATTTGACCTCTTTCGAGTGGACCTACGTGCTTCCGTATGCACGAATCAACTTCCCTTTTATCCTGCCCTCCATTTGTCTTAAAGATATGGGCAAAACAAAGTTGATTCGTGAGGCCACTTGTGAAGGTCATATCTCGTGTTGCTTGCGAGTATTGACGATAAGGAAACGTGGGATGTATTCACAATACTCCCGACGTAATTTAGGAAGCATTATACGCCTTGCGTCTCCACACGTGCGCGCTAGTGTAATGGATCATGGTCAATAGGGTAGAGTTTGCGTTATAACTCTTTGGCCATGATATTGCGTGCGTTAAGTTAACTTTCGAGTGTAGCGCGCAAGTGTTGGTGTTGCATAGGAACTCTCCTTGAGTTCCTATGAGCGATTGACACAAAGTTGTGCCCTTGGAGGGGCATGACATATCATGGTGGGAGCCACCTTTTTGGGCAATATGGAGTATGTGCCTTGTGTTGTGTTGCGTGCCCATTTGGCGGGTCCATTACTCCAAGCCAAGCCCGCCAATGGACCTCATATTGTGCAAGCCCCTTCTCCATACTCCCTACACTCAATTGCAAGCCTAACCTTCGTGAAGGGAAGCTTGTGTGGTGAACCCGAAGCGATGCGTTGGGAGCAAGGTGTGTATTTTGCAATTTTCCATATTTTCATGTGCCCACTTGAGAAGTAGCGCTCGTAACCTTTTAAGGCGCCCCAAGTGGAGCACATATGTGGGATCGAAGGTCATTGGTGTCAAGTCATTGTGTATAGAAGGATTAGTTGATTACTCCATCTAGGGCGAAGATATTATAATATATTTGTGCGCCTTTCAAGGCACCTTTGTGTGTCTTTTTGCCAATTTTGCCATTTTTGGCTCGTCATGATGTCAAGTGGCGACCGTGTATCTCAACGTTGCGCTCAATTGACATCATGACCCAAGTATACATATCTTGGACTCGGCGAATAACTCCTCTTAGGCTTGGCATACCGTGGCCGCCATGTTGGCGATTTGGGACTATCCCAAATCATGGGCTCACTTGGCGACCCTGCCATTCCCAATACCGGAGGAGTTGGGCGACGCCCCGAAGATATGTTGGACATATATGACTTGATACCAATCCTATGGCACACTCCGGTCCGAGTCGGGCATGTGCCTCATTTGCCCTAACCATGAGTGTGCGCAATTTTGGCCATTTTGAGCATTTTTCCACTTTTGCTGCCCGCCGTGCACTATGTTCTAACCCTCTTGCACGCCGGACGCATGGACCAATGGACCATATGTGACATGGGTGTTATGGGTAATGGTCCCCATGGTCCACACACCACGTGGGCGAAGCGGAGCTGCCTTCGTTAAGGCGCTAGGCCAAATTAAGTATGGGCAATTTTGCCATTTTTGCATTTGTGGACCCAATTGGGATCGTCACCACGCCGAGTGGCATGGAGATCTTTGAGAGCCAAGGGCATGGGAGTCTCCGTTGGACTCCCGGTGGATCACGTATGGAATGGCGGATCCGATCTCCAAGCCGGCGTGAAGATATACTATTGGGAGCACACTGAATTTTGGCTCATTTCAAGCAGCCAAAATGACCCAATTTTGGGACCCCAATTTCCCCCTTCCGTGTGGTCAATTGGCGGCCCCATTCCTCTAAGCCCATAGGGAGCCCGAACCTAAATTCAAGTTGTGCACTCAGATATAAGTCCTAGGTCCTGCCTCCTACCCTGTGAGCCATTGGCCTTACCTTGGCCGAGCGAGCCACGCGTGGGAATGACGCCAATTTTGGTGATTTTGGCATCATGACCCCACATGACTCATCCGTGTTGCCCTGATGCCGGGACCTCAGAGGGAACCAGGTTGGGTGAGGGCTCCAGGGAGTTCGTACTCGAAGGGCATAGGGTCAGTTGCCTCGTCCCTACCTCTGGTGGGTCCGGACGAGGGGTCAATTTCGGGGATTTTTGAGTTAATTTCAGTTTGGGCTGAAACAGCCCATTTTCAGCTACCAACTCCTGGGTGATAATGACGGGGCCATATCTCTGGCTCAGAGTGGAGTTGGGACCTGCCATTAAGGGAGCATAGGGAGCCACTGTCGGTTGGCCTTGGAGCCTCTTGGTTCCCAGGAACTCGCCTGTGGCTGGGCGCGACACCCCCCCTATTGGCAGGGTTTCAGGGTCCGGACTGAGCAGGGCATGGGTTGTGTTTGAGCCCCCGCCCCCATCAGCCACTGAGAGGGTCGGACCTGGGATTGGGATATGAGTTGGGACTGAGTGTCTATGGTCCTGTGATGCCCTTACCCCAGTCCAGTCTTAACCCCATGTGTACATATCCTGATGTGTTGCTGTACATATTTTCGTTCCCTCTTTGCAGAGTGGCAAGGATTCTGAAACGCTTTGTCACATGACAACGCATTGATGCCCTTGTGAGCGTAGTGCTTTGCCTGCCTGCTCACTTGCGTGTGTCCACCGCAGCGTCTCGTGGCCGGCCCCCCCACGGGAACGCGTCAAAAGCGTTTCACCGCCGCGGGGTTACCCAACCCTCGCGTGCCACTCGGGGCCACCAACCCCGAGCAGCGCGTCGCAGCAGCGCGGCGCAGCTCGCAGCTCGCAGCGCAGCGCAGCGTCTCGCAGCGCAGCGCAGCAGCTCGCAGCGCCACTCAGCGTCAGCGCCGAGTTCGTCACGGAGCCCGCAGCGCCGTCCAGAACATCGTCCTGACCGCGCAGCGCCCGTGGAAGAGGTGCACAGACCAGGACTCCTGCATCAGCCCCATCGGCCGACCCGGAGTCCCAACGGCCGACCAGCAAGGCCGCGGCAACCACCTCCACAACCACCGGCTGACCAGCACCAGCCGCACTTCCAATCCAGTGCTCCAGCACCCTCCTCAACAACCACAACCAGTTCGTTGAGTTGAACGAGTGCACATCAAGGACTACAAGATCATCTACGCCCCCGCTGCCATGGTGAATTGGCAGGAAGCGGGCAGGACGTGGCCGCGGCCCCACCCCCATGCAGCACGCCTGCTGTGTGGGTTGGTTTGGGACCAGCATTACCGCCACAGCCACCCCCAGTGCGAAGGCGGCATGCCCAGGAGCTTCGAGCTCCGCACGGACATCGCCCCCGACCGCCTGCAGGCCGTGGAGGACTGGCTGCGGGCGGAAGGGTACGAGTACCGCCACCAGCAGAGGCGCTGGAGGGCGTGGACCCGGCCGGACAGGCCCGGGGAAGGGCTGCGCCCCGACGGGATTGAGGAGGACGAGGACCCCAACGCCTACCCGTCGGGCGCCTCGATCAACGTCTCCTTGTGGGACGTGATCGAGAAGAAGTTCCCCGAACGGGGGAGCGAGCGCAGGCTGCAGGGCAGCAGCAGCGCGTCTCCGGCGACGGAGAAGAGGTCCGCCGGGGACAGGAAGCGGGAGCGGAGGTGGCGGGAGTACCAGGAGTCCCTGGCTGCCGAAGCCGTCCAAGGCGCCAAGGGCGGAACCCCAGCCCCCAGTCCCCAACGGCCCAATGGTGGACACCACCCCGGCTCCACCACCCTTGGCGACTACATCCAAGTCGCCAAGCAGACCCAGGCCAAGCCCCGTTCGCTGCTCCTGAAGGCCCGGCAGGCCTCAGCAGGCCCCAGCAGCGACATCGAGTCGGCCCACCGCGGGAGGACGCCGGCCGACCAGGCCAGCTCCAGCAGCAGCGTCGCTCCCGAAAGGGACGTGGCGCGCGCCTGTGAGCGCGCCTGTGGGGTGCCCTGCAACCGTCGGGTTGCCCGGCAACGGGCCCGGCAGTACAGCGCTGCCGTGGAGGGCGCCACCGGCATCGCCCGGGAGGAGGCCGCGCAGTGGGCGCATGGCATGGCCATCCACGCCCAGACCGTGGCGGCCATTGCGGCCGGACTCACGGCCGCAGCCGCCCATGGGGCAGCGACCGCCTGGGTCAACGGTGAGTTGGCGGCAGCCGACGAGGAAGCCCGCCTGACGCAGGAGGCCATTGCCTGCAAGGAGGTCGAGGTGAAGGCGCTGGAAGAGGCGCTTGCCCAAGGGAGGGCAAAGAAGGAGGCGGAGGAAAGGGCCCACGCCGATGCGACGGCGAAGGCCCAGGAGGACGCCGCCAAGAAGGAAGCCATCGAGGCCGCGCGACGGAAGGTCGCTGAGGAGAAGGCCAAGACGGAGGCGGAGCTGGCGGCGTTGGAGGCGCAGAAGGCGCAGCTGCTGCAGGCTCGGGAAGCCGAGGCGGCTCGTGCTCGGGAGGAAGCCGAAGCACGAGCTGCCGCAGCCACCGCCGCCGCAATGGAGGAGGCAGAGGCCAAACTCCGCCACGAGACTCCCCCGGGAGGATCGCGAGTGGAGACCCTTCGAAGGCTTTTCGAAGGGGACGCCTCCTCCAGGATGAAGCTGGATGAGGCGGACACGGGCAGCAGTGGGAGCGGTAGCACCACCGCCCGTCGACGGAGGAAGGGCAAGGGGAAGACCCCCGAGAGGCCGCGGAGGCCAGCGGGTGGGCACCCCCACGACAGTGACCCCTTCTTCACCGCCAGTGACGGGGATGAACGAGGCCGTCGACATCGCCAAGTGGTGGCTTGGACGGGCGGAGGTGGCGGAGACGTCCCCATGGAAGGTGAGGATGAGGATCCCCCTCCTCCCTACTGGAGCTCCGAGTCCTCCGTGACCGAGACGCCCAGGTGGGGCGACATGGACGAAGATGACGACATGGAGTTCGGCATCACGAGGAGGCGCCCACCCTCGGACCCACCGAGGCGACCCGGCGGAGACCCACCGGGACCCCCTGGCGGAGGACCTTCAGGACCCCCTGGAGGACGCCCACCAAGTGGACCCCCTGGAGGCGGACCACCGGGCGGGGGAGGACCCCCTGGACCGGGCGGACCCGGCGGAGGCCCTCCTGGAGGACCCCCTGGGGACCCCGACGACCCACCAGGGAACGGCGGCCCGGACACCACCTGGCGGTGGATTGTCTACCTCCGCAGGAGGGTCTTTGCCCTCGAGTGCGAGGTAGACACGGGCAAGGTCGAGATGGCTCGCATCTCCGGGGTCGCCGCGCGCGCGCAGAAGGACCTGGACATCGCCAGAGCCGAGACCAAGTCGCTGACCAACGTCGTCAGCGGCCTGCAGGAGAGGCTGGATGCGCTGGAAGCCCGTGGGAGGGTCGGCAGCGACCACCCACCCCTGGAGTCTGGCTCGTCGGACGACAGCTGGGGACCCGGACCAGGTCCAGGCAGACCCCACGCCCCCGGCGGAGCCCCCAGGAGTCGCCCCAGCGCCAGTGCCCCCTCTCTCTCCGCCCCCTCTCACCACAGCGCGGGCCGCCGCAACGAGCGCGTGCCGCCCGGCAGTGGCAGTGAGGAATGGCGCGATGAGTGGCTCAGCGCGGACTACCACAACCGCCGTGCTCCACCGCGGACGCCTGTACGCCCCCGACGCCCGCCACCAGCCCCGGTGCCAATCCCCAGGGCTGGAGGACGTTATGGTGGACTCAGGGATGAGGTCCCCAGAGGAGACGTGGAGTGGGATGTCGGCGAAGGTGAGGACCTGGACCTGGACCTGGACCTGGAGGAGTTCGACATCAGCCCGCCGCGTGGTGTACGACGGGAGGCCGCTGAACGCAGCCGCCGGCGCCGTGATGAGGATGCGTACATGGATGCAGTACGGCGTGAACATTTTGGTTCAGCGTACGTGGAGGAACCGCGGCGTAGCCACAGAGACTCCATGGAGGAGATGGACGTGGCGGCCGTGGGAGTCCGTGGGCGAGGCCGATGGGAACCTCGGTCAACCTCGCGGCCGGCGTTCATGGTCTCTAAGGCCGCGGACGCCGCCGTGTGGGAAGACTTGAAGGACATCAAGCCCCCCATGTACGATGGCAACCCCCTCAACCTCGACCGCTTCTTGGAGAAGCTGGACGATTGGGGGCTGACCGTCACTGAAGACCTGCCTCCCGCTGATGCGGAGAAGTATGTCTTCAAACGGTTCAGGTACCGCCTGCCAGAAGTGCTCGGCGAGCTATACTTCGTGGCGACCAAGGAGGGGAAAATCAAGACCCTCAAGGACGCCAAGAAGTGGCTCAACGAGCAGGAGCGGGTGGACGCTCCGCAGGTGGCTGCCAAGCGCTGGAAGTCCATCAAGCTTGAGCATGATGGACGGGAGATCCGCCTACGGGACTGGCGCGACTTCCGAGGGAAATACACCCTCTTCCGCCGCAACGTGGAGGATTGGAACGAGGGTGACGAGCAGGCTCGCCTGCTCTCCATGCTGCCGGAAGCATGGATCAAAAGAGTCACCAAGGAGGAATCCAAGCGGGCGAAGTCCAACCACACGGTCAAGATGATGCTCCCCAAGGAGTATCATACGAACGTGGTGTCTTGGGCGAAGAAGAACGTGGCCCGGGATGTCAAACGGCACTCGCTGCGGAACGCTCTTCTCATCACCGTCTCGGGCGATCGCGAGAAGACCGCGATATGGCGCCTTGACGATTGTGAGTTGAGCGGCCAGACCATCCGTCTGCAGCCCATCCCGGCGCGGATGAGCTGCGACGAGATCCTGGAGTGGGTTGGCGAGGAAGTACTCAAAGAGTACCGAAACCTCCACCACACCCGCGGGTTGAGGCCCGGCGACCGCGACGTCAACTACGTTGGCGAGGGACCTGGCGGGGAAGACGCCATGGACCCAGCGGGAGCCGGCGGCGATGAGACTCTCGTCGACGATGACGACGACGATGAGCCCGCCGAGGTGGCCGTCTGTGCCTTCGTGGCCAGGAACCTGAGCGCGGGGAGCAAGCCGGGAAACTGGAAGCCCCTGCAGCAGGGTTGGAGGAAGCAGGAGAGTAGGGACCCTCGCCGCATTGGTGACCCTCCGCTGTCCTTTGGGGAGTTCATACGAGCTCACCCGCAGGGCTGCTTCGTGTGTTATGGGAGGAAGAAAGGCTTCAACCATGACCACCGAACATGCCCCGTCCACAAGGCCGACACGGAGGCTTACAAGAAGGCGCACGGGTCGAAGAAGCGTGCGCCCGCGGGTATCCGGGAAGCCAAAATGGAGGTCGACAAGGACGAGCTGGCCAAGCTGATGTCGTCGGTGGGGACCGAGTTGGCCAAGGAGATCCAGGAGATCAAGCGGAACTGGGTCCCCAGGTCGGACAACAAGAACAAGGAAAACAACCAGAATGACCAGAACAAGGACAAGGACAAGAACAAGGGTAAAGGAGGAGGTAAAGGGGGAAGAAAGAAGGGCGTCAACGACGTTGAGGCCGAGGAGAACACCCCCTCTTCCACAACCGACGCCCCCTAGCGGAGCCCCTGCAGCCAAGGGCCCCAGCTAGGGCGGTCGCAGGATGGTGACGTGGGAAGCGCCGATCCATCCCAGTCGGGAGTCGATAAGCACAAGGGGACTGCCGCGGGCGGAAGGCCCGGTCTGGCGCCCAGTCGCGGAGGCGGGCTGAGGGCAAGTGAAGGCACGAACCCTTGCACCCGTCCGTCCTTCGCGACCAAGAACGTGTTTGATGTACTACAGGATCTATCCAAGAGTATCGGAGGATCACCCGGACCGCAGCTGGATGCTGCAGATGGGCAGCCTGAGCCCATTGTCCACGACCTGCACCAGTCGCTTGTTGAGCTTCTGGAACGGCCGGAGATCCTGAGTTTGCACGCCGTGCGCCGTGTGGGTCGCGAGCGGCAGTTGCATCTTAAGGTCCGTGCCCTATGCGGGGAAGTGGAGAAGGTTTTCGACGTGTTGGTCGACACGGGAGCTCAAGTCAGCTTGGTCAAGGCTGGCCTACTTCCACCAGAGTGTCTGACCGACAGTCGGAAACCTGTCAGGCTGAAGGTGGCGAACGGCCAGTACATGGTGGGAGGCACGAAAGAAGCGGCCATTGGGCTGCAGTTCGTGAACCATCGTGAGCTGAGCCGCCCAGACCTCGGCAAGGAAATCCTCCTGCACGGTAGCTTCTACGAGGCCGAGATGGACTGGGACATGATCGTCGGGTACGACTTCATGATGGAGACGGACTCCGGCGTCCTCCCGGCCCAGGCCTCCATGACCCTGTACCAGGACGACCAGCTCTCGTGGCTTTCGTCACCTGAGCACCATGTGGAATGCCAATGGATCCACCCCGAACGCAATCAGCTCGAAGTGGCCGCGCTGGACACTGAGCCTACTGGGCCAGCGAACCAGGAGTACGGCGTAAGGCCGGAAGTGGCGTACCGAGTGGTCGCGGACCTGGGAGCGTCGGATCTGGCCCTGGATGCGTTCTCTTCAGGAACCTCCGCCCATCTGCGGGTATGTGAGAAGTACTGGAGCGCCCAGGACTCCGCGTGGAAGAAGCACTGGGGTCTGCATCAGGGATTGATGTGGATCCATTGCCCCCGTTGGGACATTCCAAGAGCGATAGCGAAGATTCGCAAGGACGGCTCCAAGGCAGTGCTGGTTGTTCCTATGGGATGCACCGAGGAGGAAAGTACCCGACATTGGGTAGCCTCATTGACCAACATGACCTTAAACAAGGTCGTCCTACCGGCTGGAGAGAGTGTCTATCAGGACGCTAAGGGACAGCCCATGCCACCCCAGAGATGGCCAACAGAATTCCACTATGTGGATGGGGGCCTTGATCAGGCCGACACCACGGACTTCGTGTGTGTCAACCGTATCATAGCAGAGCCTTGGAGGCAATGCTTTGCGGTTCCCCCTGTTGACATCGAAGAATCGGACTCCGAAGACCCCCTCACTGAAGAGGAGTGGGATCTGGTTCAGGGGTATATGGATCAGCCCTTTCACGACTGGGGAAACCAGCGTGAGGGCAAAGGCCAGGACAAAGCCTGGTGGGAAGTGGACTCAATCGTCTCCGGTTCCTATGACGGGAATACCTTCGTGCAGAGGGTGCTGGATCACATGTCCAGCCAAGACGAGCCACCTGGCGGTAACCCACCCACCTACGGCGATCTGTTCCGAGGCAAGACCAGAGATGGCCCTTTGGGCCACCTGGGAAGACCACCTGAGCCGAAAGCGAGCGGGGTCGCTACCCCTCAAGTAAGCTCCGTGGTTCAAGTGCCCGGAAAAGCCAAGGCGGAGTCCGATGACTGCCCCAAGATCCAGGCGTTGAGGGCCAGGCTGAAGCAGAAGTATGGTGATACCTTCTTCAGCGGTAAGCCTGTGTTTCCCCCACCGGTGCGTGGACCGTATGGCGAGGCCAAGATACGACTGAAGCAGGACCCCCGTGTGTATCGTCATCGGGAGTTTGCCCTGAGGGGCGAGAGGAAAGAGGCCATGGAGAAGATCCTCCGTGACTTCATCCAGAGAGGCTGGCTTGAGCCGTGCCACTCCGAGTGGGCCTCTCCCTGCTTCGTCGTCCCCAAGAAGGTTGCCGGTGAGTGGCGGCTCGTGGTCGACTACCGCGGCCTGAACGCCCAAACGCAGCACGACAGCTATACGCTGCCCCTCATTGAGGACATGCTGCAAAAGCAACACCGGCGGAGGATCTTCACGGTGATTGACCTGAAACATGGTTATCATCAGATGCCTCTCGCCGAAGAGTCCCGTGCCTGCACAGCCATGAGCACCCCACTTGGACCTCTCCAGTGGAAGGTGATGCCTATGGGCGTTACCAACGGCAATGCGGCTTTTCAGCGGATGCTGGAGAACCTGCTTGAGCCGGTGCGCGACTGTGCGGACCCCTTCGTGGACGACGTGATCATCGCGTCCGGGGACCCCAGCATGAGCTACGAGGAGCTCCTGGAGGCACACGAGAGGGACGTCACTCGAGTGCTGGACCTTCTGGTTCGGCACAAGCTCACGGGCAGCAGTGACAAGGCCACCATTGCGGTAAGCGAGGTGGTCTTCGCTGGCCACGTAGTCGGGAACGGGCAGCGAAAGCCCATACCTGGCAAGGTGGCCGCGATTGAGCACTGGGAAAAGCCCAAAACGGTCTCTGAGCTACGGGCGTATCTGGGGTTCTGCAACTACTACTCGGGGTATATCAAAATGTATGCCGAGTATGCAGCCCCCATGACGACCATGCTCAAGGGCAACCGAGAGGAGACCAAGAAGGGGTCCAAGAAGGCTTTAGTCTGGACTGAAGAGTCCGACCGTGCCTTTGAGGGGATGAAGCAGGCGCTGCTATCCGCAGTGGGTCTGCACCTCGTGGATCCCGACCGAGGGTTCGTCCTGCGCACCGACGCTTCCGACTACGCCATAGGCGCTGTGTTGGAGCAAGTGCTTGACGACGGGAGGCACGTGCCCGTGGCCTTCTGGAGCCGAGTCCTGGCGGAAGGCCAGAGACGGACGTGGACGCCCCGTGAAAAGGAGGCGTATGCCATCGTCATGGCTCTCAGGAAATGGGCTGGGTACATAGCCCTCCATCCCGTCACCGTCTGCACCGACCATCAGAGTCTGCAGTCGTGGCACAAGGAGCACGTGGACACCCCCTCGGGTCCCGCCTCCCGACGGGCAAGATGGCATGAGACCTTGGCCAAGTTCGACCTCACGGTTGTATATATTCCTGGAAAGGATAACACCGTGGCGGACTGTCTCAGTAGGTGGGCCTATCCCGTCAGCAAGGGCATGCAGGATATCTCTGCCCATGGCGATGAGGCTGAGACCGCTGAAGCCAAGAGGATCATTGAGATGGAGCGCCTGATGGAGGAGGAGGGTGCCAAATGCTTCGTCGTCATGGCTGCGGATGCCCCCCTCGCTTCGAGGGTGAGCAGAATGGTCAGTGTACTCGCCCCTGTGGGTGCCGCGGGCGGAAGGCCCGGTCCGGCACCCCCTGATGGAGCTGAGTCCGACAAGCACCTCTTCCCGGAGTCTTGCCTCCAGGACGACTGGACCGACGATTACGCCAAGTCTGAGGCCTTTGCGGCCGAGTATAGGGCTGTGACCGACCCTGACGACGGGCAGAAGTGGCCAAAAGGGCTAACTGAGGAAGATGGCAAGCTCTACCGGAATGGTAAGCTGCTAGTCCCAGAGTCCCGGGTGCTCGAGCTGTGTGAAGCTTGGCACCACCACATGCTGCACCCAGGGGTCAAGAAGCAAGCTCTTGACATGCAGCGTCGGTTCGAGATCGACCATATCGTTCTCTACACCGCCATCAAGAAGGTCAGGAAGGGTTGTTCGGTCTGTCAGGCCTGCAATCCCGATAACCGGAACGTCAAGGGGGAACCCCAATGGACCCCGGTTCCTGACCAGCCCATGGAGAGCGTAGCCATGGACGTCTTCTCCATGCCCGAAGTGCACATTGGCAAGGAGACCTTTGACTGTGTGGTTCTCTGTGTGGACCGCCACAGCGGCTACGTTGTAGCCGTTCCGGCACGCAAAAAGGGGTTGCTCGCCAAGGAAGTGGCAGTCATGATGATTCGTCATTGGCTGACCGTCTTTGACATCCCCCGCACCATTTGCAGTGACCGAGGGCCCCAGTTTACTGGTGGCTGGTTCAAGGCTATGTGTTCCCTCATGGGGATACGTCATGCCAAGAGCGTCGCCTATCTCAGCCGGTCTAACGGCCGGGCTGAAGTGGCTGGACGGCAGCTGTTCGAGAAGCTGCGCAAGATCCACATCACCAATCCACGGCGGAACTGGTTCGAGGAGATGTGGCCTGCTCTGAAGGCCCATCATGACACCCCCACTCCGGGCGGTTTGTCCCCTCACCAGATTCTGTTTGGCAGGGACCCCCTGGGTAGGGGACTTCCCTTGTCTGGTGATGGCATGGCTATGGATGCCAAGGAGTTCTTCGCGCGGCAAGAGCAAACAGCGCGGGACATCCGCCAGCAGCTTGAGAAGGAGCATGCTGAGCGTCAGAAGTCCGCCCCGAGCTCGACAGCTCAGAAGTTCAGGGTGGGAGACCCGGTGTGGGTGATCAGACCCCGCCCCATGGGCACCCACCGCACCAAGACCTGGTTCACACCCGGCGAGGTGGTCCGCAGGATTGGTGAGGACACCTACCGCATCAAGGTGGGTCACGGACAGTTCCGGGAGCGCCACGAGAGTCAACTCCGTGTGCGGGAACCCGACCTCCGTGGCCGTCATGTGTCCCTGGACTACGCCAAACATGAGGCCGATTCGGACGACGACTATGCTGAGCAGGACGACTATACTGTCGAGAAGATCCTGGCTCAGCGTCCGAAGGCCTCGGCACCCGGGGGTCTGGAGTTCAAGGTTCGTTGGCGAGGCTATGGGCCGTCCCACGACACCTGGGAACCCGTCTCCTCGTTTGTGCCGCGGGTCAATACTCCCTTCATGGAGTACATCCGCAAGAACAAGACCAAGATCCATGTGTCGGACTTGGCAGCACTCACCCGGGCGATTGCAGCCAGGGGTGCCTGATCAGCGCCCTGGGCTCTCCGCTGATGTGTTGTGAGCGCTTGTGAGGCCGACGAATCGTCCCTTACTTGCTTGCTCTCTTCCATCTTTCGGTGACGGGGTGGCCATATACCCCCCCCTGCTGAGTCCAGAGGAGGATGGCCCCTCTCTTTCAATTCTATTTGTCACTCCCCCCCCTGCTGAATCCCTGGGAAACCAGGTGGGCGACTGACCTTCATATTTTTGAGCTCTTGGGGCCTTGAAGCCCAATACGACGTTGCGCAACGGATGCCGCTGTCATCGGCATTGCGATTTTTGAGTGTGTGGTCTGGTTCCATGGCATTTGCGGAATCCAGACCAGTCGACGTGTGTCTCGAGACTATATATGCCTGAACTCAGGCGTTATCCTGTCCATCCTCCTGCATTTGCCTTATCCTGACCGTGGCGTGGTTTGGCACTCTGTTCTGAGTGTGTTTCCACGCCTCTTTACCCAGATTATTGCTTGTTTTTCTGCCCTCCAGGATATGTGCATCTGTATGTTAAGTGTCATCAGCCCATCGCTTAGGGATGGACTGCTTTTCACCACGAATCGGGATACAGAGGCGCCTTGAGTCGCCGTGTACATCTCCTTACAGCCTGGTCCAGCCTGGACCAGTACTTGATTACAGATTCCACTGTTTGAGTGCCCGTGATACCGTGTTGCCCTATTCGCTGTGTGTGTGGAGATCCTGATGGCGCCAGGCGGGAAGCCCAGTTGCCTGACTACACTCCCAGCGGTCCGCCACTGTCAGTCCCAGTGTGAGCCTACCGATTTGCAGACGCACTTGCATTCGGATGGCGGCCTCCGGTGCTCCTGACCTCGGTCAGTCTGCCTGGGAAACTGGTGGTTTGAGGAGTCGACGCCTCCGCCCACACTGCATGAGGACTCCCTCATGTATGGCCTTCGTGGCAGTAGGGCGAGGGAAAAGACGGCCTTGATGCCCGATCCCTTCAGGAGGAGTTCCCTTACGATTTGGGGTTCGTAAGGAGTTCGACTATGGCACTCTGGACTCGCGTCGTATGGATATGGACATGGTGCGCCCGAGGAAGGACCCGTGGGGACTCTCCCCAGTCGGCGGGCCTTGGGAAGCTTGGGGTAGCCTGATGGATCTTTGTGGTCGCTCTCGACTTGTGGGACCACCTCGGTCGTCGTGTGACGCCTATGTTTGCCGTGTATGCCACTGCCACTGTGGTGGTGACCGTAGCAGCCGGCACCCGGTGCGCCTGGTATGGGTTAACGGGTCCTTTGGATGCCGAACAATCGCCGCCAGGACCCGGGACTTGATACTTGATACTATACATGTGCTACGAGCTGTTACAGCAGCATACCTATCCCACTGTGGGATACCTATCTTACTGTGGCTTACTGAGTAAGGATGTGACACCCCCCCCCTTCAGGAAGTGGTCCTGGGTACCCGCTGCCATGCGTGGGTGTTATCGAGCCCCCCCAGGGTTTGCTCTAAGGAGGGGGGTGAAGCGGTACCCAGAACCCCATGGCCAGGTTACGGCATACAACCGGTCTCCGGTCCACTAACCCCATGCACGGCGTGTTCCGTTCCGTGAAGCCCCGCATCGGCAACCGATGCACCGCCAGCGGAGATTTGTGTATCAGAATATCAGGAATCAACAGGGTTTTATTTTCATATTGTTTCCGTCAATTTTTACGCTTCCGTTCTGATACTCACTGTTTTGACGGCTGGCGGTTGGTTCGCGACTTTACCGTAACCGCCAGTTTAACTGTTTATAATGGAAATTTTAACGCTATCCGCGACGAAGGCTCCAAAGTCGCCAGGAACTGCATGGATGCTTCCGCAATTTTCATAATTAATACTCGCAACCTTAATCCGAATTTTTCAGGATGTCGAAATCGGATTTTCGACTTCGACATCCCCGCACTTGATTTGACCTCTTTCGAGTGGACCTACGTGCTTCCGTATGCACGAATCAACTTCCCTTTTATCCTGCCCTCCATTTGTCTTAAAGATATGGGCAAAACAAAGTTGATTCGTGAGGCCACTTGTGAAGGTCATATCTCGTGTTGCTTGCGAGTATTGACGATAAGGAAACGTGGGATGTATTCACAATACTCCCGACGTAATTTAGGAAGCATTATACGCCTTGCGTCTCCACACGTGCGCGCTAGTGTAATGGATCATGGTCAATAGGGTAGAGTTTGCGTTATAACTCTTTGGCCATGATATTGCGTGCGTTAAGTTAACTTTCGAGTGTAGCGCGCAAGTGTTGGTGTTGCATAGGAACTCTCCTTGAGTTCCTATGAGCGATTGACACAAAGTTGTGCCCTTGGAGGGGCATGACATATCATGGTGGGAGCCACCTTTTTGGGCAATATGGAGTATGTGCCTTGTGTTGTGTTGCGTGCCCATTTGGCGGGTCCATTACTCCAAGCCAAGCCCGCCAATGGACCTCATATTGTGCAAGCCCCTTCTCCATACTCCCTACGGTCAATTGCAAGCCTAACCTTCGTGAAGGGAAGCTTGTGTGGTGAACCCGAAGCGATGCGTTGGGAGCAAGGTGTGTATTTTGCAATTTTCCATATTTTCATGTGCCCACTTGAGAAGTAGCGCTCGTAACCTTTTAAGGCGCCCCAAGTGGAGCACATATGTGGGATCGGAGGTCATTGGTGTCAAGTCATTGTGTATAGAAGGATTAGTTGATTACTCCATCTAGGGCGAAGATATTATAATATATTTGTGCGCCTTTCAAGGCACCTTTGTGTGTCTTTTTGCCAATTTTGCCATTTTTGGCTCGTCATGATGTCAAGTGGCGACCGTGTATCTCAACGTTGCGCTCAATTGACATCATGATCCAAGTATGTCATGGGGGTACATACTTCGGTAGCCAACATATCTTGGACTCGGCGAATAACTCCTCTTAGGCTTGGCATACCGTGGCCGCCATGTTGGCGATTTGGGACTATCCCAAATCATGGGCTCACTTGGCGACCCTGCCATTCCCAATACCGGAGGAGTTGGGCGACGCCCCGAAGATATGTTGGACATATATGACTTGATACCAATCCTATGGCACACTCCGGTCCGAGTCGGGCATGTGCCTCATTTGCCCTAACCATGAGTGTGCGCAATTTTGGCCATTTTGAGCATTTTTCCACTTTTGCTGCCCGCCGTGCACTATGTTCTAACCCTCGTGCACGCCGGACGCACGGACCAATGGACCATATGTGACATGGGTGTTATGGGTAATGGTCCCCATGGTCCACACACCACGTGGGCGAAGCGGAGCTGCCTTCGTTAAGGCGCTAGGCCAAATTAAGTATGGGCAATTTTGCCATTTTTGCATTTGTGGACCCAATTGGGATCGTCACCACGCCGAGTGGCATGGAGATCTTTGAGAGCCAAGGGCATGGGAGTCTCCGTTGGACTCCCGGTGGATCACGTATGGAATGGCGGATCCGATCTCCAAGCCGGCGTGAAGATATACTATTGGGAGCACACTGAATTTTGGCTCATTTCAAGCAGCCAAAATGACCCAATTTTGGGACCCCAATTTCCCCCTTCCGTGTGGTCAATTGGCAGCCCCATTTCTCTAAGCCCATAGGGAGCCCGGACCTAAATCCAAGTTGTGCACTCAGATAAAAGTCCTAGGTCCTGCCTCCTACCCTGTGAGTCATTGGCCTTACCTTGGCGGAGCGAGCCACGCGTGGGAATGACGCCAATTTTGGTGATTTTGGCATCATGACCCCACATGACTCATCCGTGTTGCCCTGATGCCGGGACCTCAGAGGGAACCAGGTTGGGTGAGGGCTCCAGGGAGTTCGTACCCGAAGGGCACAGGGTCAGTTGCCTCGTCCCTACCTCTGGCGGGTCCGGACGAGGGGTCAATTTCGGGGATATTTGAGTTAATTTCAGTTTGGGCTGAAACAGCCCATTTTCAGCTACCAACTCCTGGGTGATAATGGCGGGGCCATATCTCTTGCTCAGAGTGGAGTTGGGACCTGCCATTAAGGGAGCATAGGGAGCCACTGTCAGTTGGCCTCGGAGCCCCTTGGTTCCCAGGAACTCGCCTGTGGCTGGGCGGGACACCCCCCCTATTGGCAGGGTTTCAGGGCCCGCCCCCATCAGCCACTGAGAGGGTCGGACCTGGGATTGGGATATGAGTTGGGACTGAGTGTCTATGGTCCTGTGATGCCCTTACCCCAGTCCAGTCTTAACCCCATGTGTACATATCCTGATGTGTTGCTGTACATATTTTCGTTCCCTCTTTGCAGAGTGGCAAGGATTCTGAAACGCTTTGTCACATGACAACGCATTGATGCCCTTGTGAGCGTAGTGCTTTGCCTGCCTGCTCACTTGCGTGTGTCCACCGCAGCGTCCCGTGGCCGGCCCCCCCACGGGAACGCGTCAGTTCTGTCCATGAACTCACAGCGGAGCTCTTCTACGGGTTTCACCCCCCACGAACTGTTCCATGGAGGACGACCTGCTTGGTTCTTCAAAACCCCCTTTCCTGAGGACTTCAAGAGTCCTGTGGGAGATTGGCTGAAACACAAGCAGTCTCTGGCTAACCAGGCTGGTACTAACCTGAGGCACATTCGTGACCGTGAACAGAGCCGACGGAACCGCCTACGGCGACCTGCCAGCTTCAAAGTTGGTGACCTTGTTTTGGTACACCATTCACGCCTACCCTCCTGGCCACGTAACTGCCTACAGGACCCTTACTTTGGACCCTATCGTATCATCAGGATAGATGGATCCAGGATCCATGTCAGATGCAGTCCACGTCTAGGTGGTGAACTGCTATGTGCTCCTAAGCAGTTGAGGCACTATCACTCCCCTGACGACTTGTCTTGGGATGAGTGGCGCCTCAGCGACAGTGAGATTGAACGTATAGACCTAGAGAACGCTGCCAGTCCAGAGGAGGCAGACGAACTCGAAGAGATGACTGCCGATGAGATGGCAGTCGATGGTTACTACGTGGTTGCAGGTATTGCTCGCCACGAGTATAAACAGGGCTGGAAATTCCTTACCCTGTGGGATGGCTATGGGTTGTCCGAGGCGACCTGGGAACCTATGTCAGCCTTCATACAACCAGATGGGAGTATCAACCCCATCTTCCGCACTTACCTCGTTGAGAACAACGAGGGGCAGCTCCTAACCCGTGCTGAGACTATGTCCCAGCGTAAGAAGCGAAACTAATTACCCTGTGTCAGTCTACTGACCCTGTCTGTGCCCTGCAGACCCACGCCTATGGTTTCCAGCGTGAGCCAGGTGGCCGCTTATCAAGATTGCAGCCACCCAGCGAGTGTTTGCCTTGTTGACCATGTGTTGCATGGGTACTGCCCTAATGTAATGACCTTGGTGAGCCAACGAAGAACGGTGGCTTTCTACACCAGGGGGGAATGACAAGCAAGGTGTTATGAGGCAAGGTGTGTCTTCCCTCCTTGGGGACAAGCGAGCCCACAGTTAGGACCCCTGACTGGTCCAGACCCATGGGGTTCTACCCTTCCTTACAGGGTTTACCATACCCCTAAGTGTGCTACGTATGTCTGTGTGAGTGTGCTAGTCCTAAGGTCCTGAGAGCAAGCCGCAGAAGTGGTGTCCTAATTATACCCAAGTCTGCGCCCTTGCTGAACCTGGAGGGTTGGCTTATTGATGCCACGGGGTACGCCCCGGGTCTCCCCTCCCCTATTTGCCCAATTTCTGTGCTGGCGCAAAACCTTTGGGGAATACCCAGCGTGCTAATCCAGGTATTCTTTTCCCTACCTATCTGTCTACTACACGGAGGGGTGGCCAAAAGCTATGAAGGCATGCAAAACGCCGTTTTGCTATGTGGCCAAAACACTGACCTAACCACTGCCACAGCCCACCAACCCCGCTAAAATTGCAGGAAAAGGGTGGGACAGTGACACACCCCCTACAGGTCCTACACACCCTACAGTGGCACCATCCTGGTGGGCGAGCACTGGGCAACTGGCTCTAGCCCCCACTCAGGACTACCACTCCTACACGCACACTCTACTGGGCGTTGCGAAGGTGAAGGTCTCTTGGGTCCTAGCGACCCTCCTGTGAAATGGCAAGAGAACACAGCGCTCCTAAGCAGCTGTGGCCTAACAGGGGACGCCACAACGTGTTTCCCCTGTTAGGGCTTGGAGGGAAGGGGTGCTCTCGTTGCGTGCACAGCGCAGATGTCGTTGAGGTCGAACTGCCCTCGCCAGTACTGGCTGAGGCACAGTGATTTGATTTGTGATCAGCGCCCCTGTTTTGCTGGGGCAGAAAAATGGTAGCCGCCGAAGGCAGCTGCTGCGTGCACCAATCACCCTTAACCTCTCCCACCTGTACAAAAGAGGCAGATGAAGGGGCGTTTGCGACTGAGGAACCAAGCCACACTCCAGGTATTATACCCTTCTCAGTGTGACCTATAATACACTGTTCGCAAACACGCTGCAGATGCAGCTACCCCTGTCAAGCAAGCAAGCTTTAAGAAACTCCTCGGGTTCTCTTAAAGAACGTACCGAGGAGCCTCTGGGTAACCTAAACAAGGTTTACCGTGCGCAATTCGCGTGGCCTACCCTTTAATGCATCATGTGCACGCAGGGAAGGGAGGCTGAACCACAGACTCAACCAGGAGGTGAGCTCCTCCTGGGCTAACCTACCTTACTCACCATGCATCGTGTGAATGCCGCATTGGAACGAACACAAAACAAACCTAAGCGTTTTAAGCAACTCAACTTGAACGCCACGGCCGCACACGAACAAACGCTTACCTGTGAAGAAGGAGACAAGGGTGAATTAGGGATACAGGTGAAGCAACACAGCGTGTGGATGCCTAGATTAGGCACATGCATCGCGAGCACAGCGCATATTCTAACCCTACGTGCGCGCTGCGCGCTCCATTCGCATCACATACCTTTCATTCCTGCTTTCACCTGTGCAGAGCACGAGAGATGAACACCCGACCCCCCAACGAGCACAGCGTTGACCACCCTAACGTTTTGACGGAACAACCAACACAAACGCAATGCGTGAGTGTGAAGTGACACAGACATACCTGAGAGACGGGTTGTTGAACTGCTCTGTGGTGTGGGCTGATTTTGAATGCTTTACTCTGAAGTGTATAAAAATTTTAATGCAACTGTGCAAAAATTTTCTTTAAAACTTTAAAAACTACGGCTCACACCTTCTTTTCCAAAAGCCGTTTTCGCTTGCGCAACCCTTTTCTTAGCGTCCGCTTCCTTTGCGCTTGTCTGCGACTTTAAGTTATGTGTAAAAATGACGATTTCCCGCGTGGTTTCGTCGATTTTCAACGATTTCACTTGCTAAATCGCAACCCCTTCCGCAAAACCGCAGGAATCACTCCCTGCTGGTTCCATTTTCTATTTTTTCCAGCTCCTGGGGGTTTGTGTCCTCCATTGGGAGTATTGCTCCGCCCTGGCCCTTGGTCAGGACGTTTACTAAAACGCTGTTTATGCAGCAATAGCCGTCCGCATTAGAGCGTTCGACTGTACCCTAGTGGACAGACACATGTGCTCTGGACAGGGAGTCCTGGGTTCAATTCCCACTGCCCCGACACTTTTTCCAAAAGTTTTCGCCGCACGCCGGCGACTTTTGAGGAATGCCCCTTCGAAGGGACATCATTCACGGTACATTACACTGTTTCTCAAGGGTCCCTACAGTGTGATAGGCTTCTATGAAGTGATGAGAATGTTTTTGGTAAGTTTAATGCATTTTTTTGAGGTAATTTTGGGAATATTTGAGCCTTTTTCCTTGGTCCTACTAGCTTAGCTAACTAGTACTCCAGAGGGGAGTAAGAAAAAGTCACTGCCATGTCTTTCTTGGAGGGCTTGATCCAGGCAAAGCCCCCCTTAAAACCCTTTGTTGATGCTGAGACAAACTTAAGTGTTTTTATCTCTCTTTTGTTGCCTAAAGTACACTTTCTCAAGGTAACTAGGGTTGTGACCCTAGCCCCCCCCATGAAGTTCACCCCTACCACTCAACTGAGCGGAGGTACCTTCCTTCATGGAGGTCATACCAAAATAAATCAGGCATTACATGCTTGTTGGCCTTGGAGGCTAAGCCTAAGTGGTCTCCCACGCCAAGACCCCTATACTCAATTGTTTCTACCACTTATTGTGGTCCTACTTTGTAACTGTTTCTGAATCCAGTTGCTTGGCCAAGTCATTTTCTGTGTGGTCCTGACATCTATGCCCCTCAGTCCTAACCAGCACCATTTCACCCAAAAGAGTGCACATGAAGTGCCTATTGCAACCTCTGAGGCTAGAGTCTGACCAATTTTCATATAAAACCTTTTGTATTATCCATTTGTGATTGAATCTATGTTCATATACCTGCTTTGTCTATCTGCAGCCCTTCTGTGTTACACTGGATTCCAAAACCAATCATTGATTCGATCCACTTTCAGTCCTTGCTCTACTTGCTGCTTTGGTTTGGGGTTTTCAACTACAAAACCTGCAGAAATACATCAAAAGACCTAGGGCATAATTCAAGGACATCTTTCTTTTTGTTGTGAGTGAGGGGGAGAGTGGAGAGGTTGGTAAAGAAGGAATTGATGGTGTTCACCAGGAGTTGATACATTTGGGTATTTTGTCTTTGGTTGAAGAAGTAAGTGCCAAGGTATTTGTAAAAACTTCGGGGGTTACCATTCTTAGGCGGCTCAAGTTGCATGGTCAAAATGCGCCCAAAACTGCCTCTCCACGGCACTGCGAAAAAATAGTCCTTTTCGGGGGGACCTAAAACAAAAGAACCAAAATTCCTGTGAAAAGCAATTAACTGGCCCATTTTCCTTTATTTTCAACAAAAACGACTGCCCGGGAAAATGATTTATTTCCACCAAAATGAAGTTCTCTTTTGGGAAAACCACGACTTTTCGTTTCCTATACCACTTATGCTTTGCAATAAAAACACCCATGAGCTTTCAATCTTTTGGTAAACCCGTTTTCGAAAACCATGTTGCACGCTGTACGACAAGAAGCATTTTTTGGCACCCCTTCTTTGCGCGAGGCCTCGCGCAAACACCAACACAACAGCGCAATAAAATGCATCACAGAGAAAAAGGTGCCGCACAGGGTGACAGCATAAAGGTCGTCGAAGAGGAATGCATAGCGCGAGCCCTCGCGCATAATATATCAGAACAAGCGAAGAAATTTCTTTTTCTTCGGAACAGTTTGCATCTTAGAACCCAATGCCTTAGCAAGGGACGTCTTACCCTTAGGCGGTGGCTTTGCGGGCTCGCTTCTTGGTTGGGACTGACGGGCTGGCTGCTTGAATGGAGTTCGGGCCCCAGTTTCCTCGGACCTCGGCTTCGCTGCAACTTTCTTCGCTGCCTTGCCCTGGGAGACCTGCGCTTCCTCCTCCTCTTCTTCCTCGCTCTCCTCCTCTTCATCCTCATCGCTCTCCTCGGATTCTGCACCGGTCAGCCAGGCTGGGCACATCATCTCAGGAGCAAGATGTTCAAATATGTCGCCGTTGATGACCATCAGGTTCTTGTCAATCTCAATAAACCGCCTCGGGGGATCGTGGGCCAACGCTGCAATTCGGGTCGCCTTAATTGTGATAGTTTGACTTGACAGTAAAGGATCCTGCTGTTCCACTGTCTTGGAGTCACCAGTAACGCCAGCAGCTGGGGGGACCACACGGCTCTTGGTGGGCTCTTGACCCAGGAGTTTTTGGACGTTGAGGATTTTCAGGGAGGCGGGTTTGCCTTTCTCTGCCACCTGCCACAGTGGTGCGCCAATCATGGATTTCCATGCCGGCCATGGACCGCGACTTTTGCCTTCAGGTTCCCGCCAATAGCCCCATGTACCAAGAGTCACCTTCAGGGCAGGCCTTCTAAGTGCAGCAACCTCTTTGCGGGTCCGCATGTCTTCGGCTAAAGAACAGAAATGGAGAAAGTGCGGCGCACCAATGCAGAAGCGGAACCCACGTCGCGTCGATGGTACACACCTTTCTCAGGTCGAGCGTACTGGCCGTTGTGCGGGTGGTCCAGATGCATTGAGACCCACTGGTCAAGGACGATGTCGCCAATCAAATTCAGCAAGGATTTAAGGGTTGTTTTTTCTTCCTGCATCACTTCTGCCACTTTCTTGTACAACTCCGGCAACAGGATCCCGTCCAGTTTCTTCAGCGCGTTCTTCGTGACTATCTCACCTTTGTTGTGGAACTTCTGCAGACCTTTCACAGCTTCCGGACCAGCATAGTAGGCAAACGTCATAAAATCTTTCCACAATTTATACGTTTTGTCCTGAAAGTGACAACGTTATGCGCGAGGTCTCGCGCAACGAACAGCATCCAAACAACGATTAATGAACATACGAATGGACCACGCTGCTTCAGGTCAGCGGTTGGAACCAGGGCACTCATCTGCACAGCATCCACAATGGCGATCTTGAGATTGCTGTACGTGTCAGCCAGGCCTCGCCGCTGCTGATCTTCAACACATCGAGTGAGGTTATCTGCTGCCTTATACAGCGGTATTGGCTCAACGTCTTGTGCGCTTCCTTGTGCTTGTCCCGCGGGCTTTGCACGGAGGCGGGAGTAAGATAAAGTCACTGCCATGTCTTTCTTGGAGGGCTTGATCCAGGCCAAGCCCCCCTTAAAACCCTTTGTTGATGCTAAGACTAACTTAAGTAATTTTATCTCTCTTTTGAGGCCTTAAGTACACTTTCTCAAAGGAACTAGGGTTGTAACCCTAGCCCCCCCATGAAGTTCACCCCTACCACTCAACTGAGCGGAGGTACCTTCCTTCATGAAGGATATACCGAAATAAAATAGGCATTTCATGCTTTAGGCCTTGGAGGTTAAGCCTAGTGGTCTCCCACCCCAAGACCCCTATACTCAATTGTTTCGACTACTTATTGTGGTTCTACTTTTTAACTGTTTCTGAATTCAGTTGCTTGGCCAAGTCCTTTTCTGTGTTGGCCTGACATCTATGCCCCACATTCCTAACCGGCACCATTTCACCCAAAGGAGTGCACATGAAGTGCCTGATGCTATCTTCGAGGCAGGAGTCAGACCAATTTTCGTATAAACCCTTTTGTATTATTCATTTGTGATTCAATCTTTGTGTTTATACCTGCATTGTATATCTGCAGCCCTTCTGTGTTACACTGGATTCCAAAACCAATCATTGATTTGATCCACATCCTGTTCTTGCTCTACTTGCTGCTTTGGTTTGGGTTTTCAACTTCAAAACCTGCGGGATTTCATCAAAATATCTAGGGCACTAATCAAGGACATCTTTCCGGTAGCAGAGACAGTCCCTTGTGACCTTTGGAACCGACCCTGAGAAGAAGTACAGCACACAAAGCTCAACAACAAGTTCATCATGTCCACGCCAAGCGTCAGGACCTGGCCCATAAGAAGTGTCCAAGTACAAATGGGCAGCATGGCCCACCCTATGAGTGAACCGTCTTACCGAGCTCCACATCTCAGTGGCGCATCTGGGTCCCAAAGAGATCCAGATCGCAGAAGGGCCGGAGAAAATACAACCCTTACCACCGAGGACTTAGCAGCCCACGGTGGAGACAGCCTGCATCATCTCCACAGACGCGTAGCAGC
Source organism: Eutreptiella sp. 'Long Island Sound 2002' (assembly GCA_964036045.1). Classification (NCBI taxonomy): domain Eukaryota; phylum Euglenozoa; class Euglenophyceae; order Eutreptiales; family Eutreptiaceae; genus Eutreptiella; species Eutreptiella sp. 'Long Island Sound 2002'. The sequence continues at coordinate 26,324,681 of OZ038400.1, read as the reverse complement.
CTCAGTCTCACGATCCACCTGTCCGGCATCATCCTCAACAGCGATTGGAGGCCCTGAGGAATACGAGGTGCTGAGGAAGAAAATGGATGAATACATCCTCCATGAGGAGTACTACAAATCCATTCGTGGAGAAGATGGGGAGGAGCCATTGGCAGTACACGGATCCAGACCACGTACAGACCTAGGGTCCTACACGCACTCTGGCGCGCCGTCCGACAGAGCCGAGACAGCATCCCTGCCAAGACGACCGAGAACCGAGTATCCAAGAGCATGTTGTCCAACCCCAAGGGCTCCCGAAGTGGGCCCAACTCGAGTTGAGGAACAACATCATCCAAGGCCAACCTACGGTTCCCTGGATCATACGGCCGAACTGCTGGCCAAACTTCTGTCTGGATCAGAAGATCCAGATGTGACGGCCCTATCGGAGGCCATTAAGGCGAAACTGGGTATTGCAGAACCCTTACCCAAGCCGGAGTTGTCCTCCCCCTGTCCCGGACTGAGTACCCTGGCCGAAGATCTTAAGCGATCAAGGGTCTCACGGCTGTTGCCTAAGGTCACCTGCCCCGGCCCCTTTCACCCCCGTGCGAGGACAGTGCCCATCGCTGAACTACAGGACGTGCCTGTGACAGAGACTGAGAAGAGAGGGCTGTCAGCTCTGGCACCTCTTGCCGGCGTATCACCTTCTGGCCTAACTCCGGGGGGTGGGAAGACGGGCAGACCTATTGGCCAGGCGAACATCCAGCTGGAACTGCCGGAGTTCGACCCCAAAAATCTGCCCGAATGGGCAGAAAAATTTGCTGAGTTTCTTTTGCTGACAGGCCAATGCCATGTGGATGTGGCCACCAAATGCTCACTGTTGAAACGCTCATGCAAAAAGAAATTTTTGAAAAAAAGGTGAAACAGATTGTGAAAACCTGTTCCACCTGGGCAGAGGTACTCCAGAGGTTGGAGAAAACGTTCCCAGTCTATGAGACTGACCTCAGTGTGCGCACACAGATAGAGGAGCTACCTATGCTCCCTGAGTTTCCTTCCGCTGCGCGAATCTCTGAATACGTGTGCGACTTGGAGTATCTGTTTTCGAGGATGAACGTGGGCTCCTACAGAGCCACTGAGCCCCACCTGTGGCTCATGAGTAAGATCCCCCAACGTACGTGGGATGATTGCCGCTCTACCTCTGAGAGGAAGAGTCGGACCCACTCGTACGCTGAAGTGGTGGACCTCCTGATTGAGCTAGCTCTTGAGAGAGAGAATGACTCCCACATGGAGAAATTCCTCAAGAGGCACTTGGGTCGAGGTGGTACCCCTACCCCTGAACGTGGCGAGGGGAAAGGGCCTAAAAATCCAACTAACACCAACCAGGGAGGTGGTAAAGGGAGGGGTAACCTACGTGCCATGAATGAGGTTAAACCTGATGCAGGTACACCCCCTCTGTTCTACTGCAAACCTGTCAATGACAAGGGGGGGCCTTGTCATGCCTCTGACTGCGATCACCGCAGTAGCTGTATGCTGCAGATGAAACGACAGCAGCATACCAATAATGGGAAACCTTTGACCCATCAGGATCATTTCAGGTCTACCATCACCTGTGGCTATTGTGGCAAACGTCGTCACTACGAGGACGAATGTCACCTCAGGAAACGCGAGAGTGATAAACTCAAGCGTCAGGAGGCCGAACGCCAGAAGACCCAAACACCCACCAAAAACCCCCAGAATGGGGATAAAGGTGGTAAAGGAGTTGGTAAAGGGGGTGGCAAAAATGGACCCCCTAACCCCCAGAGGCGCTCATCAGCGCCCATTGCTACACCCCCTCCTGCTGCTACACCCACTCCTGCCGCAGGTGATCCCAAGAAGCGCCCCCAGGGGGATAACGCTACCCCTGAGGGGAATAACTCCAAGAAGAGGCGCCTGGCCTGGATGGCCAGGTCACTCATAGCTGCAGGGGTGGATGTCAAGTTCCCTGCTGAGGAGTAGTGAAGCATTTTCGGCGGGGGTGATGTCCGTGCGTCCACAGAAAAATCGAAAATCCTTCAACCCATCACCCTAACCTCTCCAAGTACTACATGAAGTCTATTCCAAACTTCGATTCCATTGGAGTTGCGTAAATGGTCTTGGAATCCTTGCTCACCCCACGGGGAGCGTCCGCGGACACAATCTGGCGTCTATGGACAAAGAGATGGTATATGTAACATAATGTAACATAATAAATGCGTTGACATGTACAATGTATACGTATCACCTCTAAACTATAAAATAGCTTAGAAAAAGGGGCGAAATGAAGGCGACGGCGTCGCCGCCATCAGAAAATCTGACGGCTACGAGGCGTCGCCATCAGGATCTCCACTGAGATCCTGCCCAAACTGGGCCAACCAGTGGTTTTTGGGTGAAAAACAATGAAATAATGTGATTTTTGAGCCAAAAACCCTCATTTCACGCGTCTCCCCCCAACCCGTCGCGTAGCCGACACGACGCGTTTCTGTACCAATTCAACCTACATATGAAAAGGCCCACTGTTGGGCTACGCCATGGGCGTCTGGGCGATTCCTGGAATCGCCTCAGCATTTTTTGAAAAATGCGTGAACGCGCCACTTTTCGCAAAAATGGACCTTCGCGGAACGCCGCGAAAAAGGTCACGCTATAATCTTTTATTTCTAAAAACGATAAAACAATAATAAAATTGCCTAAAATCTTTATAAATCGAGAGTTAAATTCTCGATCTGGGGCTGCGTCGCGCAGGGGACGACTGTCGTCGCCAGCCCAAAAAAGACGTAAAATTACGATTTCTGGGGTATTTTACAGAAATCCCACAGAAATCAAGATGCCGTAGCAACAGCAGGAAAATTCCTGATCTGGCCTGGCGAAGAGCGCCACAGGCTGGGCAGCGGGTATGGGTGAAGCACCCCATACCGCTTCACCCCCCTCCTTAGAAGCCTTGCCTATATCCAAAGGAAGGCAAGGCCAAGGAGGCGCTCTGACCCCTGCAGTGCCCTGGTTTCAACTCTGATTCAGCAGGACAGTGGGAGGGGGGGGGCTTCGTGAGTAATTTACATGGGGGGGAGCACCACACACATGTAAAAAAAATTAATTTTTTTTTTTTGATCTTGAAATATTCATAGGGCAATTGCCCCTCAGGCGACCACACTGGTCCCTGGCACTCCTCGTAGCCTCTGGTGACCAAACCAGGGGCGCTGCAGGGCCTTCCGCCCTGACTGATGGCGCTTAGGCGCACATATGGGCCCTTTTTCTCCATGGGCATGGAAACATAATAATTCAATAAATTCGGAAAAAATTATTTAGGGTCAAACCCAAGGCAACGACTTCCTCGCGCCTGAATTTAGGGCCATTTCCTGCCCAAGGCGACGAATTCCTCGTGCCTTTTAGGGTCGATTCCCAACCCAAGGTGACGAATGAACGCACCTGATTTGGGGGATTTAGGGTCATTTCCTACCCAAGGCGCCCCACGCCAATTTAGGAAGGGACCTCCCGGAGGGTCAACCAACCCAAGGCGACGAATTAACGCGCCTGATTTGGTTACTGGTGGACGCGGGGCGCTGTCCGCGCGACCTGCTGCCGTTGCTCTTGGGATTTGCCATCCACACCACTCGTCAAGCTGCTGCAGGGTCCAGATTTCCTGAAGACCTCTGCTGGGATCGTCGTCGTCGTCGCAGGAGCTCCTGGAGCTGATCTCAGGGCTGTCGTCGTCGCTGCTGTTGCCTTGGGGGCCAGTCTTGGCCCAGGCGTCCCTTCTTGCACTGTATTTCCACCAGTGCAATACCTTTGGCTGCAGTCTGTGGCGCTGCGGGAGGGGTCGAAAGCCAGGCAGCAGGGAAGGACCTTGACGTTGTGGGAGCTCATGGACAGGTCCACCAGTGAACCACGCGGACAGCGGCAAGACCATTTTGAAGCATTTTCGGCGGGGGTGATGTCCGTGCGTCCACAGAAGAATCGAAAATCCTTCAACCGATCACCCCAACCTCTCCAAGTACTACATGAAGTCTATTCCAAACTTCGATTTCATTGGAGTTGCGTAAATGGTCTTGGAATCCTTGCTCACCCCACGGGGAGCGTCCGCGGACACAATCTGGCGTCTATGGACAAAGAGATGGTATATGTAACATAATGTAACATAATAAATGCGTTGACATGTACAATGTATACGTATCACCTCTAAACTATAAAATAGCTTAGAAAAAGGGGCGAAATGAAGGCGACGGCGTCGCCGCCATCAGAAAATCTGACGGCTACGAGGCGTCGCAATCAGGATCTCCACTGAGATCCTGCCCAAACTGGGCCAACCAGTGGTTTTTGGGCGAAAAACAATGAAATAATGTGATTTTTGAGCCAAAAACCCTCATTTCACGCGTCTCCCCCCAACGCGTCGCGTAGCCGACACGACGCGTTTCTGTACCAATTCAACCTACATATGAAAAGGCCCACTGCTGGGCTACGCCATGGGCGTCTGGGCGATTCCTGGAATCGCCTCAGCATTTTTTGAAAAATGCGTGAACGCGCCACTTTTCGCAAAAATGGACCTTCGCGGAACGCCGCGAAAAAGGTCACGCTATAATCTTTTATTTCTAAAAACGATAAAACAATAATAAAATTGCCTAAAATCTTTAGAAATCGAGAGTTAAATTCTCGATCTGGGGCTGCGTCGCGCAGGCGACGACTGTCGTCGCCAGCCCAAAAAAGACGTAAAATTACGATTTCTGGGGTATTTTACAGAAATCCCACAGAAATCAAGATGCCGTAGCATCCGCAGGAAAATTCCTGATCTGGCCTGGCGAAGAGCGCCACAGGCTGGGCAGCGGGTATGGGTGAAGCACCCCATACCGCTTCAGTAGGGGGGCGGCTCCGAAGTAAAGGACTTGGTTTTCTGGATCCTCCTGAAAATCGGGGATCAAGTTTTTCGAGCGTTTCTTGACACCGGGGCAAAACTTTCCATAGTGGCCCGGCGCCTGCTAAAGATTTTCAAGAAAACTAAGACCGTGGCCATAAGAGTAGGGGATGGGCGTACCATCCATTCCTTGGGGGGTGTCGATGTGACTATATGCCTGGGCGACGAAACCGTGACCCAACACTGCAGAGTGCTGGACACCAACGCCTTTGACATCGTCATTGGTACAGACTTCCTACGAAGAAACCCCCACGTAAAAATGCTCTCTCTCCAGCGCCCGTATTCTTTGCACTGCGACTTTGGCAGTGGGCTGTTCTCCGTACCTTTGGAGCTGTCAGGACGAAAAAAGTCTGGACTGCGCTACGCATCCAAGACTAACTATCGTACTGAAAACTACCAATTGGCCCGTCACGTGCTTGAAAATGGACTGGCGGTCCTTCAGGTAAACCTGGATGAGATCAAGGTGGAATTGTTTGCGAGCCAACAACAGCAAATCATGCAGTTGTACTGCTCGAAACAATTGAACAATGCTTTCCGTACCTTCTGGAAAGCATTGGGTCTAGCGTATGCTAACCCTCCCTTCTCCCTGCTCGCGAAGGTTCTAACCAAAATCGCTTATGAGGGAGGAAGGGTTGTCATGTGCACCCCTGACGGGAGCTGCTCTGATGAACATGCTTACTGGCGCCGTATGCTAGATCGAATGACCGTGGGAAGAGTGCAACTTCCCGACGGCCCCATTTATGTGCCTGAGGACTCAGACACAGCTATGCAGGCCCCTGAGTGGGCCGAAGGTATTGAGCGCCAAGAGCGGCTGCAATACCTCAGACAGACCTGGAAATCCTCCATCTGGTCTGAGGAGGACGATGATTCCTGTACGCTGCCTGATCCTGAGATACCGCTAGTGTATTCTCTGCACTATGGGCAGCAATGTCCCCCTGAGTGGGACGATGGTTCTGTGCCTGCCGAAACTGCTGATCGGCAGAAAAAGAAAGAACATGGAAAGAGCAATCTCCATGCTGAGGAGGATTTCCTTCAGAAACTCGAGAGTCTTAACCTTGACCCCCGCCTGACAAAACTGCTGATAACCGATGAGGAGGTGTTCGGCGCCTTGCCGCCTCCCCTCTCTTGTAAAAAACTGGTCCAGATGGACCTGAAACTGAAACCTGAATTTGAAAAGACGCGAGTGAGGCGTCGTCCCTATCCCGCTCCACAGGAACAGGTTGAAGAAATCGACCGCCAGATCCAGGAATGTATTGATGCTGGCCTCTTTGAAGAATATAAGCAGGGGAACTACCCCCATCACTGCAGTCCCTGTTTCCTGGTTGCCAAACCAGGGTTGACTGCCCTACGACTGGTTGTAGACTATGGTGAGGTCAACAAGAAAGCCAAGAACCACTCAGGGAGTATTCCTAACATGGAAAATACCCTGGAGCGTATTGCCAAATGCAGGCACAAGACCAAAATGGACAAACGCTCTGCTTTCTGGCAGGTGGACCTAACTGCTGCAGCTCAAGAGCTGCTGGCTTTTATAACCCCTAAGGGCTGTGTCTTTAAGTGGAAGGTTATGCCTTTCGGGGTGGCTAATGCCCCAGCGCTCTTCCAGGAGCTAATGATCAAATTTTTGTACATACTTAGGCGCAGGCCTCTAGTACAGGAGTTGATTTCTCGGGGTGCAGAAATGGAGGCTCACATCGACGACGTGAGTTTGGGTACTAATACCAAAGAGGACCATGTCCTTCTCATTGTCTGTCAAAAACACCATCTCCGAATCAAACTCGAAAAATGTGAGTTTATGAAAGAGGAGATGGATTATTTGGGTTTCGACGTGGGGTATGGTTGGTGAAAACCAGCCGCGTCTAACATGCAGCCCCTACCGGACATGCAGATTCGCGATGACCCTAAGAAGGGTCTACACGACGTGAGGAGTTTTGTGGGCGCCTGTATATTCTATCGGCGTCACATCCACAATTTTACTTACTTCTCTGCCCCCCTCACTGACCTCATCAAGAAAACTACTCCCTGGAGGTGGACCGCCAGAGAGGAAGAGTGTTTCCAGAAGTTGAAGAAGAAGATTGCCTCCTCCAACTGCCTGGGAGTACCCCGCCCTGAGGGCGAGATAGTCCTGATCACTGATGCCAGTGATGTAGGGGGGGGTGGTACGATCTACCAATGGCAGGAGCTTAACCCCGCTGAACTAGCCCACTGCCATTATCGTACTAGTGGACTGAACCGTGATGATTCGTTGAAACATGACTATCCTACCAGTGAGTGGCGACTGGTGCCACTGGGACACTGGAATTGGAAATGGAACCAAGCGCGTTCCAATTACAGCACCTATGACCAGGAACTCCTGGCCGGTATGTTGGTGCTTTCGTCACAATCCCGACTGGTGGGATCTAACCCTATTGTCTGGCTGTGTGACCAGGAGCCTGTGAAGCCTTTTCAGAAGGGCCCACCACCAGAGAAAGCAAAGCTAAAACGGTGGTGGACTTACCTGAGCCAGTTCAGGCTGACAGTGCATCATATCCCCGGAATAAAGAATGAACTGTCTGACTGTATATCGCGCAACAACTTCGATGCGCTTATAGGTGAGAGCTCTGAGGCGCTCGCCAAAGAGGCTTTCCAGCGTATGGATGTCCAACTTGACCTCTCCATGCGCACTGCAGGAATCCTGGAGGGTTGGAGTCTAACCGACTATCAGTCAGATTATAAAGAAATTCTCCAAACCTCAGCACTGGTCTCGAACCCCGTGTCATTGACGGGCACCAGTGGTATAAAAACAATCAGTACCTCTTCTACGAGGACCGAATTGTTGTGCCTGAGGCACGACTGGATGGGTGCCTACAGTGGTCCCATCTCAGTTCTGGTCACACTGGCGCTAATCGCTCAGTGGACTTCTTCCGTGAATGTTTCTACTCTAGTCTAACCCTGACTGAACTGAGGTCGCGTATGCAGACCATTGTGGATGCTTGTGGATGTCACGCCAGCAAGCAGAGCGACAGTAGGGATAGGGGCCTGATCTCCAGCTTACCCATACCCTATTGTGCTAACTCTCTTCTCTACGTGGACTTCATCCACGGCCTACCACGCTTCGGCGGCTATGATAGTTGCCTAGTGGTCACCTGTGGCCTATCTCGCTTCACCCGTGTGTTCCCTTGCAATAAGAAAATCACAGGTGAGCAGACTGTGAAAATGTTGGTCGAACAATGGTTCGAACCCTATGGAGCACCTAAGCAGGTGCACTCTGATGAGGATGTACACATCCGCAGTGACACTGGGTGGTACAAACGAGTGCTAAATGCCCTCAACGTGGAGATAACCCCGGGTGTGCCCTATACCCACACGTCTAACCCTCTCTGTGAGAGACAGAACCGTGTGGTGGAGCAAAACTTAAGAATCCTGATGAAACAGGAGCGTACCAAGGACTCGGTACGCCTAGTGCCCTGGGCAGTGCTGACCATGAACTCACAGCGGAGCTCTTCTTCGGGTTTCACTTCCCGTGAACTGTTCTATGGAGGATGACCTGCTTGGTTCTTCAAAACCCCCTTTCCTGAGGACTTCAAGAGCCCGGTGGGAGAATGGCTGGAACACAAGCAGTCTCTGGCTAACCAGGCTCAGACTAACCTGAAACACATTCGTGACCGTGAACTGAGCCGACGGAACCGCCTACGGCGACCTGCCAGCTTCAAGGTTGGTGACCTTGTTTTGGTACACCATTCACGCCTACCCTCCTGGCCACGTAACTGCCTACAGGACCCTTTTTTTGGACCCTATCGTATCATCAGGATAGATGGATCCAGGATCCATGTCAGGTGCAGTCCACGTGGTGAACCGCTGTGTGCACCCAAACAATTGAGGCACTATCACTCCCCTGACGATTTGTCTTGGAATTAGTGGCGCCTCAGCGACAGTGAGGTCGAGCGTATAGACCTAGAGAATGCTGCCAGTCCAGAGGAGGCAGACGAACTTGAAGAGATGACTGCCGATGAGATGGCAGTCGATGGTTACTACGTGGTTCCAGGTATTGCTCGCCACGAGTATAAACAAGGCTTGAAATTCCTAACCCTGTGGGATGGCTATGGGTTATTTGAGGCGACCCTGGGAACCTATGTCAGCCTTCATACAACCAGATGGGAGTATCAACCCCATCTTCCGCACCTACGTCGTTGAGAACAACGAGGGGCAGCTCCTAACCCGTACTGAGCCTATGTCCCAGCGTAAAAAGCGAAGCTAAATTCCCTTTGTCAGTCTACTGCCAGATGCAGTGAGCACTCTTCTGCAGACGTGCCTGTGTATGGGTGTCAGAGTAGTTGTCACAGTTGTCCCGCATTGCATCGCAGGACAGGACCGTTAGCCCCCCGTGACAACCACTCCCTGGCCGAAGGTCATTGGTTTTCCGCAGACTACTGCTTACTGAGCACTGCACTGACCCTGTCTGTGCCCTGCAGACCCATGCCTATGGTTTTCAGCGCGGGCCAGGTGGCCGCTTATCAGGATTGCAGCCACCCAGCGAGTGTATGCCTTGTTGACCATGTGTTGCATGGGGCCTGCCCTGATGTAATGATCCTGGGGAGCCAACGAAGAACGGTGGCTTACTGCACCAGGGGGGAGTGACAAGCAAGGTGTTATGAGGCAAGGTGTGTCTCCCCTCCTTAGGGACAAGCGAGCCCACAGTTAGGACCCCTGACTGGTCCAGACCCATAGGGTTCTACCCTTCCTTACAGGGTTTACCATACCCCTATCTGTGCTACGTATGTCTGTTTGTGTCTCACTTCTCTCCCAGGCGTGGCTCCCGGAGACCGTGCTTCGCTGACGTCGGACTGAAGGTCCTAATCAGGTACTATTACCACTCCTATCGCGCCCAATTTCTGTGCTGGCGCCTATCCTTGGGGGAAGACGGCAAAAGCACTACCTACTAGAGGGGAGGGGTGGCCAAGTGTGCTAAGGGCATACAAAACGCCCATTTTTGCTAAGGGCCAAAAGCTAACGCACTCCCCTGCCCACGAGGAAAACCACGCGGGACAGGAGACACCACTACACTACACTCACCAACGCCAGCACCGGCCTTCGAAGGCAGGGTGAGCACTCATCACCTGCACTCAACTCCTGCCAGGCCTGCTGACCCTAACCCCTACACACGCTACTTGGAGTTGCGGTCAATAATGTCTCGGTTCCTAATGACCCTCCTGTGAAGGAGACAAGAGAACACAGCGCTGCTAAGCAACTGTGGCCTAACAGGGACGTCATAACACGTTTCCCTGCTAGGGCTTGGAGGGAAGGGATGCTCTTGTTGCGTGCACAGCGCGGATGTCCATGGAGTTGAACTGCCCACGCCACTCCTGGCTGAGGCGCAGTCAATTGATTGTGTGATCAGCGCCCCTGTTTAGCTGGGGCAGAAAAATGGGTAGCCGCCGAAGGCAGCTGCTGCGTTCACCAATCACCCTGAACCTCTCCCACCTGTACAACAGAGGCCAATGAAGGGGTGTTTGCGGCTGAGGAACCAAGCCACACTCCACGTATTATACGCTTCTCAGTTTGACCTATAATACGCTGTCCACAAACAACCCCTGTCAAGCAAGCAAGCGTTAAGAGACTTTTCAGGTTCTCTTAAAGAACGTACCAAGGAGCCCCTGGGTATCCTAAACAAGGTTTACCGTGCGCATTTCGCTTGGCCTACACTTTAATGCATCGTGTGCACGCATACAGGGAAGGGAGGCGGAACCATGACCACAATGATTCAACCAGGAGGTGAGCTCCTCCTGGGCTTATCTACCTAACTCACCATGCATCGTGTGAATGCCGAAGTGAAGCGAACGCAAAACAATCCTACTGCGAGTTATAAACAATGCCTAAGCATTTTTCAGCAACCCTACTTTAACGCTACGGCTACAGACGAGCAAACACTTTCTTTTCTTACCTGTGAAGGGGGAACATGGATGAATTGGGGTACAGGGAAAGCATCACAGTGTGTGAATGCCTCAATTAGGCACATGCATCGCAAGCACAGCGCATATTCTAACCCTACATGCGCGCTGCGCGCTCCATTCGCATCGCATACCTTTCATTCCTGTTTTGACCTGTGCAGAGCAAGGCAGATGAGCGCCCGAACCCCCAACGAACACAGCGTTGCCAACCCTAACATTTGAACGAAGCCACGAACACGAACACAATGCATGTGTGTGACCTGACACTGGCATACCTGAGAGGTGGGCTGTCCACCTGCTCTCTGGTGTGGGTTGAGTTTGAATACGTTTCTCTGAAGTTTATAAAAATTGTGATGCAACTGTGGAAAAATTTCCTTTAGAACTTTAAAAACTACGGCTCATACCTTCTTTTTCAAAAGCCGTTTACGCTTGCGCAACCTTGTTTTAGGCTTCTATGAACTGGTGAGGATGTTTTTAGTAAGTTTAATGCATTTTCTGAGGTAACTTTGGGAATATTTGAGCCTTTTTCCTTGGTCCTACCAGCTTAGCTAACTAGTACTCCAGGGGGGAGTAAGAAAAAGTCACTGCCATGTCTTTCTTGGAGGGCTTGATCCAGGCCAAGCCCCCCTTAAAACCCTTTGTTGATGCTAAGACTAACTTAAGTATTTTTATCTCTCTTTTGAGGCCTTAAGTACACTTTCTCAAAGTAACTAGGGTTGTAACCCTAGCCCCCCCATGAAGATCACCCCTACCACTCAACTGAGCGGAGGTACCTTCCTTCATGGAGGATATACCGAAATAAAATAGGCATTTCATGCTTTAAGCCTTGGAGGTTAAGCCTAGTGGTCTCCCACCCCAAGACCCCTATACTCAATTGTTTCTACCACTCATTGTGGTTCTACTTCTTAACTATTCCTGAATTCAGTTGCTTGGCCAAGTCCTTTTCTGTGTTGGCCTGACATCTATGCCCCACATTCCTAACCGGCACCATTTCACCCAAAGGAGTGCACATGAAGTGCCTGATGCTATCTTGGAGGCAGGAGTCAGACCAATTTTCATATTAAATTTTTTGTATTATTCATTTGTGATTGAATCTTTGTGTTTATACCTGCATTGTCTATCTGCAGCCCTTCTGTGTTACACTGGATTCCAAAACCAATCATTGATTCCATCCATATCCTGTTCTTGCTCTACTTGCTGCTTTGGTTTGGGTTTTCAACTTCAAAACCTGCAGGATTTCATCAAAATATCTAGGGCACTAATCAAGGACATCTTTCTGAAGGCCCACGGTGTCGTAGGCTTCAGAATATCGGCGATGCATGTAGTATGCCACTGCTGCAGATCCAGACACGCTGTGCGTCGCTTCTCCCGAATCTTCGCAATCGCTTCCACGCTGTGCTGTCCAGATGCACACCAATAATTGCCATCTGCAAATATGAGCAACGTCTATGCACCAGGGCTCGCGCAACGAGAAGAGCGAACAGTCGGTTGGCAACATACTATTATCTTCCCAGAGAACAACGTGTAATGGGCCTGTTGGCGGGCTGCTCTGATTGACTCAATTCGCTTCTGCAGTAACTTCGTATCTTTCCGTCTAATCTGCCCCTTTGTCTCCTCCTGGTCAATTCTCACGTTGTCCAGCTCAACCTCCACCTGCCTCCCATCCGGTTTCAGGTGGTCCTCAATGTCAGTACCCAAGGTTAAGCCAGGATCTGGTTTTTCCTTCTTCTCACGCCCCTTCTTTGGTGTTCCAGCCTCCGATCCTGAGGTCCCAGGGTCATAGTCGGTATCTTCTCGTTCCTCGGCTGTTTTTTTGGCGGGGCTTGCCATTCTGCGATAAGGAGAAAGCCTGTATTGAAGGAAACATAACATTGAAAAGGGTTAAAATCGTCGTCGATAATGCATATGTGAGGCGATTTTAGCGAATACGAGTACAGTATGGTTGAGAATGCAAAACTGAAGGGGCTCTGCACTGTTTTTGACTGTCAACCTTGCGCGAGGCCTCGCGCAAGAGAGGGGGTGTACCAACCTGTTGTTTCATGCTGTTTGCGCGAGGCCTCGCGCATCACTGCATGTTCTCCAATCTTCTTCGAACGTTTCGCAGCGTGTCGGCCTCTCTCTGTTCCTCCAACACACTGCGTTGGGGGATCAGCTCCGACAGTTTTCGCTTAGAACCAGCCTTAAGCGGCCCCTGCTGCGTTAGCACCAACCACACAGACACAAGGACTTGTTTGTAGTGGTTAGAACCCTTTGGAATTAGAACCGACGGTGGAAAGTTAGGTACATCCCTGCGCGGCCAATGCGCCTGAATTGTACAAGTAGGCTCAGCACACCACCTAACCCAAGGCACATATACACGCTCTGCGTTCAAGTAAGCAGTTAACCGCTGACGCAGGGAATTGACAAAGGAATTGGGGATTTTGCAGACGTTCACCCTTTGACCTTCTTTGCGGATAGTGATGAGATGATACAGATCATCAACATCTTCAATAGTTACTGCACCTCTGTTTTGGCCCTTCTTTGTCACAAGGGTGGAAAGCAGACTTTCACAAAACTCCTCGGCAAAAGCCTGTCCAGGCATGGCTGTGTGCCTTGCAGTGTGGCACAATAGCGCAGTTGCAACAGTGTGTTCGTATTTTAAAAGTGTGTCCCCCATGTTCAAACGGTCTAACAGACACATAACAATCTGCAATCCCTCAGAAGCAAAAACACCTGTGTTGGCTGTCTCCCCGGCCCAATTGCACTGTCTAACGAGGTGACCTAGGTATAGTAACATAGGACAGTATTGTGTTAACAGTACCTGTATGGCCTTACACACAGCGTAACGGAGGTGTAGTCGCCGATTTACAGGACGTGCCAGCCAAAGGGAATGATATTTTCTGTTAAGGCGCCGTATGTGGGGGCCCATACCCAACAGCAGGGCGCCAACAGTTATCTCCATTGTGATCCGCTTGGGAAAACAGGGGACTGTGTCACCGCTGCGCAACAAACCTTTACGAAAGAAAGTCACGATCGGCCAAAATGAGCGAAATGTTTGTGTAACGCAAAACTTGTACGCGTGCCAGAAACCATACAATGTAGGGTGTGACCGCAAAAAAAGCCGGACATTCCAACCCGTTGTTTTTTCACCTACGTCATCTTACAAATGCGGTAATGGATGTTCTCATCACATAAAACAGGCACAACCGGTCGAGTGTGCTGCGCCAAGTCCCCAGTGAATTGCAATAGATTAAGCAGCGAGACGTTGCTGCTCACCTTTTCCTTACTTAGACAAAGGTATCGCCAATGTGGTCTCTTGGCAGGTACAGGGCGAATAATGTCGAGCGGCGCCCTAATTATCGAACAACAGGTCGCGTGCTTGCAAATCCTAGATCACGCAGGATACGTGCAAATGTTCCCTCGGTGTTCCCCAGCATGCGTGCAACAACAGGAACACGCCGTTCAAGCTCTTCCAGGCTAGGATGACCATGCCAGTAGCGCCCTGCATCCTTCAGTAGCAACACAGCCAACGCTGTTGCGTTCGGGCTTTTGTCGTTCTTGTCAGGATTTGTGGTAAACTGTTTGTTGTGCCAGTTGTCCATCCACAACAGAACCCACTGTTGGTGTATTTTGTTCCATAAAGTCTGTAACCTGACTGCGGCCTTCTCCTTCAGCGAAGGTGCGCTGTATCGCGCCAGACCTGACCTTGCTAAAATGCGACGCCGCGCCCTACTTCCCTCTACCGCAACAACTAACTTTGGTTTTCCCTGGTATGGAACTGCACGGTGGTGCATCAGCAAATAAAGGCGCCAGGCCTCCTCTATCAAAACACCAACCCATCTCTTGCCTTCTGCCGCAATCGCCTTTTCAACGCTGCAACGCATCCGTTCATTTTTGCGCAGACGCAGAAAAAATACAAACAACAATCGCGCGCCCTCGTCCCCCTGTTTTAGCCCTTCCCACAGTTCTTCTGCCGTGTGGTACAGCGGTTCCTCTGAGCAGACATCGCGGAAAACTCCAGATGCTGCGGCCACTGTCTTCTCAAGATCCACCTCTTTTCGCAGGGGCATTGTTGCCGTGAAGAATAATTGCGTACCTGTATCTACGTAAAGATCGCTGTTTGAAAAACTTTCTTGATTTGAAACATCAACCTGTCATACAGTTTTCGCGCGACCAATTATTCTGTGATTCGCTTGTCGCATGCACTATTTTCGGTTAACTGTAACTGTCTGGTGATCCCACATTTGACTAGTTAATCCTGATTGCGGTAGCCAGTTACAGCGCGCTACCATCGCTGTTGGGCAGTGAAGCCAGCGGTGACCACAGTATGAAAACTGGAGATGCCGGCAGGACCCGTATGGGCGCCCATGCAGCAGAGCCGCATCAAGGGAATGCACATGCTGTGTAGTTGGTGCATCTGTTCCATTTTTGGTTTCTATGAGCGCTTATGAGATCCATTGCGCGAGGCCTCGCGCAATGATCACCGAAACTATAATGTTTCTCATGAGCCGTTCCGTGCGCGAGGCCTCGCGCTTGAAACTGCAGTTCGTTCTGCAACATTTATACTTTTCAAGATTCTTGGGTACACCATTGTTGCAGTTTATTCGTTAATAGATTCATCTCTATCACGCAATCCTGATAATGGTACTAAGTTACGTGTATAAATACGACAGGGTTCCATTTTTTGACAACCTGCCTAATGCGTCGTGCTGTAGCACATTAATCTGACACAAATGAACATCTTTGCGCGAGGCCTCGCGCAAAGAATGGTCACCAAACAATACTTTTCCCTGTCTCACACATGGGACACGTCATCCTTATAGAAATATTTATTCCGCCATACTTGTTTGCGACGGTTTTAAAATATCCATCAAAACAACTATTTTTTGATGCCTTTCGAAACCTGTCATTTTCCTACCTTTTCCTTCGTTTTTGACCATGCAACTTGAGCCGCCTAAGACTTTTGAGGAATGCCCCATCTAGAGGGCATCATTCACGGTACATTACACGGTTCTTCAGGGGTACCTACAGTGAGATAGGCTTCTCTGAACTGATGAGAATGTTTTTGGTAGGTTTAATGCATTTTCTGAGGTAATTTTGGGACTATTTGAGCCTTTTTCCTTGGTCCTACTAGCTTAGCTAACTAGTACTCCAGGGGGGAGTAAGAAAAAGTCACTGCCATGTCTTTCTTGGAGGGCTTGATCCAGGCCAAGCCCCCCTTAAAACCCTTTGTTGATGCTAAGATTGTAATGGGAGTGTGCCCATAAGGCCAAACGCTGTTGTATTTGACAGCAGAGCACTGCTTTGCAGCGCTGAGGCTATATTCGGCCGCCTTTTGGCGCCAGAAGGACAGATCGCACGCACACATGGATTGCGTGTGAGTTCATGATACAGACAATGAACAGAGCCGATAAATACCGTTTTATATTGCGTCTGTTATTGTTTTTATTATTTTCTGTGATGCTGCAGTGCCTTCTCATTTATTACAGGCACTTTCAGCATATTTAATGAACTCGTCAGCAACTCGATCAATATTCAACTAAGCAGTTCGTCTTCGTGTGCCGCCATGGTTCTGTGAGGTTTGCTGTGAGCACAGTGCGGCTATTTCATTTTACGGTGAAGAGCAAAGTTTTGCAGCTTGGTCAAAAGAGCAAGGGTTTGCAGCTTGGTCAACAGAGCAGGGTTTTGCGCTGAGATCAACTAAGAAGTTTTCTGTGTTCGGCACTTTGCAGCACATTTCAAGAATCAAAATAAAACCAGCTTTGGTCAAACTTTTATAACAAGAAAGAAGACAAGAAGCAAGGTTTTATTACAGTTCATTAAATTGCCTGTTGGACGAAGACGAGTCTGCGCTCGAGTTTGGGACGAATTCAGGGTATGTTGAGACCATACGGCAGTTGGCGAAAGAGGGCAAACAAGAGGAGTTGAGCCGTGAGGTGCAGGCCTGGGTGCATGATGACTGGAGTTGGCTGCACGGAGGACGTACGCCGCACAAGGCACGTGAAAAGATTGCAGAGCAAGAGTTCAGCGCGTGGATGGTGCTGCTGGAGCGTTTGGTCATCTTGCTGCAGCCCTTTTTGCGACAGTGTGCGACGGCAGCTTTTTGGCACGTCCAGGATTCATTGTTCAGCGTGCAACGCGACGTGTCAGCGCTGCAGAGCGACTCCAACGCGGTGCACGATGCTGTGGAGCAGTTGCGGCGCGAAGTGGAAGCGCTGCGCATGCCTGCGGTCCAGTCTCACGGAAATGGAGAACCTCAGTCTCCTATTTGCGTTGCTGTGGCGCCAAGCGCCCCTGGGAGCAGCTCTTCGCCAAATTCATCGTTGGGGAGCGCTGATGCTACGCCGCATTCCAGTCCCAAGGGCAAACGAGGACGACGTGCTGGGCAAGCAGTGCGCCGACGTCAGGCAGCACAGTCCTTGCTGGAGATATTGGACGGCATCGCGGCGCCAGCCAAAGGCGCTCGACACTCAAAGGGTTAAGGCGCTGTAAGCGCCATGTTTCTACCTGAGGCGCTGCGTGTGCCAAGCCACCTGGGCCTGTTAGGCGCTGGGCACTTTGTTCAGTGCCAGGGTCAGTGGCGAGAGCAGGGCGTCCACAACAGGGCTGCTGTTCTCACAGTGAGCAGTGGCGTTGCCCCAAGGCGCCAGAGGCCTGTAAGCGTCCGTGGCACTGGAGCTGTCACTTCAGTGGGCAGTCATGGTGTCCCAAGGCGCAAGATGCCTTAATTTTTTCTGCTCGGTGGCGGCCATGTGCTTTTGGCACACATGTCAGGAGATCTGATGTAGATTTACTGGCATCTCAAAACGACTTGGTGAACCAAGGCCGCAGCACGCTTCATTTTGTTTTCTACGTGCTTGTATATGGCCATGGATAGTCGTCTTTGCCTTTATTTTAATTGTCTGTTTCACGCCATTGGCCTTGTACAATTATCATCAATTCCCTCCTGGGCGCTACACTGTACGCGCCACGATATATGTGCAGTTTTTAGTGGGTATACACTGCTGTGTGAGTCCCCCATAACACAGGTTTGTGTGTATGCATAAAGCATTTGCACTGCACGGCACACTGTGCACCATACAGCAGAGCAGCAGACACCAAGCCTTCCACACCACTCCAGGTGGTGCCTGAGGCAGCATTGTTTTTGCACCTTTATGTATGGTCACCCACCCATGTTTATGGGTTATCAGGTTGTCTGCACACTCCTCTAAGGGTCGTGTGCAGAAGCTTAGGAGGGGAGTGTAATGGGAGTGTGCCCATAAGGCCAAAAGCTGTTGCATTGAACAGCAGAGTACTGCTTTGCAGCGCTGAGGCTATATTTGGCTGCCTTTTGACGCCAGAAGGACAGATCGCGCGCACCCATGGATTGCGTGTGGGTTCATTATACAGACAATGAACAGAGCCGATAAATACCGTTTTATATTGCGCCTGTTATTGTTTTTATTATTCTCTGTGATGCTGCAGTGCCTTCTCATTTATTACAGGCACTTTCAGCATATTTAATGAACTCGTCAGCAACTCGATCAATATTCAACTAAGCAGTTCGTCTTCGTGTGCCGCCATGGTTCTGTGAGGTTTGCTGTGAGCACAGTGCGACTATTTCATTTTACGGTGAAGAGCAAAGTTTTGCAGCTTGGTCAAAAGAGCAAGGTTTTTCAGCTTGGTCAAGAGAGCAGGGTTTTGCGGTGAGATCAACTAAGAAGTTTTGTGTGTTCGGCACTTTGCAGCATATTTCAAGAATCAAAAAAAAACCAGCTTTGGTCAAACTTTTATAATAAGAAAGAAGACAAGAAGCAAGGTTTTATTACTATTATTGTGTCCAACTTTGTAGTCACAGTGGTGCGGTGACATGTTTGTTGTTGCTTTCTTTCTTGTGCAGACGTGTGGTGATCCAGAGCCCAGCGATGATCGGAGTCCAGAGAACAGAGCTGATCGAAATCCAGAGACCAGGATTAACCAGAATTCACAGGCCAGAGATCATCAGCATCAGGGTCCAGCGTACAGGGATAATTATGGTTGGTCAGTGGTTTATATATGCATGTCCACAGTGATGTTTCAATTATTTATTTGCTTCTGTCAGACATCTGTTGCTTGCTTCGCAGGTGTACAGATGTATTGTGAGGGGAGTGTAATGAAACAGTGATACACACCCCAACGTGAGTCAGAGAGTGCGCGCACAGCAGAGATCGCGCGCACATTATGGATGAGCATTTGCACGTTGTTGATTGTCTAGAATTAAACTCAGATCACGCTTTATTTATAAGATTGAACGCTCTGTGACTTGCAAAAGACGCTGCGAAGTAGGACAGAACTAACTGTGCATAATGTTGTGAGTTTTCTGTACTACACTGCAGAGTCTTGCATTTTTCATGATGATTTGGACTCAATCTTGTATGTGCCATTGCTGATTGTGTATTCCGTGGGATCCGGAGTCGTTAGCCCAAAACTCTGCAATTTCGGAAATCTCAAACTAAGATGGAGGTTACACCAATCCCAAAACAAGACTTACTTAAGTATTTTCATTCCTCTTTTGAAGCTCTAGGTACACTTTCTCAAAGTAACTAGGGTTATAACCCTAGCCTCCCATGAAGGTCACCCCTACCACTCAACTCAGCGGAGGTACCTTCCTTCATGGAGGTTATACCGAAAAAAAATAGGCATTTCATACCTTAGGCCTTGGAGGTTAAGCCTAGTGGTCTCCCACCCCAAGACCCCTATACTCAATTGTTTCTACCGCTTATTGTGGTTCTACGTTTTAACTGTTTCTGAATTTAGTTGCTTGGCCAAGTCATAATCTGTGTCTGGCCTCACTCCTTTGTCCCATATTCCGAACCAACTCCATTTCATCCAAACGACTGCACATGAAGTGCTTGAGGCTAATTGGGAGGCAAAGGTCATGCCAGGTTTCATATTAAAATCATTTGTTTTATTCTTTTGTGATTGAATCTATGTATTTATACCTGCTCTGTCTATCTGCAGCCCTTCTGTGTTACACTGGATTTCAAACTATTCATCGATTCGATCCACATTCTGTTCTTGCTCTACTTACTGCCTTGGTTTGGGTTTTAAACATCAAAACCTGCAGGATTTCACCAAAATGTCTAGGGCAATAAACAAGGTTAAGGAAAATGTTTTATTGTTGAAATACAACCAATCCAGGATACCCCAAGCCACAGATAAGCAAGTAGAAGATAAACAGGATCAAAGCATGAAGGGCTGCAGTCACAAAGAGTTAGATAAGGACAACTATCAACAATAGACCACAGCAATTTGCATACATTGCAACTCGGGATGAAATATTTTACCTGTTTGTGAAAAGCTGATTGAAAAACTGCCCTCAGGGCTCACACTCTTCCATAGTGCCATCTTAAGATGTGCACTCTTTGTTTTTTGGGTCCCATAGGTGCTGAGGCGGCATGGCTTGTGGCGCTGAGGTCACTACCATGTCACATGGGATATTTCTCTTTAGCTAGGCTGACTGGGTATTGAACCCAGGACCTCTCAAAAAGAGGTGCCCCAGCCCCCTAGGGTGCATACCACTAGGATAGCTAAGAAATCATGAGAAAACATAGAAAGGTTCATAGGCTCTGCCTTCAGTATATCAGTGCCTCAGTCACCCAGGAAAAGATGTTTTAGTGCATATAGCTTGGCGATTAAGGGGTCCACACAACATCCTGATTTAGTGTTTGGTTCCATAGGTAAAAATGTGTTATCACCCATTTTGGTTAGGCCAATACTAAGATAAAAATGCAAGAGTGCGTAGAGCACCTCTAATACAACTAAAGTATACCCGAAAGCATTGGAAAAGCACTTTTTCTTACTACAGATCGCTCAATCCGGTGGCGCATGAGGACTTGAACCCCGAAGTTGTTGAGAAGATCACAAAGAACAACCGAGGATGGGGAAGAAAGCATATGGGCAAATGGGCAAATGGGCCTTCTCGTCCTGCATGGATACGTTGGGGGCGTGATTTCTTATGGGGACACATTGTCGATCCTCGATATGGGGTCATGTTTAACGCTCTTAGGCCCCACATGCCTCTGGCGTGGTCTGGACAGCGCATTGTGCTCGTACCGTACACAGGCATTGCATGGGGACGTCTGCCTGTGGCGATGCAGAACGAACTGGTCACGTTTGGCTTCCCAAGGTGAAGATGTGTTTTTTGTGTAGCGCTTCGTGCAACAGCGGTTGAACCGGTGAAGCCGGTGCAACCGCGCGCCTGTCCAGCGGTTGAACCACCTCGAAAGCCGGTTACATTTTAGTGCAATCCATGAGGAAACAAGCTTCTGACAATGAAGTGTAGGCTTGCATGTAATTGTTGTTCACTAAAAAGGGTCCAAAGTCCTAAGGGGAATCCAAACAAGGCGCAGGGGTGTATGTCACCACGCCTAACGAAAAGCTGATGGTGAAGCCGTGCGGTTTCACCAATACAGCCGCCGCCACTGGCACCTACAACACCACCGCCGTGAAATATGATCCAAGAGAAATATGTCTCCAGTGTTTTGCAGCAATGAGGTAAGAAGGTTTTCAAAAACATTCTTTTCAGGGGGTGTGGCATCTCTTGCAGGGCTGAAAAATAGCGGTTTTCAGGTTGCTACTTAGCAATTTGTTGCTGTACCTCGATAGGGGTTCAACCGTGGGGAAGCCGTAACAAAAGTGCGCGGTTGAACTCGGTTGAATCACGGTTTCACTTGGGTAATTCAAGGGTACCTGATCCAAATGAGCACGTAGGGATATGCTACAACACTTCCCTGACCTGAGGGAATCGCAACAAGACCAAAAACGCGAAGACATGAAGGTGACCATCAAAGAACTACCCAAAGGGAACCGAGAACTTCAGGCGGAAGAGAAAGGTGAACTCTCAGAAGAAATGCCTGACAGCGACGGGCTGTTGGAAGCTCCTAGTATAAGGACCATCACACCTATGACCGATGGGAGCTACCCAACTTCGATGGAGCACGAGGACATGTTCAACGACGTCCTTTTAGCTCGTGACAACGAAGAATTGTTGCTCCGACGGACCATCGAGGAGAACCTACAACCGAAGAGCGAATTGCATGGGTTACTATACGGGTTTGAAACAAAGAAGCGTAGGACGAATCTAGCCAAGCCAACGGGGTCGTGGCCAATGTCAAAGCAGGATGAAGAAGCAGTCAAGGCCCTACTCTGGACGCGCATCGACCAGATTCAGAAAGAGGAGTTGAAAGACCTCTGGAAGTCGAAGGTTTATTTGCCTGAGTTCGAAGACAGAGCGGCAGACGAATACTCGGAGGTCTTGAACTACACCGATCTGTGCGACCTGTTGGCAGAGTACAGGGATACAACGGACTACTACGCCGATGAGGAACTCAACACACGTAGCACGAAGAGATGCAAGAACAACAAGCGCCGGAGGAAGAAAGATAGTACCAAAAGATGTGAACGCGCTCTTGGGCTGACTGAAGTTTGGATACCCGAAGAAGTGAAACCGGACGGTCTCCACAACTAAAGGAAGAATGAGTTCGGGCGAAGCAACCTGCAAGCGAGCGAGGATCTCATGACCAAAGTAAAGGAACACGACGAGCGTGTGTGGAACATGTTGCACAAGTACCAAGACATGTTCGGACCAGTGCCATCACCTGGAACCTGCAAAAACCTGGTACAGCTTGACTTGGAGCTGAAAGAAGAGCACGCCAAAGATCGAATAAGGTCGAAGCCTTATCTGTGATCCAAAGCCGACATGGACGAGATCATGCGGCAAGATTTGGAGTGCGTGGAGGCACGACTGATCGAGGAATACAAGGAGGGAGACTATCCCAAGCAATGTTCCCCTTGTTTCCTAGTGGCAAAGCCGGGGTCTACGGCGAAGAGGCTAGTCGTAGACTACCAAAAGCTCCACCGCAAGATCAAGCAGCACAGTGGGTCCCTGCCGTTCATGGAGAACACGGTGGAAAACGCAGCGGACTGCAAGTTCAAGACGAAAATGCACAAGAGGTCAGGGTTTTGGCAAGTGGACCTGACGGAACGCCAAGGACATGATGGCCTTCATCACTCCACAAGGCCGTATTTTCAAGTGGCGAGTGATGCCTTTTGGCATTAGCAACGCCCCGGCCTTGTTCCAGGAGATGATGTCTCAAGTCCTGTGCCTCGTCAAGAAGAGACAAGCAGTTCAAGAGCTACTCACAAGGGGTGCCGTGTTAGAGGGGCACATTGACGACGTGCTGCTAGGGACCAGCTCGGTCGAAGACCATTTAGTACTCTTGAGCCAGTTTTTCGAGGTCTGTCAAGAGCAAGACTTGAGGATAAAGCTGCAGAACTGCGAGTTCCTCAAAAGTGAGATGGAGTATCTGGGATTTACGATTGGACCCGGATGGTGGAAGCCAACGGACGCAAAGCTGCGACCATTGCTCGACTTTGACCTGTCTGAAGTCAACGGAAAAGCCAAGGGCGTCAAGAAAATACGCCAGTTTGTGGCGTCGTGTAATTTTTACAGACGACACCCTGAAGAATTTCACCTTCAGTAGTGCTCCCCTGACCGACCTCATCAAGAACGAGACCAAGTGGCAATGGACAGAGAAAGAGCAAGCAGCATTGGAGGAAATGAAAGGAAAGCTCAAGACCTCCCTGATCCTAGGCGTACCTCGTCCAGTTGGTGAGATGTTACTGGTCACGGACGCGTCGGATGTCGGAGGCGGAGGTACACTCTTCCAGTGGCAGCGCCTGAACAAGGATGTTGTGGTTCGTTTCTTGGGAACTCGACTTGTACTCCTGTGCCTCTTTGTTTCTCAAAATCCGAAATCCAAAATCCCAAATCGACAAACCTCGCAGGATATTTAGACGGGGCACCAATAATAACACAATCTCGAAGACATAAACCCTGTTCAGAGATTGAAGTATCTTTTTTTTTTAACGTAGACCAGTTCGAAATAAAGTTCTGGGCCGGGGCACCACCCCATGCTAACTACATTGGAAGGGGGTATAACATACAAGAAGGGAGGTAAGGTCGCGGGTCATGGGTCATGCATGGCAGTTGTACGTAAGGTTAGCCCTGTCCCTTCTTAATTCGGTTTTTGGGTGGTGCTGAGGAAGGTTTGGGTAGAAGCCTTGACCTGGATTGCGGTGAAGGTGGTGTGGGGGGGGGTCGTGCTGGTGGTGGTGGTGCTGTGCGCTGCGGGAAGGATTGAGGTCTAGTTGACTGTGACCTGGAGCTGGGCTGTGACCTCTTTCTCACCTTCAGTGGTATGGGTGGCGGTGGAGTGTGCCCCTGTGGTGCACGCCGTTTTTTGTGCTCTGGAAGGAAAGAAGTGCTGTAGATGGAGTTTGGTGTGCTGAAGTGGTTGATTCCTGAGCGAACGGTTGGAAGTGACGGAGGGGGGTGGTCCTGCAGCCACTGGTGACAGGTGTGGACCGCTGTGGTAATGGCTGGACGTCTGTGAACCAGAAATGCAGTGAGCTGCTCTGGCGTCATTCCCATCGAAGCTTTAAGCTTGGCATGCAGTGAAGCTGGCACAAGTGTGCGAATAAGGTTTCGTTTATCACCAGGACTTGCGGACGACCACCAGGGGAGCACAAAATGCCAGGTACTCGAAGGCCACACTCTCAGGAAAAGGTCTTGCAGGAACGAAAGCGAAGTGCAGTGAATCAGCATAGATAATGGGTCCAGAGGGTGAAATTCATGGCACATGTAACATTGGTAGGAGAACATGTCCTGGTGAGACGGGAAACCTTCAACCCAAAAGGTCGCGGATGTCCAGAGAAATGGCAGATTGTCCAGCTTGGATGAGTGACGGTACCAGTCATAGCTAGAGAAGTGATGGAGTGCAGAGTGAACATGCATTGGGGGGAAATGCGACAGCTCTTTGTTTTTTAGTTTGTTCGTGAGTGGAATCCCATTGAGAGATATGCAACCTTTGGGGGGGGTTGGGATCAGGTTAGGATGTGGGGGGCAGCTGTAGTAGATCCATTTTGCAAGCGCATCAGCGACTTCATTTCCCAAAAAACCCACATGGGCCTTTATCCAGGCGACTTCTACTACTGCCTGGATATTGTGTAATTCGTTTTTGAACGCTACAAACCAGTTGTAACGATGTGTCTCTGACTTAGGTTTAGTCGGGCGCTGTGAAGGCTGATCGTCTGCTGCTTTACCGAACACAGAAACTACCTCAGAGTTATCTGAAAGGATGCAGATGTGCTTGGCTGGGAAGTGAAGCCTGATGAAGCGCAAACAGGAAAGAAGTGCCCAAAACTCTGCATCACCCGACCCGCGAAAGGGGTAAGTGATGGCAATGGAGAATGTAGGGGCATTGTGCGGGAAAAAAACTGCCGCTGCGCCAGTGAGTGAGTTTTCTTCCGAACCATCAATGTAAACCCATAATGCTTGAAGGGGTGCGCGGACAAGCATCTGGTATGCTTTGGAACATTTCCATTCATGCAGATCGCTGGAAAACAAGCGGTGTTGGAAGGCCGGGAGAGAGACGTGCACACCCAGCTTGCAGGAGGGGCCCAGGGTCCCCCCGTGGGGGATAGGCGGTGAGGAGTGTGGTTTCGGTGAGTCCTGAATGAACGGAAGGAGTTGCTCTGGCGTCATGAGATGTGTGGGTATGGGAAGGTCAGTCGGTGGCTGAAAGGAAAAAGAATGTGAGTTTTTTAGCGTGAAGTTGCCGTGTGGTGTAGAAATTTGCGCTGACTTGACCGAGGTTGATGAAACCGTTGCCGTGACCCATCCATGCGATAATTCAGCAAACAGCTTGCTGTCTGTCGGCAAGTATTGGGTAAGAGCTGGATTCCAGACTCCAAAACCGTGGATGTCAAGTTGGAGTGCATGGGCTGCATCTACCAACCTGTCTTGCAATGGATTCGGGTTGAACTGGAAGTAGGCCGAAAGGACTGCCTGATGTACTGATGGAGGACTGTCCAGCATAAGGTGACGTATGGCACCATTGACTACAGAGTTGTGCACAAAACGCGGCAAGTCCCATAGTCCAAAGCCCCCACGTACAAAGGATGAGTGTTTGTCCTTAGGGGACTTAGCCAGCGAAAGTCTGGATTTGCAGGCGAGCGATTTCCAGATGCGATGTTGCAGGGAGCAAAGTTGCGCTGGAGGAAGGTCATGGGCGAGGAGTGTGTAGTTTAACGTGGAAATAAGTAACAGGTTCGTGATTGTTACCAATTCATGAATAGACAGATATATGTCCGACAGGCTGTTGGAAAATGAAATTCTTTCGTTGTTCAGCAACTCGTACAACAGAAGGGGGTTTGGGTCAGTGAAGAGAAATACGCCCAAATATTTGTAATATGTGTGAGGAGTGCCGTTGGGGGAATGTGTGGAGAGTGATGCTTTGGAAGGCGTACAAATTATAACTGGGGAAACGCCGTGCATGGCGTGGAGCTCCGTCTTTGATATGTTCATATCCAGGCCTAACTGTCTTCCTTCCTGAACCAAAAAAGTTAAAAACTGCCGCCGCGGTTGTGGGAGAGGTGGTCCTGAAGAGGAAGTCGTCAATAAATGTGTGAGTGGTGTCGGAATGTAACATGGATACATGCTGGGGGAGTGCCCAGAGAATTATGTTAATGTACAAGTTGAATAGAAGAGGTGAGAGGGGGCAGCCTTGTTTAACCCCCCTTAGCAAGGTGAAGTAGTGGTGTGTTTCACCATTAATTAACGGTATCTCTTTCCGAGAATGATACAGCATTTGTAGTGCTGTGATGAGCTGGGATGGTAAATTGTAATGAATTAGCGTAGACCAGAGCGCTGAGCGGGGAATGCTGTTAAACGCTTTATTAAAGTCTATGTATAGGTGATAGGCCGGTGTGTATCTTACAGCGCTCATTCACAGTTGGCATTCGATGCTTCTTTATTGTTCACAGACTGCAGTGCGATTGCGACTGCGACTTGCGACTTGCGCGCTGCTGCGCTGCTGCTGATCGGAGCCATAACACTACCCCCCCCTTGAGACCTCGAAGAGGTCTCACTCATCTGGGTGGGCGTCACAATGTCGAATTTGCAGAGCAGGCCCGGAAAAAAAAACTTTTTTGGACCTCGACATGTGTTGGCTACAGAAGCATAACAGTGGTCGAAACTCACACACTGAGGTGCAGTCATGGTATACCTGGCGTCAGCGCCTCATTCATACGCCGTGTTCGACCCTGCCACGGCTGTGTCTTGGCGGAAGCTGCAGAAGACAACTTCGCCAGGCACACTGCACGGGCGCTGTACCCACAGCAAGGCTGTGGGCACGTCGAAGCATAACATTCCATAAAATTGGGCACAAACATCGAAGCTGATTGCCCAGCAGACCAATACATCTGTCAACTCCACAGGATATATGAAGCAAGTCGATACCATTAATGGCATCCGGACTGTCGAAGAAGCCATTACTTCACATCCAGACATGTCGGATCAGCCATTAGTTGCCATCCAGACATGTCGAATCAGCAGTCCGTGCCCCACGTAAACGTGGATGAACGATCCACCTGGAGTCGACATACTTCGTGCACTTCCTTCAGTGTCTCGACGCCAGCCATGAACTTGAAGGTGTCATGACCCGTGTAGTGTCGACGGATATCACTTTCGAGGGCAGGCTTCTGAATCAGGATACCAGATCGATGGTTCAGCAATCGAAGCTTGGGATCACCAGGTCGGCCGTCGACGGGGCACTTGTACTGGAATATGAAGACATGTTCACGGGCAAGCGCTCGAAATTGTCCAGGTCCCAATGTTTGTGCCTTGGTCGAATAGAAATCCCAAAGGCTCGACAGTTTCAAAGCGTCCTCACTGCACAGATCAGTCCGATTGGTGACCTCGAAGGAGAACCCGTCATGTCGACCAGTAGAACATCGATAGGTTTGTTTCGAACCAGTACCAGCGGCCATGCTGTGGTAGAACTGACCTGTTCGCGTATCGACTCGCCACCATGGCGTGTCAACAATCTAAAGTCGTCGCACAACAATGATGGCACTGACGTCATCGACTCCAGGACCGAGGGCATATCGGTCAATGACGTTAAGCATATCGGTTTGAGAACCTTCTTCTTGGAGTCGACAGAGGTGTTGATGTACATACTGACCATCAGCGAGGGAACACTGCAGAGCGAATCGAACTGCTTCTGCAGTCACAAGGCTCGAAGCCGTGTCAACAATGACCGCTTCGAGGACTTGGTCTGGGCAACTGACCTTGCGTCGATGTGCAGTCTTGAAATCATCATGGATTGGCGTGAGGTACTTGAAGAACGGGATGTCGAAGTGGTGCTGATAGGCGTTCGACTCTGCCGACAAAAACCGGTGGTCGACGGGGTCGGGGTGGAACGGGTCACTCGCAGGCGAGTCGGTTTTCTCGATCTCCTCCCGTTCATCAGCGTAGACATCCCTTCCGAACTGGACCGCTCGACGCCAACGTTGTCCACCTTCGTATCCGGCCTCGTAGGGGGACATGAGGTATTTCGAGGTACCCAGGCGTCGAACCAAATCGGCGGCGGCCACGAAAGGAAAGAGGTTGATATACTCTTCACTGGACGAGTGAAGGGCAGCAACTCGTCGGAATGCCTTATCGAAGTCGTGGTATCCGAGCCGTCCGGGTCCAGTCTGGTAAGTCGTCGCCAACTGGACAAGGTCGATGGGGGCACCTGGTGCGACGGCGTTGTACGCATAGGGTTCGGTCTGTTCTCTGAGTCAAAAGGACTCCTGGAGCTGGACCGCAAGGTCCTCTGTTCCTTGCGGAGCACACCCATACCGCTTATACCCAAGTGAAGAGGTGCCTCGTAGACCTCGCAGTTGATGTCGGCGAAGAAGCAAATCGACTTTGTACGCGAGAAAGGGGGCTCGATCTTCGAAGAGCCAGTCGTTCGCCTGGCAAACCTTCTGGAGATCGCGGATAACTCCAAGGATCGAAATGGCAACAGGAGCTTCTCGTTTTATCCTGACCTGGGTCCAGAGGCGCCGATACCTGAAGATCAGGTCGATTCCATTGGCAACGTTTATCAGGTCGTCGATTCCTGAGATCTCTCGATGCATGCGGTTGAGTCGAGCAATTTTATTCGGCTGGCCATATTCGGAGAGGCTTTGTCGGAATCCCCAATCGAGCTCTTTGTCGCAACGTCGCCATTTGACGAGGGCAGGTTGAAAGTTCTGGCAAGCCATTTCGATTTTTGTATATCACTGGTAGCCCCGCTTGCCACCGACATTCCCACGCTCATCGAAAGATGAGTCAGGAGCGCTTCGCGCCAGCTCGTAAGGGAATGGTGCGGTTCGTCCCCAACTGTCGATGTTGGTGGTCTTGCCTAACTCGGAGATAGTCGCATTCGTCTTCGTCATGACTGCGGCATGGCGTTCGTTCAGGAATACGTGCCTTCCTCGTTGACCAGCCATGGCTGTCGACGCAATAGTGAGTACCCATGGTTCCAGCTTGGTGTATTCCGTTTTCATTGGATCGTCCTGGTGTGTCCCAAATTGATAGGGTGGCTTCCATCCGAGCGTACCCAAGTGTCGGAGTTGTTCGACGGTCTCGATTTCATGGTTGTACTGCGGCATGTTTTAGGGCTGCCACTGCGGTTCTTGCACCGGCACAGGATCGTAGCTGGGCGCTGGTGTCGACCAACTTTGAAACGCTGTGGGCTCGTATGGATATTCCTCTTCGTCGTCGGACTCGGGTGGCCAGGATTCATCGTCGTCATTGTAGTAGTAGGAGTCGGATTGGTTCGTTCGAGTAGAAGCTTGCGTCTTCGGGGCATTCGACTGCCAGACTTGGTCGACCCAGTCGTTGGGGGCAGCTTCATCACTGTTGTTATGCCTGGAGGTATTCGGCTCTCCGGTATTCGGTCCCCACGACGGTCCATCCCTGGATGCTCTTGATGTCCAGGTGTTTGGCCTCGATGTCAAAGAACTGTCCACCCATCCGGGGTTCGAACAGAGGAAGCGGGATCAGTAGTCGTATCTCGTGTAGCAAGCAAGATCTTCATCAGAATGGAACCAATCAGAGCTCGAGCACCGTTCTCGAAAGTATTCTGCATCGACCGGGGGCGGGGGCCCATACAGCTTACAGAGCTCCGGCTGCATGTGGGGCCGGGTCCCTCCCTTGGTCGATTCCGGAACAGGCCAGTTGGCCAGGGCTATCTCGAGCACTTCCAAGCCTGTGGTGCCTCCTGATACCACGGGTCGTCCACTCGGCGCTATTCCTGCAAATTCTCCGCAAGGGAACACACCTCCCTTGCCTCCTTTCGACGGGCCTCCTTTTCCTTTCGAGCTCCCAGCAGATGCCCACTGGCTGTAGTTCGGCGGTTCGAATGGATCGAGAGGTCAACTCGGACGAGTTGGCGCTGATGCTACCGACAAACAGCGGCCAGCTGAAGTTGTCCTTGCTGGGGGTTTGGCACCAACGTTGTCATTGATCGCGTCAACATCGATGACGTCCGGTGATGCTCGAGAAGGTGGAGGTCGAGAGGAAGTTCAGGGCGTCCGAGATGTAGTACCATAGGCAGAGGCTCCGGCAATCGACCCAAAACCACGCTGCAGAGAAGAGTAAGGTAACTCAGGGTGGAGTCGAGGAAACTCAAGGTACACAGGATCCTCCTCTAGAGCCTTGCTCGACTCCCAAGACCATGTGTCGTCATCCCATTCACAACGGTACAGGAACGTGCGGGGCTTTTTAGATCCCACTCGACGTCTAGCCGCAATCTTGACAAGTCGAGGAGATTCTCCAGTTTTGACAGGGGGCATCGGGAACTCCCACACCGGCTGTCCCTCTCGATGGACTTGGGGCTTTATGCTGTCTCGATTGAAAACTCGCAACCCGTGGAAGGGTGCAGGGATATCGAGTTTAACATTCTCGCCCTTGTTCAGTACCTCGAGAATTTTGTAAGTGCCGCACCAGACAACATCGAGTTTCCCTTTATGACGATATTCCGGTACCAACACCCACCATCGTTCTCCTACTTCAGGCACTCGAACGTGTCGGTCCATTTGCAGGACCACATGCATCTGGCGTCAACGTTTCTCGGCAAGCATTGCACGCACAGAATCAAAGGTACATTCCGCTCGTTGCATGTAGTCATTCACGGTCGTTGGTTCATGTGCATGAGAAGTTGTTCGGGGAAAATCCAATGGAAAATGGGGTGTTCGTCCTTCAATTATCTCGAACGGGGATAGCCGAAGGCTATTGGATGTCAGGTTGTTGAACTGAAACTCGGCAAACAGGAGGTCGACATCCCACTCCTTGTTGCCGCAGATGCCGTGTGTACGCAGGCGCTGGAGGATCGACTGGTTGCTGCGCTCCGCCAGGCCATTGCCTCGAGGGCGGTTGGCCACAGTTTGATGCTTCTCAATCTTGAAACGCTGAGCCAACTCCTTCCACCTCTGAGACTCGAACAGCTTGTCTTGGTCAGAAACAATTTGTCGAGGGCATCCTTTCAGTCGAACTACCTCACGCAGGAAGAGATGGATAAGCTCGTCGGCTGTCATATCCTTGCGACAAGGGATGAACATTCCACGCTTGGAGAATCGGTCGACTACAGTCATGATGGCGTCATGGCCCCTTGTGGTCGGCGGCAATCCAGAAACCCAATCGATGGACACACTGTGCCATTTGGTGTCAGGCACCGGCAATGGTCTTGGCACTCTGGCGGTGTCGACTCGCCTTGATTTCGCCGCTTGACAGACATCGCAACTTAGTATGTATCGCTCGACGTAGTGTCGGAGGTGCGAACATACGTAGTCGCGCTTAATCCGGGCCATGGTTCGAAGGACACCTGAATGGCCATAGAACTCCGACTCGTGATACATAGCCACAATCGACGTAACCAGTGTTCGAGGAACAAGCACACGTTTGCCCATCGTCGAAAAATGTAGGAATTTGCCATCATGGAAGGACAACTTGGCATCTTGAAGCTGGTGTCGTGCCGCAGGGCTTCGAACCGCGACTTCGTAGATGTGCTTCGTCCGTGGGTCTTCTCGATAGGCTGCTGCCCACACAGCTGTCAAAGTCAAGTCTTTGCACTGATAATGTCGATGTACTCGGTGGTGCGTACCTTTAAGACTCAAAGGGTACGGCGTGTTCGACCCAACCTTCGGCAAGCGAACTGATTGTAACGTGCCATCACAGTGACGTCGACAGCGAATCAGTTCCGCCATGGTCGGAGCATATCGAAGTTCATTGCCAAAAGTGACTCGAAGAGGGCGATCGATGCTCACATCGGGAAGGCCGTCGGTGTCGGCAGGCGTGTCTGGCTCATTGCCAGCCTCATCGAGATGCATGTCTGGTTGGTGTGAATCCTGAGCCATGATCTCGTCCGATGATGCTGGCTCCAGTCACAGGTCCTCCGGCTCGACAGTTGTCGCGTCTGATGGTAGCGGCTCCAGGTCCTCCGGTTCGACGGCGGGTTCAGTGTCAAATTGGGGGGCTGGTTCTGCAAGTTCATCAGCACCAGGATCCTTCCCCACGGAGCGTCCGGTTCCAAGCGAAACGTACACTCGAATGACCTTGATCTTTTCGGGGTCCACGTGTACTCCATCTTTGTGGATGATGTATCCACAGAAGGGTACTCGACTCTGAAAGAATGTGGATTTATCGATGCAGGGAAAGAGCTGGTGTTTGCGGAGTAGTTCATGTACCAAATCGAGATGTCGTTGGTGTTCATCCGCATCCTTCGAAAAGACGAGGATGTCGTCGCTGTACACCCATACAAAGATCCCCAAGTGGTCTCGAAGGACATAATTCACGACGCATTGGAACGTCGATGGCGCATTACAGAAGCCTAAGGGCATAACAACCCACTTGAAGGCGCCAAATTGTGTGTTGAAGGCGATTTTCTCGATATCTTGGTCTTGGATTCGGATCTGGTGGAACCTACTAACAAGGTCGATCTTTGAGAATACGGTGGAACCCCCAAGTGTACTCAAGATGGGTTGGATCGATGGCAAAGGATACCGATCTCGTACAGTTCCCGTATTCAACGCTCGGTAGTCGACGCACATGCGCCATTGGCCATTCGCTTTCTTCACCAGTAGGCAACCCGCTCCGTATGGACTCGAGGATGGTCTGATCCGACCACATCGATGCAACTTGTCCAATTGTCGTCGAAGTTCATCTAGTTGGCTCGGATCCATTTTGTAAGGGTGTACCCACGGTGGGTTGTCTTCCAAATCGAGGCGTATTCGATGATCTCCTCCAGGTCGATACGGAGTTAGGTCTCCATACTCCGCTTTCTCCCGGTCGTAGAGGTCCGCCCACTTGTGTAATCGATTCGGCATTTTGCGTCGAACCCGTCATCATTGCCATCATTGGCTTGCATCTTATACATTTGATCGACCGGCACTGCTGGTCGAGGCATGCAGCACAGAAATACTTGATCTCCCGTGAGTTCAGATCGACAGATCTCTCTTTTGAGTTTCCGCAACGAAATGTACTAAATCTCCACATCACTGCACTCCTCATCGGTGATACCATCTTCCGTTTTGGACTCATCGTACATGTCAGTACCGCGCTGAACGTGTGTCGACGACTGTAGGTCAAGGTGTTCTTTGGCATGTGGGGTAAGATTCCCAACCGGGCTAGCTTTCGAGGAACTGGATGAAAGTATCGAAAAAAGGTCCAGCTTTGAAGCTGCTTGAAACTGTAGTTGGGTGGAATGTCTTGATTCGCCAAAAGATAACCGGTACGAATTCGAACCATGTGGGATGTCGGCGTACCGTCCCTTCCAGTTGACAGTTGGATTGTAGCTGCGAAGCCATGGTAGTCCAAGTACTACATCCGGCAACATCTCCAGGACCTTGAAGTGATGACGAGATACAAGCTCTCCAACTCGAACATAAGCTCTCGTTTAGTACCGTACTTCGACTTGGACACCTCCCGCTGTCAAGACTTGTCGTGGGTTTCTCAGTTTATAGAGCGGAAGTCGCGCCCTCTTTGCAGGTTGCATCGACATAAAGTCGCTGGTCGCTCCACAGTCGACCAACAGTTCCACGCTGTAGTCAAAGGAGTCTTCACGACATGCGCAAATGCGCCCTCCAACCGTGAACAGAGACGCATGCTCAGGTTCGGTTCCTTCGACATTGACACCTCCAAGTGTCGAATTCTTTTAGGGTTTATGGGTGCTGTCGGTGGTGTTCAGCTCTTCTTGAGGACGTCCGCCACCAGGTCTTCGGTATTGTTTTCTAGGCCGTTGTAGGCCTTTCTCTGCTCTTGGAGCGGGATTGAAACCATTCCTTGCTGTCTCGACTTTGATCTCGTCTCGGGGTCCTAGACCTTGATTCCTGACGTTCTCGTCCTCGGGATGGCGGTCGACCTTTTGGACAGTCACGGGCCAAGTGCCCACTTTCTCGACCATCTTTGCGTCCACCATCTTGGCGTCCGAACCGTTCATTGCGACGTTCACCAATGTAGGCATGTAGCTCTTCTCGGAGCTTGGCAATTGCATCGAGGTTCATCGGCTCTGCCACGGTCAAAGCCGTGGGCGCTGCAGCTGGGGTCGGCATGGGAATGACGTGTGGCGTTGGCATAGAATTGGATGCAAACGTGGAAGTCGAACTAGGTGGAACCATCATAGGCAGGGGTCTCGACACTGCCGAACCCAGAGTGTGATCTGATGTCGTTGTCGATGCGTTCTGTACCTCCCCGAGCTGATACCCAGCCGCAATGTAGGCTTCCGCGATGGTCTCTACCAAGGTATCGAGTCCAAATGGCCTATTAGAACGCCATCTCGAACGGACTTCAACGATGTACTGCCGACGAACAGCGTCATTTGACGAACCTTCAACAAATCGAGAGTTGACGAGGTAACCCATCTGGAGGTCACTGGTGTTAACCTTCGACTTGAGAACGCAAGTACGAAATTCCCGCACGTAATCTGCATGTCGAGGGAACTCGCTCTCTTTCAAGCTCAACATTCTCGACAAACACACTGGCTCATGGGATATGCAGTCAAAGCGTTGGCCTAGCACACGCATGAGCTCGAACCAGTCATCCTGTACTGCCTTCGTCAAGCTATGATAATACTCGCCAGCATCACCATCGAGGAGGAATGACATGGTTGTCGCCTGATCGACGGGTGAGGTGATATCCGACAGAGTGAAGGCTCGTAACAAACCCTTCTTCCATGTTCGAAACTCTCCACATCCAGGTCTTCCAGAGGGCCTCTTGGCCAGTTTATTCAAGCGCTCGACACGGCGTCCCAAAATCTCTTGCGTAGGAGCACGCTGGACTGCGAACTGATGTGCTGGATGTGGTTCGAAGACAGGTGGTTGTGGAAGTGGTTGTTGTGGAAGGTGAGGTGTACTGCTCGGCAGTGCATACAGCGGTTGATTCGAAGGAGACGGTGGTTGTGGATGGAGCTGTGGTTGTGGTTGTGGAAACTGGCTGTTGCTCGAAGGTGGTTGACTCGAAGTTCGTACAAATTTGTTGAGCAGGGCATAACATTGCGACAATTCATGCTCTACGCGTCGAAGTTCGTTTGCAGGAGCTTGAGTTGCATTTTCTGTCGAGGACTGCAAAGTGTCGACTCGCTGACCAGTTGCTGCAGTAGCAGTTGCTGCTGTTGCCTGCAATGCATCGATGCCTTGTTCCAATTCGATAACTTTGGCTTGAGTATCTGCAAGCTTCTGCGAACAGCTGTGAAGATCACGAGAGAGACATGGAAACCACTCGCTTTCTCGACTTGCGATGCGCTCTGCGATGAACTTTTCTAATGAAACCCAAAATTCGTGATGCAAGGGTGAATCACTTCGAAACAGACTGTCTCTGATGAAGTGCAGCATAGCTCCATCGTCGAAGGATCGCTCCATTGTAGATCGAAATCCAATTCAAGTTGACGGCGCCGAAGATTGATCTCGAAAATTGATCTCCCCGCCACCTAGCTGGCTACCACTTGTTGTGGTTTGTTTCTTGGGAACTCGACTTGTACTCCTGTGCCTCTTTGTTTCTCAAAATCCGAAATCCAAAATTCCAAATCGACAAACCTCGCAGGATCTTTAGACGGGGCACCAATAATAACACAACCTCGAAGACATAAACCCTGTTCAGAGATCGAGGTATTCTACAGCGCTCATTCACAGTGGGCATTCGATGCTTCTTTATTATTCACAGACTGCAGTGCGATTGCGACTGCGACTTGCGACTTGCGCGCTGCTGCGCTGCTGCTGTTCGAAGCCATAACAAGGATTCGTGCAAAGAAGTGGACCAAAAGCTCCGGACGCTGGGCGCAAACAGAGACGGAACGCTACGACACGAGTACAATGAAGACGAGTGGCGTTTGGTCCCGCTGGGCCACTTGAACTGGAAGTGGAATGACGCCCGGAAGAACTACCCAACCTACGAGCAGGAGATCATGAGCGGAGTTCTGTTGTCGGCAAGCCAGACTCGCATCGTGGGATCAAACCCTGTGACATGGTTTTGTGACCAGGAACCGGCGCAAGCCTTCCTACACAAGCCGCCGCCCCAACAAAAGTGGATCAGGAGATGGTGGACCTTTTTATCACAACTTCCACTGGCGACCTTCCACATCCCCGGTGTGAAGAACGAGTTGCGTGACTACCTGTCACGAGGTTCGTTCAACGACTTGCTGGGACGAGACACGGAAGAGCTCGCGAAGAAGGCATTCGCTAAGATGGACGTGCAGTTGGACCTCTTCGCAAAGGTTACACCCTCGAGATCTACAGAGTGGAAGGTGACAGACCTGCTTCCCAAGATTCCCATTTTGACGACGTTGAAGGAAGGACAAAGCTTCGTAGATGACGGAGGAGTCCAATTGGCGCGTACGTCGAGTCACCTGTACAGAGAAGAAGTGATATGTGTGCCGTCAAAACACGTGAAGTCGATGCGTCGATGGGCAGACAAGACGAACGGACATCCTGGAGTAGAACGAACACGATGGTTTTTCGAGAAGCACTTTCACACCACCCTTAGTCAAGAGCGACTGAACGAAGTCCTAAGAGAAGTTTGCACGGAATGCCCATGCTCGAAGGCCAAGCAAAGTACAAGCGCTGATCATGGTTTAACAGCGCACATGCCTATACCGAGAATGGTGAACAGCGTGCTGTACCTGGAATTTGCGGAGATGCCCAAGTACTCAGGGCACAACTTCGCTCTGCTCGTGACCTGTGGATTGAGTAGATTCACACGTGTGTTTCCGCTCACGAAGAAATGCGATGGAGGAACTGTCTTCAAAGAGCTGTTGGAAAGTTGGATACAAGCCAACGGAATGCCGAATTGGATACACAGTGATAGAGACATCAGATTCACCTCAAGCACTGGCTGGTACACTGGAGTCCTCAAGAACATGGGCGTCGAGATCGACTTCGGGACACCGAACTATAAGAATAAGAACAGGCAGTGCGAGAGGCAAATCAAAGCATTCAAGACGATTACAAGGATACTACTCGCCGAAGAAAGCAGCCGCAATGAAATTAAGCTGGTGCCGGTAGCCCTGTACATGATGAACAACCACATCTCAAGTCGGACGGGATACTCTCCCAACGAACTGTTTTTGAAACGTCCAGGTTTTTTTTTCGAGTTCCCAACCGCACAGGATTGCAACACAACGGAGAAAGGATGACTCGAAGAGCAAAGAGCCATGGCTGAAAAGGCACAAGAGCTGCTGATCAAGGTTCGTAATCGAGAACACCGTCGAGAAGACAGAGGGAAATCACACGCCGAGTACAGAGAGGGAGACCTGGTTCTCGTTCATCATACGTGATTCCCTCGATGGCCACGAAACGACTTGGATCTGCCCTACTTCGGACCGTACCTGGTTGGGCCCAGTACTGTCAAGGTCAAGGCGAGCCCGACCATGGGAGGATTCGTAGATGTGGGCCACAACCAACCAAAAGGGTACACAGAGGTGGAAGATGACGACCTAGAAGCATGGGAAGCACTGGCGATGGAAGCGGAAAGGTCGAAGATGGCGGCTGACGAGGATGAGAACAAAGGAGGCGTGCAAGAAGGAGACGGGGTACAACAACTTCCTAAAATGGACGACGAAGAAATGAAAGAAATGGATTGCTATACCGTGGAGTCGATCCTGCAACACAAGTACAAACACGGGTGGCGATTTCACACACGATGGGCTGACTATGAGGTTAGCGACAGCACATGGGAATTCATAAGCGCATTCGTGTTGCAGAACGGTAATCTGACATACCAGTTTGTCCACTACTGCCGGCTGCACGATCTCACAGGTATACTGGACACGGCAAGGAAGATGGCACAAAGGAAGTTGAATCGAGCTCAACGTCGCGAAGAAAATCAGGAAGAAGCACGGAAACAAGTAGACGATGAGCAAGAACAAGAGGCAGTACCACGAAGGAGCAAAGGGTTGCGAGCAAACCCACCCCCGTGAAGGGCCATCCACGTAAGGTACATGTTAGCGAAGAAGGCTTGGTGGGCGGTGATGAAGATCGAGTGCAGCATGGCCCAAACCATGGCGGTGGCTGCGCTTTGCTGCTCAGGGCCGAAGCCATCCACTTGCACGATCACAACCACGTCCTCAACCTCCAAGAGGAGTACCTCCTAGGGGAGAGCGAGGGGGCCATGGAGAGGAAGGATTACCCACTCCTCGGGCACAGGAGCACTGGGGCCCGGAGGCTCCCAAGTCCAGACCCAGCGGACCCCAGAAGGCTGAGCCGGGGAGCGCACCGCATGGAGCGGAGAGGGGCACCCTGTAGCGTACCGCCTCGTGTCCCAAACCACACGGCGGGCGTTGCAGCAGCAGCCTGCTAGATCCAGGTTCCATGGAGTGGGATCCACGTCAGCGTTGTCAACTCAGATGGCCGTCCGCGCTCAAAAGCTGTGCGGATGTGCGATGGCTGCGACGGAGGCGAGTTGAGGGGCAGGCGTGGAGCTGGTGCTAGTGGATGGAGTGGTGGGAGTGGAAGGACTGGCACAGGCACTGCAAAGGCTGCAGCTGGCGCAGTCGCTGGAGGAGAAGCCCAACGGCGAGGCACACTCTTCTTCTTAACCATATTGCTGACAAGAAAAAGGAAAGAGGTGAAAAGAAGAGGTTACGCAAGCCAAAGTAAGGTTCGGAATCGGTTTTACCAATTAATCGGATAATCGGATTAATTTGATTAATTGGGTCTGATGTGACAAATAATCGGTAAAACTGATTATTCTGAAAACTGGTATAAAGCAATTAATCGGACAAGTTATGTATGAAAAAGAAATACTTTATTGATACACCATGAAACGTTTCTTATCAAAGGCCAGATGATTTTGCAAAATCACAAGCAATTTGGGATAAAAGTCAAAGGTTTAGCATGTCTTTCACCTCTATTTTCCTGTTTACTTTCCCTCAGGTAAAAGTTCACGGCTTTTCGGCAATAATTGCATTTTCTGGAGACAACAATTGAAAATGACCGATTATTTTTATGTCATATAATCGGATTAATTGGTTATTTTTGCATGAAACCCATTCCGAATGTTAAGCCAAAGGGAGTGGTTTCACAAGTTGGATACAAGTCCGGTCCAATATCTGAGGCGCGCACGTGCGCGTTGTCTGGAACCAGGGGGGAAAGAAAGAAGGTTAAAAAAGGAGGGACTGACACGATAACTCTGCTGTTTGTTGGCTGTTTAACCACGGACTGTCTGTTTGCAAAAGACCGGAGAGAAGTAGGAACAGTTGGAGTGTGACTGACTGTAGACTGCTGACTGAAAACACTGTTGCGCCTCAGTGTAGTAGATACTGGAAGGATAGTTGGTGTTGAAGCCCTAAGGTTAGATTTGTTTGGCACTGCCCCACTGGAATCGGTACCCCAGCAAACTTGTGCGTTCGTCAATCAGCACAATCATTATATCGAACGGATGCAAAATAGTCGACGCGCTCGGCCAAAATGAAGTAAGCCAACTCTTTGAGTCGACCGAAGGAATGGCCGAAGCATCAAGGGGGGGACTATGAAGACTGAAGTCAATGGAGGACTGTGACGACTGCGAAGCCTCCGAAGAGATGAGTACTGCAGACTGAGGCCCTTCAAGAAGATGCGAACAGCGTGAAGAACGACAAGTCGTCCTGCGTCGTCCCCAACGCGCGAATTGGAGGATGGGCAAGGATAAGAAGAAGATCTAGCCGAAGTGCAAAAGAGTACGAGGGCAGCGTCAACGCGTCTGAAAGAACTTTGAGTATAATGCGTAGCTATGGACCTCAAGCTGGGCAGCGTCAAGCCTTGAAGAGCGAGAGCGCCCTGATGGAGATGCTGGATTGCAGGAGTGAGGAGTCGTCAACAACGACAAGAAGTTCGGCGCCAATCACGACACCGCAGCGTCGACAAGCCACGACGACGGACGAAGTACGCCTGCGTGGTCTTCGATGAGGGGGGAGTGAAGTGGACCCACAATGCTAAAGCTCCAGAGGTTAAAAAGGTTTTGACAGATTGACACATTGATGTCATTTTGCTGACATGCATGTGATGTGCTGACTGATGATGATCATGATTTGGATGGTCATTTATACTGATTCTGTACCATTGCAACCCTGTGTCTCTAAGGCTATTGGAGTCGCTTTTTACTACTATTAAACACAGTTTCGAGCTATGCGCCCCTCTTTGAGTGGAAGCCTCTATGGGCTAGTGGTGCTATTCATTCCTTTGCTCTTGGTAGGAAATACCCATGGTGGTCACATATGCACAACACAGATCCACGATGGACTGCTGCCAAAGCACTCCAAGCTGGATAGCAGCGAGCGTACGATGAAGGCGCTCCTTGTAACTTGGCTTGCTGAATGGGCAGCATCCCCTTTGACAACCACACACATCCTCAGGAGCTGGAACATGGTGTTTACAGAGGTGCCAGTGACAGAATCTGTAGATGATGTGGACCTCCCCTGCCCTTCAGCAGCCATCCCCATGCCTGCACCTTTGCTGTCTGTTGTTCCTGGTCATGTTTCAGATTCCGAGGAAGCCTCAGAGGCACAGGCAGAGGCAGATGAAGCCTCTGGGGCAGAGGTGGAGGACAACATTGACATCCTGTCAGTCCCAGGTACACCACCTGTACAAAGAGCAGCAAAGAGGAGGGCTGAGACCCGGTTGGACAGACTTGCCAAAAAGTTTCGTGCGGCACCACGTGATGTACATGCTCAGCGTGTGGCCAGGGAGAACGGGCAAAGGGCAAGGGAGGCGCGGGAGGCAGTGCAGACTTCGGATGATGAAGGCACTCTGAGCTGTGCAGTGATGCTTACCATGAGTGAAAGAGATGTGAGTCGCTATGAGTGTGCGGAGCAAGGTTGCGGAACCCAGCGATGGGTCTACCACGACCACGATTCTGGCTGTTGGAGGGTTAAGGAAGTCGGGATCTGTGAGCACAACACCCGTTCAGCATACATGCAAGGTACAGCCCTGCCCTTGCCGCTACCAATGACGCTGAAGCTGCAAGATTTGCTAGCTGGTAATTGTCCCCAGCGGGCACTGGCTCTTATGTGGGAGGCATTTCGAAGTGACGCATTGGTGAAGAAAATGACCGCCCAGTGGATAACAAATTGGTCGCAGCGTCGTATGCCAGCGCCCGCTAGTACCAAGGCGGCATTGGAGAAGTGGATCAATGATTTGGCCCCTGAGACGAACGATGGGCATGACCCATATTGCTTCATGCACACCATCAAGGAGGATGGGTCATGCTTTTTT
This sequence comes from Eutreptiella sp. 'Long Island Sound 2002', assembly GCA_964036045.1. Classification (NCBI taxonomy): domain Eukaryota; phylum Euglenozoa; class Euglenophyceae; order Eutreptiales; family Eutreptiaceae; genus Eutreptiella; species Eutreptiella sp. 'Long Island Sound 2002'. The sequence continues at coordinate 26,283,314 of OZ038400.1, read as the reverse complement.
GCGGGCCTTACCACACCAAACCTCATCCGTAATGCGCAGAGAGGTCATTTGAATAGATCATACATAATGTCTGAATTTTGTGAAGCAGGGTCCTCAGCCACCTTGGCCAGAGCCCAGGGGCACAATTTCAAGGGTGGGGATAAGGTGCTCGCAGTGGAGGGCTCTGAGTGCACAATCAAGTGGCAGAAAGAAAAGAAAGCCAGTTCCCATTCTATTACAGATGTGTTTCTTACTGCTCTTCATAGCATTCCGAGTTCGGATAGTGCATCAGAGGCCCCTTTGTGTCTGGAGTCTTAACACGAAGCCACTGACCCAAAAACGTCCCTACGCTCAGCTGCGCAGCACAATACCCAGACACAGGGTGATCCAGCCAAGCACTACGGAGTTATGCAAGCATAGCACAATAAAGGCTCATCAGAAATCGGCTTTTTCTGCTCGTTTCTTCTGAAGTACCACGGGCCACTCACGTGGCTGTGCTGCACTGTCTGACAGCCATAGTCATCGACTCTTTGCAACCCTGCATCCTAGCAGAACGTTTTGTGCATTTTCTGCGGCTTTCTGGGTCTGCCCAGTCAGTCCCAAGTTCCAGATTCCTTGCTCAGACTCTGGGAGGTGGTATTCAAGCGCTACTCAGTCGGTGCACAAGTTTGCCCATAATTGCATGCTCAAGTGTTGCTCTTTTTAAATGTCTTCAGATGATGGGTCAGCATAGGCCGACCAGGGTGCACACAGGGAGGGATGCTGCTTCTGCATTTGTTTGGGTCATGTCCAAGAATCCATGGCACTCCAGCCCTTGTCCACAACGAAGGCGTCTTGTGCATCAGTTACACAGTGACAGGTTCCCATGCCATCAAGTGGGTTGCATTATCCATCATCCTCACGTAACCTAAAGTGTACTGCAACAGCACGTTCGGAAAGTGCATCTGGCATCAGGCAATCTTGTTGGCAGTGGTGTCATACTGGGGGTCATGTTGTCCCTAGATGCAACGCAGTATGAATCAGTGGTTTCTTTTGCATGTTGCCTGTAAGGGCGGGGCAGGGACGTGGGGGTAGCGTTATCCGTTATTTTTTTTTTTTAGATGCGGGAATTTTTCAGAGGTTGTATTTTTCCTTAGATCTCAAAGTCTGTTCCTGAAGCTTTGTTTCATTTTTTTGTTACATTTCCGGCGGATTTTTTGTTCGTGAGCCATCCAAAAAATTGATCACTTTCGACCTTCTTTTTAGATGTTTTGTGTTAAATTTTAGATGTTTTGTATTTTGCTGGAGGTTCTATTATTTTTTAGCGCATCGAAGAAAAATATTCTTGCATTGAAAAGAATATTATCTCCTTGCACATGGGTGGGGGGTGGGGGGGTCCTCTTTACCATTTGGTGCTGCTGCTTTAGGGGGCCGGTCTGGCAGGTCGGGAAGGGACCAACACGACCACAACATGCAAAACCATCTCTCTTGCTCAAAAGCGCTGGCTCAGACCCCTAGCCAGACCCCACTTGCCCTCTCAGCACCAGGGCGCAGGTTTGCAACCGTGTTTCTGCGCCCTCCCCTTCACACACACGCCCTGGAAAGTTGTCTGGCTTCGACTTGCTCGAGTGGTGGCAAGGGGTGCACCTGAGAACTGGATTGTGGATGTTCCCCACCGCCCGCTCCCGCAGACGCAATGTGATTAAATTAAAAGAGTCAAGAAAAATCACACTTTTTTCACGTAAATTTTCCTCAAAACAACATGGGTCATAATCAGCCAACGTCCAATTCCCCTGATAAAAAAGTGCCGCAAATCCTAGAGGTATTTAATCATATAGCAATTTCAAATCGCCAGATGGTTGAAACTGTTTCGCAAATGGCTCCCGCATTGCTAATAAAACTTTCCGTACAACCAATTCCTCCAGTCACCTCCTACTTTATTCATTCTAAGTATGCGGAAAAGCCTCCTACTCTCCTCCAAAGGTCTGGACAATGCCGTAGCAGCGTCATTGGCGCTGCAGCCAAAGAACCAACCATCCAATACACGCGAAGAGCCATCACCTCAACAAGGACACCACTATGTCGACTCCACAGGTTCTGATCACACCGCATGACAGTCGGGAGGGTGGGGGCGGACTGGACAGCAGTGGTATATTGCTGCCGTGATTCATGTCTGAGCATTTTGTCGCGCGCAATTCCCAGCACTGTGCTTTTGTTTTAGATGACTGCATTCGGTGCCTTTGTCAAATATCACTTGTTCGCATCGTTGTATTCTCCATTTATCTCAAAACCATTTGTCTTCTACACAGTTTCTTAATGCATCTGATGACTCATCGACTGCTCCACGTGCGTGGTTACCATTCGTTTTTTTTTCGCAGTTGACGGCGGAGTCCCTTTGCGCAGAAGGCGTACAGGCGCAAGTGGATGTGGCACTGTTGATTTCCTCTCCGTTTAATGTCAATGGAACTGGCCCCAAAAATTTAGCCACACAACCCTACGGACTCCTGCCACCGTTCACCCCAGCGACGAACCAAGCCAGCGCGGCCACTCGTCATGAAAAACAAGTTATTGTTTCCGCATTGTCTGCTGATGATGCCGGAGAACAAGTCTGCTTAGACACAAGGCAGAACTGCTCATGCAGGGATGAACCAAGCTAGTGCGCCGACTCGTCATGAAGAGCAAGGAGAAGGATCTCCTTAATTAGTGCCCTAGATGTTTTGATGAAATGCTGCAGGTTTTGAAGTTGAAAACCCAAACCAAAGTAGCAAGTAGAGCAAGAACAGGATGCGGATCGAATCAATGCATAGTTTTGAAACCAGTGTAACACAGAAGGGCTGCAGATAGACAAAGCAGGTATAAATACAAAGATTCTATCACAAAAGGATAAAACAAATGATTTGAAGTGAAAACTGGCATGACTCTAGCCTCGAAGTTAGCATCAAGCACTTCATGTGCACTCCTTTGGGTGAAATGGAGCTGGTTAGGAATGTGGGGCATAGGAGTTAGGCCAGACACATATTATGACTTGGCAAAGCAACTGAATTCAGAAACAGTTAAAAGGTAGAACCACAATAAGTGGTAGAAACAATTGAGTATAAGGGTCTTGGGGTGGGAGACCACTAGGCTTAACCTCCAAGGCCTTAGGCATGAAATGCCTATTTTATTTCGGTATAACCTCCATGAAGGAAGATACCTCCGCTCAGTTGAGTGGTAGGGGTGAACTTCATGGGGGGGTTAGGGTTAGAACCCTAGTTACTTTGAGAAAGTGTACTTAAAGCTTCAAAAGAGGGATAAAAATACTTAAGTAAGTCTTAGCATCAACAAGAGGGTTTTAAGGGGGGCTTGGCCTGGATCGAGCCCTCCAAGAAAGACATGGTAGTGACTGTTTCTTACTCCCCCCTGGAGTACTAGTTAATCAAGCTAGTAGGACCAGGGAAAAGGGCTCAAATATTGCCAAAATCACCTCAGAAAATGTATTAAACCTACTAAAAACGTTCTCATCAGTCCATAGAAGCCTACCACACTGTATGTACCCTTGAAAAACAGTGTAATGTACCGCGAATGATGTCCCTTCGATGGGGCATTCCTCAAAAGTCGCCAGCGTGCAACGAAAATTTTTGGCAAAAATTCGGGTGTAATGCGGTTTGAACCCAGGACTCCCTCCCTAGAGCACACATGCTTGCCCACTAGGGTACAGTCGAACGCTCCAATGGGGACGGCGATCGCTGCATAAACAGCGTTTTAGTAAGCGTCCTGACCAAGGGTCAGGGCGGAGCAATACTCCCAATGGAGGACACAAATCCCCAGGAGCTGAAAAAAATAGCAAATGAAACCAACAGGGAGTGAATCCTGTGGTTTAGCGGAAGGTGTAGCGGTTTAAGAAGTCAAATCGCTAAAAATTGACGAAACAACGCGAGAAATCGTACACTAAAAATCAAAGTCGCAGACAAGCGCAACAGAAGCGGACTCCAGAAAAAGGGTTGCGCAAGCGTAAACGGCTCTAGAAAAAGAAGGTATGAGCCGTAGTTTTTTAAAGTTCTAAAAGAAAATTTTGCACAGTTGCATCAAAATTTTTACAAACTTTAGGGAAAAGTATCGAAAATGAACCTACACCACAGAACGGGTGGACAACCCACCTCTCAGGTATGCCAGTGTCATTTCACACGCACGCATTGCGTTCGTGTTGGTTGCTTCGTTAAAACGTTAGGGTTGTCACCGCTGTGTTCGTTGGGGGCTGGGGTGTTCCTCCCCTTTGCTCTGCCCAGGTCAAAACAGAAATGAAAGGTATGCGATGCGAATGGAGCGCGCAGTGCGCACGTAGGGTTGGAATATGCGCTGTGCTCGCGATGCATGTGCCTAATTGAGGTATTCACATGCTGTGTCGCTTTCCCTGTGCCCCAATCCACCCTTGTTCTCTCTTCACAGGTAAGAAAAGAAAGTGCTTGTTCGTGTTCGTGTTGCCGTAGGGCTAAAACAGGGTTGCTTAAAACGCTTAGGCTTGTTTTCCGTTGTGCAGAGCGCCACTCTTTCTCTTTTCTTTGCAGGAAACAAAGTCCAAAGAGCATGCATGACGCACAATGCATCAATCGCTTAGGTTAGTTTTTAGTTCGCCGTAGGTTTTTTTAAACACTTAGGCTTGTTTTTCGCTCGTGTCTTCCTCGGCATTCACATGATGCGTGGTGATTAAGGTAGGTAAGCCCAGGAGGAGCTCACCTCCTGCTGGAGTCACGCTGTGATTCGTTATGTTGGGTAAGATTAGGTAAGAGGAAGAGGAATGGGAAAACGTTTGCATACCTGTGCATGCATATGGCGCATCAAAGGGTAGGCCACGCGTATTGCGCACGGTAAAACTCTTGTTTAGGCTACCCAGGGGCTCCACCCCACGTTCTATAAGAGACTGGGTGGAGCTCCTTAAGCTTGCTTGCTTGCACCTGGGTTTGAGGACAGTGTATTATAGGGCTACCTGAGAAGCGTATAATACGTGGAGGTAGTCCTGGTTCCTCAGCCGCAAACCCAGGCCATCTGCCTTTGCTTTACAGCTTGGAAGGTAAGGGCGATTGGTGCAGTCTGTTGGTGCAGTGCTAAAATATGCTGCGCAGATCACACAAACAAATAACTGCAACTCAGCCAGGAGTGGTGAGTGCAGTCCGACCTCATCGACATACATGCTGTGCACGCATAATGAGCACTCCTTCCCTCCAAGCCCTGACAGGGAAACGCGTAGTGGCGTGCCTGTTAGGCCACAGTTGCTTAGTAGCGCTGTGTTCTCTTGCTTTCTCGCAGGAGGGTCAGTAGGACCCGTGACATCTTTGACAGCAACTCCAAGTAGCGTGTATAGGTGTTAGGGTCAGCAGGCCTGACAAGAGTTGAGTGCAAGTGATGAGTGCTCAACCTGCCTTCGAATGCCGGTGCTGACGTTAGTGAGTGTAGTGTAGTGGTGTCTCCTGTCCCGCGTGCTTCTCCACGTGGGCAGGGGAGTGCGTTAGCTTTTGGCCTTTAGCAAAAATGGGCGTTTTGTACGCCCTTAGCACACTTGGCCACCCCTCCCCTCTAGTAGGTAGGGCTTTTGCCGTCTTCCCCCAAGGATAGGCGCCAGCACAGAAATTGGGCGCGATAGGAGTGGTAATAGTACCTGATTAGGACCTTCGGTCCGACGTCAGCGAAGCCCGGTCTCCGGGAGCCACGCCGGGGAGACAAGTGAGACACACACAGACATACGTAGCACACTTAGGGGTGTGGTGAACCCTGTAAGGAAGGGTAGAACCCCATGGATCTGGACCAGTCAGGGGTCCTAACTGTGGGCTCGCTTGTCCCCAAGGAGGGAAGACACACCTTGCCTCATAACACCTTGCTTGTCATTCCCTGCTGGTGTAGTAAGACACCGTTCTTCGTTGGGTCCCCAAGGTCATTACATCAGGGCAGACCCCATGCAACACATGGTCAACAAGGCATACACTCGCTGGGTGGCTGCAAATCTGATAAGCGGCCACCTGGTCCACGCTGGAAACCATAGGCATGGGACTGCGGGGCATAGACAGGGACAGTGCAGTGCTCCGTAAACACTGGTCTGTGAAAAACAAATGGCCTTCTGCCAGTGAGTGGTTGTCACGGGGGGCTAACGGTCTTGTCCTGCGATGCAATGCGGGGCAACTGTGACACCTGCTCTTACACACATACACAGGCACATCTGCACAAGAGTGCTCACTGCACCCGTAAGGTTAGAACACAGTCAGTAGACTGACATAAGGAAATTAGTTTTTCTTTTTATGCTTGGACAGAGTCTCAGCACGGGTTACTTGTTGCCCCTCGTTGTTCTCAACGAGGTAGGAGCGGAAGATGGGGTTGATACTCCCATCCCGTTGTATGAAGGCTGACATAGGTTCCCAGGTCGCCTCAAATAACCCATAGCCATCCCACAGGGTTAGGAATTTCCAGCCCTGTTTATACTCGCGGCGAGCAATACCTGCAACCACGTAGTAACCATCGACTGCCTTCTCACCGGCGGTCATCTCTTCGAGTTCGTCTGCCTCCTCTGGGCTGGCAGCGTTCTCTAGGTCAATACGCTCGACCTCACTGTCGCTGAGGCGCCACTCATCCCAGGACAAATCGTCAGGGGAATAATAGTGCCTCAACTGTTTAGGTGCACACAGCAGTTCACCACCTAGACGTGGACTGCACCTGACATAGATCCTGGATGCATCTATTCTGATGATACGATAGGGTCCAAAATAAGGGTCTTGTAGGCAGTTACGTGGCCAGGAAGGTGGGCGTGAATGGTGAACCAAAACAAGGTCACCAACCTTGAAGCTGGCAGGTCGCTGTAGGCGGTTCTGCCGGCTCAGTTCTTGGTCACGAATGTGTCTCAGGTTAGTACCCGCCTGGTTAGCCATAGACTGCTTGTGTTCCAGCCAATCTTCGACAGGGCTCTTGAAGTCCTCAGGAAAGGGGGTTTTGAAGAACCAAGCAGGTCATCCTCCATAGAACAGTTCACGGGAAGTGAAACCCGAAGAAGAGCTCCGCTGTGAGTTCATGGTCAGCACTGCCCAGGGCACTAGGCGTACCTAGCCTTTGGTACGCTCCTGTTTCATCAGGATTTTCAGGTTTTGCTCCACCGCACGGTTCTGTCTCTCACAAAGAGGGTTAGACGTGTGGGTATAGGGCACACCTGTGGTTACCTCCACGTTGAGGGCATTTAGCACTCGTTTGTACCATACAGTGTAACTGCGGATGCGTACATCTTCATCAGAGTGCACCTGCTTAGGTGCCCCATAGGGTTCGAACCATTGTTCGACCAACATTCTCACAGCCTGCTCACCTGTGATTTTCTTATTGCAAGGGAACATACGGGTGAAGCGGGATAGGCCACAGGTGACCACTAGGCAACTATCATAGCCGCCGAAGCGAGATAGACCGTGGATGAAATCCACATAGAGAAGAGAGTTAGCACAATAGAGTATTGGTAAGCTGGAAATCAGTCCCCTATCCCTACTGTCGCTCTGCTTGCTGGCCCGACAGCCACAAGCATCCACAATGGTCTGCATAGGACACTTCAGTTCAGTCAGGGTTAGCCTAGAGTAGAAACACTCACGGAAGAAGTCCACTGAGCGATTAGCGCCAGTATGAACAGAGCTGAGATGGAACCACTGTAGGCATCCATCAAGGTGGGCCTCAGGTACAACCATACGGTCCTCGTAGAAGAGGTACTGGTTGTTTTTATACCACTGGTGCCCGTCAATGACACGGGGTTCGAGACGAGTGCTGAGGGTCTGGAAAATTTCTTTATACTCTGACTGATAGTCCGTTAGGCTCCAACCCTCCAGGATTCCAGCAGTGCGCATGGACAGGTCAAGCTGGACATCCATACGCTGGAGAGCCTCTTTGGCGAGCGCCTCAGAGCTCCCACCTATAAGCGCATCGAAGTTATTGCCCGATATAAAGTCAGACAGTTCATTTTTTGTACCGAGGATATGATGAATCGTCAGCCTGAACTGGCTCAGGTAAGTCCACCACCGCTTTAGTTTTGCGTTCTCTGGTGGTGGGCCCTTCTGAAAAGACTTCACAGGTTCCTGGTCACACAGCCAGACAATAGGGTTAGATCCCAGGAGTCGGGATTGTGAGAAAGCACCAACATGCCGGCCAGGAGTTTCTGGTCATAGGTGCTGTAATTGGAACGCGCTCGGTTCCATTTCCAATTCCAGTGTCCCAGTGGCACCAGCCGCCACTCACTGGTAGGATAGTCATCTTTCAAGGAGCCATCACGGTTCAGTCCACTCGTACGATAATGGCAGTTGGTTAGTTCAGCTGGGTTAAGCTCCTGCCATTGGTAGATCGTTCCACCTCCCCCTACATCACTGGCATCAGTGATCAGGACTATCTCGCCCTCAGGGCGGGGTACTCCAAGGCAGTTGGAGGAGGCAATTTTCTTCTTCAACTCCTGGAAACACTCCTCCTCTCTGGCGGTTCAGCTCCAGGGAGTAGTTTTCTTGATTAGGTCAGTGAGGGGGGCAGAGGAGTAGGTAAAATTGTGGATGTGACGCCGATAGAAGTTACAGGCGCCCACAAAACTCCTCACGTCGTGTAGACCCTTCTTAGGGTCATCGCGAATCTGCATGTCCTGTAGGGGCTGCATCTTAGACGCGGCTGGTTTCCACCAGCCATACCCCGCGTCGAAACCCAAGTACTCCATCTCCTCTTTCATAAACTCACATTTTTCGAGTTTGATTCGGAGATGGTTTTCTTGACAAACAGTGAGAAATTAACGGAGGAGAAGGACATGGTCCTCTTGGGTATTAGTACCCAAACTCACGTCGTCGATGTGGGACTCCATTTCTGCACCCCGAGAAATCAACTCCCGTACTAGAGGTCTGTGCCACAGTATGTACAAAATTTTGTTCATTAGCTCCTGGAAGAGCGCCGGGGCATAAGCCAACCAAAAAAGCCATGACCTTCCATTTAAACACACGACCCTTAGGGGTTATAAAAGCCAGCAACTCCTGAGCTGCGGCCGTTAGGTCTACCTGCCAGAAACCACTGCGTTTGTCCATTTTGGTCTTATACCTGCATTTGGCAATACGCTCCAGGGTATTTTCCATGTTAGCAATACTCCCTGAGTGGTTCTGGGTTTTCCTGTTGACCTCACCATAGTCAACAACCAGTCGTAGAGCAGGAGACCCTGGTTTAGCAACAAGAAAACAGGGACTGCAGTGATGGGGGTAGTCCCCCTTCTTATATTCCTCCACGAGGCCAGCATCAATACATTCCTGGATCTGGCGCTCGATTTCTTCAACCTGCTCCTGTGGAGCGGGATAGGGACGACGCCTCACTCGCGTCTTTTCAAATTCGGGTTTCAGTTTCAGGTCCATCTGGACCAGTTTCTTGCAAGAGAGGGGGGGCGGCAAGGTGCCAAACACCTCCTGATAGGTTAGCAGCAGTTTCTTCAGTCGGGGGTCAAGGTTAAGACTCTCGATTTTCTGCAGGAAATCCTCCTCAGCATGGAGGTTGCTCTTTCCATGTTCTTTCTTTTTCTGCCGGTCAGCAGTTTCGGCAGGTACAGAACCATCGTCCCACTCAGGGGGACATTGCTGCCCATAGTGCAAAGATTACACTAGGGGTATCTCAGGGTCAGGCAGCGTGTGGGAATCATTGTCCTCCTCAGACCAGATGGAGGACTTCCAGGTCTGTCTGAGGTATTGCAGCAGCTCTTGGCGCTCAATACCTTCGGCCTTCAGGTACAACCACCGTCAGAGCTCCTGAGTGTCATGCTCAGACAGTGGCATGTTATTAGAAGCAGGCTGCGCTAGAGCATCAAGACTCCGGGCCACAGGCTCAGCTGTGTGCATAGGCTGCATGTGTAGCACCGGTTTCCCAACAGGGGCCTTGGGTTCTGAGGTTGACTCTAGATCTACCTCCTCCAGCGACAGCTGGGCTAGGAAGGCACTGTATTTTAGATCAACACAGCTGGGATCTACAGGAGGGATAGTGCTGGCGATCTCAGACAGTTGGTCGTCAGCATCCTCCTTAGCAGCTGCAGGTTCAAGATAGCCATCAGGAGATTCACACCCTGTAAGTGTGGCAGATAGGTGCTCAGAAGATCGATTCTTGAGATCAGAAAGAGTAAGGCCACGATTTTCGGCCATGACCTCTTTCAGTAGCACCTGATCTAGGTCGCACAGGGGTACAGGATTGAGAGATCCATCGACGATGAATAAGAAACTGGCCCACTCAGGGGCCTGCATAGCTGTGTCTGAGTCCTCAGGCACATAGATGGGATCGTCGGGGAGTTGCACTCTTCCCACGGTCATTCGATCTAGCATACGGCGCCAGTAAGTGGGTTCACCAGAGCAGCCCCAATCAGGGGTGCACATGACAACCCTTCCTCTCTCATAAGCAATTTTGGTTATAATCTTCGAGGGCAGGGAGGAGGGAGGGTTAGCATACGCTAGGCCCATCGCTTTCCAGAAGAAACGGAAAGCGTTGTTCAAATGTTTCGAGCAGTACAACTACATGATGTGCTGTTGTCGGCTCGCAAACAATTCCACCTGGATCTCATCCAGGTTTACCTGAAGGGCCGCCAGTCCATCTTCAAGCACGTGACGGGCCAATTGGTAGTTTTCAGTACGATAGTTAGTCTTGGATGCGTAGCGCAGCCCAGACTCTTTTCGTCCTGACAGCTCCAAAGGTACGGAGAAGAGCCCACTGCCAAAGTCGCAGTGCAGAGAATAGGGGCGCTGGAGAGACGGCATTTTTACCTGGGGGTTTCTTCGTAGGAAGTCGGTACCAATGACGATGTCAAAGGCGTCGGTGTCCAACACTCTGCAGTGTTGGGTCACAGTTTCGTCGCCCAGGCATATAGTCACATCGACCCCCCCCCCCGAAGGAATGGATGGTACGCCCATCCCCTTCTCTTATGGCCACGGTCTTAGTTTTCTTGAAAGTCTTTAGCAGGCGCCAGGCCACTAGAGAAAGTGTTGCACCGGTGTCAAGCACCGCTCGAAAAACTTGATCCCCGATTTTCACGAGGATCCAGAAAGGCAAGTCCTTCACTTCGGAGCCGCCCCCCTACTCCTCAGCAGGGAATTTCACATCCACCCCTGCAGCCATGAGGGACTTTGCCATCCAAGCCAGTCGCCTCTTTTTGGAGTTATTCCCCTCAGGTGAGGCGTTTTCCCCCTGTGGGCGATTCTTTGGGTCACCTTCGGCAGGAGGGGGAGTAGCAGCGGGCGCTGATGAGCGCCTCTGGGGGCTAGGGGGTCCACCTTTGCCACCCACCTTCCCATCTCCTTTACCACCTTTATCCCCATTCTGGGGGGTTCTGGTGGGTGTTTGGTTCTTTTGGCGTTCAGTCTCCTGCCGCTTGAGTTTATCACTCTCGATAAGCAAAGCAACAGGCAAATCACGGAAGAGAACTCATCAAGTACGATTCTGAAACACGTGAAATCAGTAGAAAGCGTGCTCTGTGATAAACACAAATTCCTCAGCTATGTAAGCAACTGAAATCGTATGCAACAGATAACGAATGAGGCCCCCTGCCGTAGGTCCTCGTAGTGAGGACGCTTGCCACAATAGCCACAGGTGATGATACACCTGAAATGATCCTGATAGGTCACAGTTTTCCCATCTTTGGAGTGCTGCTGTCGTTTCATCTGCAGCATACAACTACTGCGGTGGTCGCAGTCAGGGGCATGACAAGGTCCCCCCTTGTCATTGTCAGGTCTAGAGTAGGACAGAGGGGGTGTACCTGCATCAGGTTTAACCTCATTCATGGCACGTAGGTTACCCCTTCCTTTACCACCTCCCTGGTTGGCGTTAGTGGGATTTTTAGGCCTTTTCCCTTCGCCACGTTCGGGGGTAGGGGTACCACCTCGACCCAAGTGCTTCTTGAGGAATTTATCCATGTGGGAGTCATTCTCCCTCTCAAGAGCTAGCTCGATCAGCAGGTCCACCAGGTCGTCGTAAGAGTGGGTCCGGCTCTTCCTCTCAGAGGTAACGCGGCAGTCATCCCACGTACAAGTAGGGATCCTACTCATGAGCCACAGGTGGGGCTCAGTGGCTCCATAGGAGCCCACGTTCATCCGTGAAAACTGATACTCTAGGTCGCACACGTATTCAGAGACTCGCGCAGCGGAAGGAAACTCAGGGAGCATAGGTAGCTCCTCTATCTGTGTGCGCATACTGAGGTCAGTCTCATAGACTGGGAATGTTTTCTCCAGTCTTTGGAGTACCTCACCCCATGTTGAACAGGTTTTCACAATCTGTTTCACCTGTTTTTGCAAAAATTTCTTTCTGCATGAGCGTTTCAGCAGTGAGCATTTAGTGGCCACCCTACCAGGTCCCTACCAGGACCGGCCCCTGCTGTGCCCCTTCCGCCTGTCACCCCTGCTGACTTGCTCCTGATCAGCGATTGCATTCCTCAAAATCCAGGGTCCAAAATCCAAAAATATAGAAAATAAAATCCTCCTTCAACCCTGAACAGCAACCAGATCCCACAAATACAGCAATAACCCGATCCACAATCCAATCCACACTGCGGGCTTCCGTTCAGCACACCGGTCGTCCCACGGTGGCGGGCATGTACAAGGATTGCACCAAAGAGGAAAGCCCTGAAACTGGCATATGAACACAAATAAAGCAAAGTTGGGGAAAGATGGAAACGTACACAATCACAGCCATAGACCCCTCATTCCCTGGACTCAAGACCTTCCCTTGACTCACGAACATGATGCCCTGAAACCAGTCAAATAGGATGGCTAAATGCCATGTGTCAAAAGTCACTACACAAACCCGAAAAATGTGTTCACTCCCAAGCCTCTAAATCCTAGCCCAAAGCGGGAGGTGGCGTGTCATGGCCTAGAGTGGCACTCAGGACCATGCCCTACCCTGACATATACTTGGTTGGACTTGGAGTCAAATGGGCTTAGAGATATGCCCCATGAGTTTGAACTCATAACATGCCAAAAATTGCCAATTCACACCATATTGGCCATATATCAAATATATGCTCAAAATTGAAGTTACCACTTATTTGAAGGCTCAAAGCATGCATGGAATCGAAGTCTAGTATTCATGGAGGATGGAGACCAAAGGTCAATGCCCATGTACATCCCCACTTTACCCTCGAAACCCGCTCGGATATGGGCGCCACGCACTGCCCAAGCCAGCCCATGATCTTGAGACCAATTCTTGTAATCCTTCGTGCGCCAAGCCAAATGGAGTACGTGATCCGGCATATGGTGGTGTTCAACTCCAAAGCATATGCCAACATATGAACAACATACCATGGTTTGACTCTCCATAGGCTTCTTGCTGTTAGCCGACCAGGTAAGTACACAAAACGCAAAAATGAGCAAAACTTGAGGTCAAAAACATGAAAATAGTTCCAAATACAAAGTTGTCATGATAGTATAGCTCTATGCTCACCCATGATATCCGCGCATGGTTCAATATACAAATGATTGGAACCATTTGCGAACAATTCCCCCACTTGGATCCCCAATCAGGCGCATGGAGATACCTTCGCCACTCATGTTCACATGGCCCATGAAAATGGGAGTGCACTCATGGATCTCTTTGCCAAACATACCATGAGCAATACATACGCGGTAGACTTAGTCTAGCGCTTTGAATTCCACAATTGGGACATGGGCAAAGCCCTCGTCACGTGTGGCTCCCCATCTCTTTGGCCACACGAAGATATATAACATGGGCGTGAGCATATCGAAGCACATACCATGCATATAACACATACCCTCCAAAAGTGGCTGCCACCATGATATGCCATGCCCCTCGAAGGACATATCTTCACGTTAAAAATACGTAGGAACCCAAGGAAAGTTTCTATGCAACATCAACACTCATGCGGTACACTCGAAAGTCGCAATTTAATATTCGGTTGCATGGCCCAAGAGTTGTAAACCACTTTCTACCCCCTTGGCCATTATCCCTTGCTACAGCGGGCATGTGTACACACCAAATGAGTTTGATGCTTCCTAAATTAAGTTGAGACCAAGGCAGTTCCAACCCAATTCTCGATATTGATATTCCTCGCCGTGAGCCGGAGATATGATTCTTTAAAGTGGTCTCACGAATCACCTTTGTTTCGACTATAACTCCAAGCAAGATGAAGGGGATAACAAAAGGAAGGTTGATCCGTGATCGGGGAAAAATGTATGACCAATCGAGATTCATCATATCAAGTGCGGCGATGTCGAAGTCCAAAATCTGAGTGTGAAGGTCTGAGAAAATCGGATTAATTTTGCGAGTGTATAATATGAAAAATGCGGAAGCAACGAACCCTTTACTGATGAAATCTGACCCTTCATCGGGGTTTCCGCCAAAATATCTGTAAATAACAGTTAATCAATCGGTTACCGCAAAATCGCGAGCCAACTGACAGTCGCCGATACATTGACTGTCAGAACGGAAGGCTGAAAAATTACGGAAACATTATGATAAAAAAACGCTGTTGATTCCTGATATTCTGATATATAAATCTCAGCTGGCGGCGCCTCGGTACTGAATATGGCCGCTCATAGCCGGAATGGCCAAACCTATCACACTATCACGTCAGGTTAGGTCAGGTGGATGGGAGAGTATGATATCAGCCAATGGCGGCTTGCCGGCACATAGATACACACCCCAAGTGACCCAAAGATGGCCACGGGGGTCCGAACCGGCTTCACCCCCCTTCTCAGAGCGTTGTTACCGCTCGGAAGTCATTGAAGAGAGGACGGGAGGACCCCAATGGGCTCCAAACCCCCACCCCTATGTCCCAGGGACACATGGAGGCCACACACGTCGTAGGCGTCCCCCACGCCCCAAGGGAGGGGTGAGGACACTGATAATCGGTGCCCTACGCCATATCCGGTCTCCTCTTGATCTACAACATGGACCAAGGGGATCAAAGATAGAGAAACGTCGTCGGTTGACCTAAATAAGTATACCACAATGAAATATATATGTGGAGATCCAGTGAAGGGGGTATATGGCCAATCAAGGCCGGAAAATACCCGGATTAACACCCTCACCCGTCTCCCAAGCACAAAAACAAACAAAAATGCCAAGGGGGATCCATTACGGTGCTACTGCAGCGACCAAATGGACCAACACGTCCTTGACATCCAAAGAAATGTTCTTTTTCTTCAGATAATCCATCCAGACCGTGGTGTACATCGGCACAAAGCTGCTCGGAGGCTCCCACGAATCCCTGGATGCGGCGAATCCCTTCCAACGGACTTTATAAAGTCTTCCCCGAGGCGTCCCCGGGTCCGGCTTGTCCGCCAGGATCCTCTCGGCGGTGAAGTCGTCGTCCTCACCCTCGTCGTCCGAGTCCACATCGCCGGCCGTGAACTCGAAGTTGACGGGACGTCCACTGGGGTCTGGTGCTCGGGGACGAAGCTGGGTGTGGTCGCGGTCCAGGATCTTGTTATCCCCCACACGAACCGCATACACATCCTGCCCGACCTTCCGCACGATTACCCCCGGCACATACCAGGACGCCTGCCGATGCCTGGACAGGACATCTTTGTGGTGCCGCTCCACCCACACGGTGTCTTGGAGAGCATACTTCTGGACCTTTCCCTGCTTGAAGTACTTGGCCCTCTTGTCATGCTCGTCCTGAAGTGCCTTGCACACCTTGGCCACCGTGTCGTCCGCCTCAGCCATCATAGCATTCGCATCCCGGGCCACTTTGCCATGGTTCAACCACGGGAGAGTGCGTGACACTCGATCCCGCAGGAACAGGATACGATGGGGTGACAGTCCAGTGGGTCCCGGAAGGGCATGGTACGCCTGGAGTACTCTCCACAGCGAATTGTACCACTTCCGGCCCGGTTCGTCGATGTGCAGCTGGCGGAACGTTTCGAACATCTGCCGCCCTAACACCTCAGCCCGGCCATTTGACCGGCTGTGGTACGCCACCGTGTTGGCGTGCCGAATGCCCATGTGCTTGCACATCGTCTTGAACCACGTCCCCACAAATTGACTGCCCCGATCGCTGCAGATGACAGCTGGGACATCAAAAATCGTCAGCCAATGCCTGACCATGGCATTAGCGACGGTCTTGGCCTGCAGCCCCACTCCATGCTTGTCCTTCTTGTTCTTCTTCTTGGACTTCTTGCCAGGGACCGCCACGATGTACCCGCTGTGCCTATCCACCGCCAGGATGACACAGTCGTAGGTCTCTCCTTCCAGGGTGACCTCAGGCATGGCGAATACATCCATGGCCACGGACCGCATAGGGGCCTCCGGTATAGCCGTATACACCGGGTTGCCCGCTGTGGAGTGGTTGGGGCTCTTCGTGGCCCGACACATGGCACAGTCGCTGCAGTACTTGTCCAGGAGGGCGTAGTACCCCGGTGGGAACTTGAAGCGCCACTCGAGGTCCTGCTGCATCTTGTGCCGACCAGGATGCATGAGCTGGGCGTTATGCCAGTGGTCAATGAGCTCCTCCATTCGGTTCTCTGGGACCAATAGCTTGTCCTTGAGGAACAGTTTGTCCCCATCCTCGGTCAAGCCCTCAGGCCATTCGTCGTCCGACGGGGCGCTCACGGCATTCCAGTACTTGCTTCAGTGGTCGGATGCCGCATAGTCGTCCGACCAGTCCTCTGTGAGCACCGACCTGACTAGCTCTACAGGGACCACCGTCCATTGCTCGAGGGTTTCCTCTCGAAAAGCTTGGACTCGGGCGCCCAGGAACTTGGCCAGGTCCGTACGGTTTGCCATCACCACAAAGCACTTGACCACCTCTTGCTCCATGGCCTTCTCCATCTCGATGATGCGCTTGGCCTCCTCGGTCTCCTCGGCGTCCCCATGGCTGGATATGTCCATCCAAGCCTTGCCCGCGGGGTAGGCCCATCGACTGAGGCAATCTGCCACAGTGTTGTCCTTCCCCGGGACGTATACAACACTGAGGTCGAACTTGGCGAACGTCTCATGCCATCGGACCCTCCTTGCCGCCGGTCCCGAGGGGGTGTCGACGTGCTCCTTGTGCCAGCTCTGCAAGGACTGATGGTCTGTACAAACCACCACCGGTTGCAATCCGATGTGGCCAGACCACTTCCTAAGCGCACAAACAACGGCGTACGTCTCCTTCTCCCTCGCGGTCCAGGTTCGGCGTTGGCCCTTGGGCAGGATTCGACTCCAAATCGCCACGGGTACGTGCGACCCGTCGTCCCGGATCTGCTCGAGGACTGCCCCTACAGCATAGTACGAGGCGTCCGTCCGTAGCACGAATCCCTTGTCCGGGTCCACCAGGAAGAGCCCCAGCTGCCCCAGGAGTCGCTCCTTCGAGCGGCTGAACGCATCTTCGGCCTCAGGGGTCCAGGCAAGCTTCTTCTTGTTCCCCTTCCGGCCATCGAACTTCCCGACCTGCAGCATCTTGTGCAGCGGCCCCGAGAGTTCTGCATACATCCGGACATAGCCCGAATAGTAATTGCAGAACCCCATGAAGGACCGGAGTTCGCTGATGGTCTGGGGCTTCTTGCAGCAGACCAGTGCACTGCCGCACATTGCGACAAGGCGCGCACGTGCAAGGATGTAGATTACAATGCTTTTGTTGATTGAGTTTGTAATGGTTTATACGTTTATGTATTTAGGCACCAAATGTCCTGATTGCGAAATCAGAAATGCAGATTTCGCCGAGATTGACCTGATTGGGATTACAGTACATTTACGCCTTTTCCGTGCCTGTGGAGTTGCCCGAAGGCACTGAGGTGTTACAAGTTCGCAATCTGAGTGATCGGTTCAATCCCAAACCAACAAATTTTGCCAGCACAAGAGTTTTCAGGACGACGTGTTAGGCGAGTTTCACGGCGAGTTTGAAGATTGCGACAGCGGATCTGTGGCTGCATTTAAGCACAGGAGTTCCCCATTTGGTGTCCGTTTTCTCATGGGAAAAAAGAAAGCTCGCCGTAACGCTGAGGGTCTGAGTGACGACGAGGACGATATTTCTAGGGCGTGGGACGATCTGGAGCAGCTTCGTTTGGTCGTGATCAAGTTGGAGCAGGCGAGCCATAAGTTGACTGCCCACTTGCATCAGGCCACGTTGGAGTGAAAAGACGTGCCAGCTGACAGCGACGGTTTGCAGGCCGACATTCAAAGGCTCAGGGAGTCAAACCAAGTGTGTTCGTGTCGCCGGCAACGCCCTGTCGTTCACGAGCCCACAGGCAGGCCTTGGCGCCCAACGCATCGTGGCAAACGTGTTGGGCGCAAGCATGATTCGTTCACGACTGCGAGGCCGGCGTCCAGCACGAGATCGCGAACTTCTTCGAGTTCCAGCAGTCCAGACTAAACTGCGCAAACAGGCATTTTTCCTTCCTCTCTCTGTCTGTGTGTCTAAGGGAGGTTGTACCAGTACATAGCGCTGCGTGGCTCCATGCAGCCAGCCCATTGGGCGCTCGCAGCCAAGGGCGCGAAGCAGCCATGAGCGCGCTGCAGCAGTTGCACTGCACAGGCTCGGTGGGGTTTCACTGCACGCCGGTGGCAACATTTTGCGCGGTGCAGCCATGTGTGGGCGTTGGCGCAAGTTTGAAGCCTGCTTTGTCTTTTGCTGTTACCTCCGTGGCAGGAGCAGACCGGAGGGGTTGAAGAGCCTTCAGAGTTTGGCGTCTTACTTCGTTGAGTGAAGATATCCCTCGTTGTTCACGCATGCATGTATGCGTTGCATTTGGATTGAAATGCGTAGATGCAAAATTCGAGTTTGGGCCTGAGGTCCCAAATGGACAATTCACAGTGCCCAATGGCCTCTAAGTTTGTCGTGATTTGATGCCCTTGCTCTGTTTTCTTTCCAAGTATACCATTTATTGTCTTTGTGTGTACAGTGGTACGCGTCACAGTCGTACGGACCACGCACAGTGCAGATCGGAGAGCATGGAGCAGGACGGCCCAGCTCCTGAGTCCACTGTGCAGGTATTTGCGTTGCGGTGTGTGGGTACTGCTGTTTGCCAGTGTGAGCTCACAGTGGGTGTTGAGTAGGCTCAGAGGGTGCCGCCCAGGAGGGTTTGAAGCATTGTTGCTGTTGCCTCGCGCGGCTATGCCTGCTTTCCGCTTGCTGGGCCCATTCAGCCTGGCTTTCTTTGCAGCGCTCGCTGGTGCCGCGTAGCCTGTGGGTACTGTGCACCTTGCTGTTCCACGTGTTACGTCACCCACACGTCGCCTATACCATGTTTACATTTCCCTTTTCCCTCCTTTCTTTCTTTGCGTAGAAAAGTTTATAGTGTTTTCAGCACTGTGTTTTTGTTTCTCCTGCTGCTTGTTGTTGCTGTAGGGTGTCCTGCTGCTTGTTTTGGATGAAGAAAAGCTTTTGTTTGTTGAAATACAGTAAAGCCAAGTTAATTCAGGATAGCCCAAGCCAATAGTATGCAAGGAGAAGGTAATTCAGGATCAAAGCATGAAGGGCTGCAGTGTAAACAGTGAAAGATGATTGGATATTCACAGAAACTACAGCTCAGGTCACAAATGAAATTTTAGGAAAAGAGTTAGAAAACTGCCTCAGGATCACTCTCTCTCCATAGTGCCATCTTAGGAGATGTGCACTCTTTGTTTTGGGTCCCATATGTGCTGAGGTAGATGGTATGTGGCGATGAGGTCACTGCCATGTCACATGGGATCTTCCTACTTAGCTAGGCTGACCAGGAATTGAACCCAGGACCTCTCAAAAAGAGGTGCCCTGCCCCCTAGGGTGCATACCACTAGGATAGCTAAGAATTCATGGAAAAACATAGATAAATTCATAGGCTCTACTTTAGGTATGTCAGTGCTCAGTCAACTCAGGAAAAGATGTTTTACTTCACATTGAAAGGGGATTAAGGGGTCCACTCCATATCCTGATTGGGTGTTTGGTTCCATAGGTCAAAATGTGTTATCACCAGTTTTGGTTGGACCAATACTAAGATTAAAATGCATGGATGCTCAGTGCATCTCTAATACAACTAGAGTATGCCTCAAAGCAATGGAAAAGCACTTTTTCTTACCCCCCCCTTGTGCTGTGGTGGCCACCACTGTCGCATTTTAGGAAAAAGGGAATTTTTCTTGGCCTTTCCTTGGTTTCCACACCTACTTTAAAATACCTACAGTTTCCCTCACACTGAAAAATGGGCGCTCACCATGGCTGGCGTCCTTTTGCTGCTCTGATTGTATCATATCCTACAGAAGACTCAGCGCTCATGGCGCTGCCGGGGCTCCTGTGGCTTGGTTGGGTTAGTATGGGA
This sequence comes from Eutreptiella sp. 'Long Island Sound 2002', assembly GCA_964036045.1. NCBI lineage: Eukaryota > Euglenozoa > Euglenophyceae > Eutreptiales > Eutreptiaceae > Eutreptiella > Eutreptiella sp. 'Long Island Sound 2002'. The sequence continues at coordinate 26,263,152 of OZ038400.1, read as the reverse complement.
GCATGCCAAACATGTGCATATGCATCCCTCCCTCCAAGACGCAGCGTCGACACAACCCAAACGCAAGACACATTATACACACTCGCATGGGTTCTCGTAAACCTGCTGGCAACCTGTGACCTGTCTTAGGGCGAAGGGAGTCGAAAGAAAATTAAAATTGCCCCTTGGTGGGGTCTTGGTTCTGCTCAGTCTCTCCAGGCACCTGCGTTTCGGCCCGAACACGGCCTACTCAGCGAGGCTGCGCGTGGGTATCTGCAGAGGCAGGAATGGGAGAATTATGGACGAATCCACGCAAAAACGAAGCGACGACACCAAAATCCGTCAAATGACGGCGTAGAATGTTTCTGAAACGACACACCTGAGTAGAATCCAATTGTGCATCAGAAGCACATTTTTATAAAAATTATAGTCATCTCTGGATTTTTTAAATCCAAAAATTCATACGCATAAAATGGCGGCGCGCAGGAGCGGCTCCTAGCGAAGCGCCGGAAAATGGAAAAATAATGGAATTATAAACGTATGTATCACGTAGTCTTGAAAATGACGAGACACACATTAATAAATAAACATACAGATTCCACCCACACTAATAGAAGCTTCAAAAATTCAAGAATTCGAAAATCAATCGAAAAGACTTCAATGAATCAGGTATAAACTACAGGTATGCTTGTCTTGCATGCCGCATACACATTGCTCGTCTCGTGTCTCCGTGAACGAGCCTTGTAGCAGCGCCAACAACGATAACAACGATAGGACGCGATAGAGGGATTGATTAGAAGGATTGCAGATGATTAGCGGTCAGATCAGGGTGATTAGACATACACACAAGTGCATAGCAACGTTCTTCGCGTGCGCCCCTTTTGTCCTCTCACCTTGCTTCACTTCCCAGCGGTAGGTAAGGTAGGTACGTCCAGGCGGGGCCACCCCCTGGTGGAGTCAAGATTGACGCTGAGATGGGCAGGTTTGCCCAAGTGGGAAGTGCATACTCGCGCATGCACACACGCATTAAAGGGTAGGCCACGCGAAGTGCGCACGGTAAACCTTGTTTAGGCTACCCAGGGGCTCCTCGGTACGTTCTGTAAGAGAACCTGAGGAGTCCCTTAACGCTTGCTTGTTTGATAAGGGTAGCTGCTCCTGCAGCGTGTTTGCGGACAGTGTATTATAGGGCACACTGAGAAGGGTATAATACCTGGAGTGTGCCTTGGTTCCTCCGCCGCAAACGCCCTTTCATTTGCCTTTGTTTTACAGGTGGGCAGGTAGGGTGAGTGGTGCAGCAGCATTTTTTTTATGCCCCGCTAAACAAGGGCGCAGTTCACACAAACAAGTAACTCCGCTCCACCTGTGGCAGAGCAGGGAGTCCGACTTCATCGACATCTGCGCCTTGCACGCGAGAGCACTCCTTCCCTCCAAGCCCTAGCAGGGGAAACGCGCTGTGGCGTCCCCTGTTAGGCCACAGTTGCTTAGCAGCGCTGTGTTCTCTTGTCATTTCACAGGAGGGTCGCTAGGACCCATGAGACCTTCACCTTCGCAACGCCCAGTAGAGTGTGCGTGTAGGAGTGGTAGTCCTGAGTGGGGGCTAGAGCCAGTTGCCCAGTGCTCGCCCACCAGGATGGTGCCACTGTAGGGTGTGTAGGACCTGTAGGGGGTGTGTCACTGTCCCACCCTTTTCCTGCAATTTTAGCGGGGTAGGTGGGCTGTGGCAGTGGTTAGGTCAGTGTTTTGGCCACATAGCAAACAGGCGTTTTGCATGCCTTCATAGCTTTTGGCCACCCCTCCCTGTAGTAGACAGATAGGTAGGGAAAACAATACCTGGATTAGCACGCTGGGTATTCCCCCAAGGTTTTGCGCCAGCACAGAAATTGGGCGCATAGGGGAGGGGAGACCCGGGGCGTACCCCGTGGCATCGATAAGCCAACCCTCCAGGTTCAGCAAGGGCGCAGACCTGGGTATAATTAGGACACCACTTCTGCGGCTTGCTCTCAGGACCTTAGGACTAGCACACTCACACATACGCTTTGGCAGGTAAGGGTAAGGTTCAGTCCCTAGCTTTAGTCTTGGAGGCAAGCGTCTCAGCGAGCCTCAGCAACTCACCAAGGTTGTTCTGGGACAAGTAGTCAACCAGAACTGAGTTTAGGCGTCCCTCAGGTAGAACAAATGCAGAGAAGGGCTCCCAGGTGGCCTCTTCGACTCCAAACCAAGGGTGAGGAAGCGCCAACCCTGGCGATAGCGGTGGCGTAGGACAGACTTCACCAGGTAGAAGCCCTCCTTAGCCATCTCCTAGGCGTTCATGTCGGGGAGTTCACCTTCAACTTCCATAGGGCTGGCAGCCCCTTGTAGGTCCAGAGTGGCGATTTCCTCGTCGTTCAGCTCCCACTCCTCCCCACAGAGGTCTTCAGGATCATGGTAGCGCTTCAGGTGTTGAGCAGCGCACACCAGGGTCCCCCCTAGACGGGGAGAACACCGCACGGTGATACGGTGTCCATCCACAGATAGGATCTTGTACGGCCCGAAGTATGGGTCATCGCTGGTAGAGCGTGGCCAGGCGGGTAGTCGACTGTGGTGCACCAGCACCCAGTCCCCCTCTTGGTAGGTGGCTGGTACACGGTGCTTGTTCTTCTTGTTCCACTGACGCTCCCTCACTCTCTGGAGCATAGCCTTGGCCTTGTCCACCTTCGCTTGTTGCTCTTGGACCCATTCACCCACAGAAGAATGGGTGTCCTCTGGATAGGGGGCATGTAGGAACCATGCCGGGCGCCCCATGAATAGCTCATGTGGCGAGTAGCCAGTAGCTGAACTCTCTTGGGAGTTCATCATCAAGGATATGACGGGGAGTAGTCTCACCCAGTCTCTGGTGCGTTCAGTTTTGCACCATATCCTGACGTTCTCCTTCAGGACACGAATCTGTCGCTCACATAGGGGGTTGCTCGTGTGAGAGTAGGGAATCCCCGTAGACACCTGGACATTGAGGGATCTCAGGACCCTCTTGTACCAGCCAGTATCTGAGCGTACTCGTACGTCCTCATCGGAGTTGATCTCCTTGGGCGCCCCATAGACACAAAACCACTCATCCAGGAGTATCTTGATAGTCTCCTCTCCGGTAATGTGCTTGGTACAGGGGAACACGGTGGTAAACCTGGTCAACCCACAGGTTACCACGAGGGCGAAGTCATAGCTCCCGAACTTCGGCATCTCCGTGTAGTCCACGTATAGAACACTGTTGGCACAGTGTGGGATGGGCAGGGTCGAGTAGAGACCTCTGTCCCTGATATCCCCTGGTTTACAGGACCTGCACGGGCACTTTTCCACGATAGGCTGGAGTGTCTTCCGCAGTTGGTCGTCAGTCCACGTAGTGTGGAACCACTGCTTGAACAGCCTCAGGGTACGGTCAGCACCCACATGACCACTGGACTCATGGGTCCACTTCAGCAGCGCTGGGACTCGGTCACTAGGCACCACGATGCGGTCCTCGTGCCAGAGGTAGCTCTTGTCCCGCTTCCACTGGTCTTGGTTGACCAGGAGGGGTTCAAGGCGTTTCTCCAGGCGCCGGTAGATATCCCCAAACTCCTGTGGGTACTCCGATTGTTGGAGTCCATCCAGGGGGCATATCATGGTCATGTTCAGGTCCGAATGTACGTCCATACGGCTGAACGCCTCCTTAGCCAGCGCTTCAGACCGGGGACCAATCAGGGTGTCGAAGTTGTTACGGCTGATGTGGTCGACGCACTCATTCTTCACTCCCTGGATATGGTGTACCGTCAGCCGTAGTTGACTGAGGTAGGTCCACCAGCGTCGTAGCTTGGCCTTCTCAGGTGGGGGGCCCTTCTGGAAACTGCGGACCGGTTCTTGGTCGCATAGCCAGACCACAGGGTTACTCCCCAACAGTCGTGCTTGTGAGGATAGCACCAGCATACCCGCGAGCAATTCCTGCTCATAGGTTGAGTAGTTCCCCCTGGCCTGGTTCCACTTCCAGTTCCAGTGGCCCAGAGGTACTAGGACCCACTTGTCGTCAGGGTAGCTGTGCTTGAGGGTTCCATCTCGGTTGAGACCTTCCGTCCCCCATTGGGAAATGGCCGAGTCGAACTCCTCCTTCTCTAGTGCTTGCCATTGGAACAACGTTCCACCACCGCCCACATTGCTGGCGTCGGTCACCAGGATAATCTCCCCTTGTGCCCTAGGCACGCCCAAGCACTTAGCGTTGGCTACCTTGTCTTTGAGCTCGTCAAACGCTTGTTGCTCTTTTGGGCCCCAGCGCCAAGTAGTACTCTTCTTGATCAAGTCAGTCAGTACAGCGCTGGTGTAGGTGAAGTTTTTGATGTGGCGGCGATAGAAGTTGCACGCCCCAATGAAACTGCGTACATCATGAAGTCCTTTCTTGGGGTCTTCGTGTCGTACCTTGGCATCCATCAGGGGTTTGGCCTTAGAGGCCGCTGGGGTCCACCACCCATAGCCAACGTCAAACCCCAAGTACTGCATGGTCTCCTGCGTGAACTCACACTTCTCCAGCTTGAGTCGTGTGTGGTTCTCCTGGCAGACCGCAAAGAACTCACCCAAGAGGATTAGGTGATCCTCCTGGGTATTGGTCCCGAGGCATACATCGTGGATGTGAGCCTCCATCTGGGCCCCACGGGATATGAGCTCCTGCACCTTAGGTCTCCTTCGTAGGATGGACAAGATCTTGTTCATCAGCTCTTGGAACAGAGCGGGTGCGTTAGCCACACCAAATGGCATGACCTTCCACTTGAATACCCTCCCCTGAGGGGTGATGAAGGCCAGAGGTTCCTGCGCGTTGGGCGTCAGGTCCACTTGCCAGAATCCACTTCGCTTGTCCATCTTGGTCTTGTAGCGACAGGAGGCTATCTTCTCCAGGGTAGACTCCATATTGGGAATGGACCCTGAGTGGTTCAGCGTCTTCTTGTTCAGCTCTCCATAGTCCACTACCAGCCGTTTGGCTGTAGACCCAGGTTTAGCCAGCAGAAAAGCGGGGCTGCAGTGTAGGGGGTAGTCCCCGTCCTTGTACTCCAGGACTAGGCCAGCGTCGATACATTCTTGTATCTGTCGCTCGATCTCGTCGGCCTGCTCTTTAGGAGCTGGATAGGGTCTCCTCCGGATCTTATGACCCACGAACTCGGGTTTCAGCTTGAGGTCCATCTGTACCAGCTTGTCGCATGAGGCTGGAGGGGGTAGTTCTCCGAACACCTCCAGATAGGTCCTTATCAGCTTCTGTACCCGCGGGTCCAATACCTTGATCTTGTCCTCCATGTCCTCGTCGGAGTGTAAGTTGCTTGCCCCTTGAATAGACGTCGGGAGGTGGTCCTCCACCGACTCTTCGCCCGAGGTAGTATCCTTCAGCCCTTGGTAGGCATATAGAAGGTCTTGCTCCACCATCTCTGGTGGACGATGGCAACATAGGCACGCTCGAGGGGGTTCACATACACATTCCTCCGAGAGGTCGTCCTCCTCTGGGGTCCTCACATGGGCACCCCATACGCTCTTCATGAGCTTGAGATCTACCTCCCTTTGCCAGGTGGTGATCTTCTGTTCGAGGTCCTCCTTCAGTTGGGATAGGTCTCCCATACGTCCTTGCTTCAGTGGCCACGAGCTGCGGGTAGGCTTCGCGTAGCATAGCTTTTTCGCCACCAACTTCCTCTTGGAATCCACATACTCCCTGAGCCTGGATCGAGGGTCCAGCTCTTCATCCACGGGGTCTTCCACCCTCATGGAGAGTAGGGGTTTTAGTGGGGCGACGTACTCGGCGTTCTCCACTTCCTCCACCGCGGTCTGCACGAAGAAGGCGTCGTGCTCAGTTTCGTCGTCTGAGTGGATAGAGCTAGGTAGCTCAGATAGTCCACACTCAGAGACTCCATCAGGAACAGGTACATGACAGGGAGAGTTGGGGGCGTTGGTGTCAGTCACGACGTACTCATCTCCTCCGGGTGTAGTTTCAACAGCATCTTGAGGTCGTAGGCGATCCTTCAAGTCACCCAAGGCGAGTCCATCGCTTTCTCGTTGTATAGCCTGGACCAGAGTAGGGTCCAGGTCTTCCCAGGGGATGGTGGTAAGACTTCCGTCCACCACGCTGAGCATACTCCCCCATCCGGGCTTCCCAATGGGCGTCTTGCGTCCCAGAGGCACGTAGATGGCCTCATCAGGTAATCGCACCGAGCTGATAGTCAGCTTGTCAAGGAGGGTTCGCCAGTACTCGTTGCCCCCATGGGCTCCCCAATCGGGGGAACACAGGACCATACGGGAACGTTCCAAGGCCACCTTGGTCAGCACCTTCCCCAGTTCACTGAATCTGGGGTTCCCGTAGGCCATCCCGAAAGAGGGCCAGTAAAATTTGTAGCTGCAGTTCTTCCCCTTGCTGCAGTATAGGTCCAGTACATGCTGCTTGTCGCTGGCGAACAGCTCCACACTTAGGTCTTCTCGAGAGTAACCCAACTCCTTCAGACCTTGGTCTGGGACTTCCCCCAATAGTTGATAGTCCTCAGTTTTGGAGGCCGCCATCATGTTCCAGGGCTCCTCCTTCGATAGTCTCAGGTAACTCGAGGTATGTTCCGACTGCTCCAGTGGCACAGACTCTCTGCCACTGCCGTGGTCCACGTACAGGAGGTAGGGCGCTTGCAGTGTCAGGGATTGTATCTGGGAGTGCTGCACGAAGAAGTCAGTACCCAGTACAAAGTCGAAGGCCTCAGTGTCCATCACATAGAACCGATGGGCGATAGTTCGAGAGCCCATAGGTACCTCCACTTCACAGTCCCCGCAGCTGTGCACCACATGTCCATCCCCCATGCGTATAGCGGCGGTGGTCATGGTGTTCTTCAGGCTCCCACAAGGTAAAATTTTCTTGGCCACTATAGATATTGTGGCGCCAGTATCCAGTACCCCCAGGTATTCACGTCCCCCTAGTCGGATACGTACCCAAAACAGCAGGTCTTGGGTGCCACCCGAGCGTCCCCGTCAGAATTCCGCGGGACAGGTCACCTCGAACCCCTTGTTCCGCAATTTGCGGGCCATCCTCATGAAACGGCTTCTCTTCTTGGCGTTGCCGTCATCACCACCTTCATGCTCACGCTTGGCTCCTTGTTCTTGCTGGGCCTGCGTCTGTGAGCGTGTGGTCGGTCCAGACTGCCCTCCAGAGGGCTCGGAGTTCCCCCCTGGATTAGGGTTGGGGTTTCCTCCGTTCTTGTCCTTGTTCTTGTTGTCGTTCTGGCGGTTAGCGCCTCCTCCTCGTCCACCTTGACCCTTGTCTAGACCACCGTGACCACGTCCTTTCGACTTGCCCTTGCCGGAGTCGTTGCCTCTGGCCTTGCCCCCACCTTTGCCTGAGCTTTTGCCAGGATCTTCGCCCTTAAGCTTCGCCGATAGACGTTGCTTATGGTAGCACTCATCCTCGTAGTGCTTCCGCTTACCGCAGAATGCACACGTGATGGTGCAGCGGTAATGATCCGGCAGCTTCACTTTGGTGCCGGTGATCTTCTCCTGCTGCTTCCCCTGGACGACGAAGCAGTCTCGCTGCTCGCAGTCAGAGGCGTGCTGCAGGTGGCCCTGCTCATCTCTGGCATCACACCAGAATAGCTCCTTCACGTTCTCCATTAGGCTGGCGTGGGCGTGTTTGGGGGTAGTCCCCTGCCCAGGTCGGGACCCTTGGTACCCTTTGCCTCCAGAACCTCCACCAGGACGGTAGTTGTTCAGGTGCTGGTCGCTCTCCTTCTCCAGCGCCATCTCCAGGAGCAGCACGCAGAGATCCTCGTAGCGGAGGGATCTAGCCGTGCGCTCAGCCGTCAGACGGCACTCGTCCCATAGCTCTCGGGGGAGCTTGGCGCACAACCAGAACAGCAGGTCGTCGCTGCTGTAGGAACCGGGCGCCAGTCGTCCAGCCCAGTGATCCAAGTCCGCCAACAGCTCGGAGACCCTGCCAGGTTTGGGGTTGTTGGGCAGCACGGGCAGGTTCTGGATCTCGGCCCTGATGGAGAGGTCAGTCTCGTAGGTCGGGTACTGCCTCTCCAGGGCAACCAACACGTCGGCAAAGGTGGCGGAGTTAGTGACGATCTGCCTGACCTGCTGCTCCAGGTACTTGGTCTTGCAGCACTGCAGGAGCAGATCGCACTTCACTCGCCCACTCGCGTGGGTTTGGCCGGTCAGTCGTAGGAACCGGCCAAAGTTCTCAGCGAACTCGCTGAGGTCCTTGCCTGTGAACTCAGGCAGGTTCACCACTATCTTGGAGGTGGCAATAGCCTTCGCCTCCTGAGCTCGGCGTCCTTCAGGGCATCGGGTCTTCTTCTTCTTCTTCTTCTTCTTCTTACCCTTGGGGTCCTCGGGGTCCTCAGGGTCCTCGTCGTCTGAGGGCGAAGAAGAGTCCATCGACGGCGGCTCGTCGTCGGAGGGGTCTCCGCCAAGATCAGTGGAGCCATAAGGCTCCACGTCCACCATTGCCCTTAGGGCTGTCAGCCCCAGCCGGTCCAGCTCGGCCCTCGTCGAGTTCGTCACGTGGCTGTAGGGCGGCTGGGCCGTTCTCGGGACGAATGGACTTCTCGCTACTGCTGCAGGAGTCGGCATCGGTCGGCTCCTCAGGCTCCCCAGGGTATTTGTCAACCCTGCCGCCAGGTGGTTAGCCTGTACTCGGTGGGGTGACATTCCCACCGTCGTAGGTGACGCATGGGACGGGATCATCAGGGGCTCCAGTTTCTCCCTGATCTCTTGCGTGAGGTCGCTCACGATTTGCGAAGTGGCTCCTCGGAGCACCTCTTTGATCTCCGACCGCGTCAGGGACCTGTTGGAGGATTTTCCCGATCCTCTAGTCCTGCCTCCCAGAGACTCTGGTCCTCTCCTCAACCCACTCAGGGGTGCATACCCAGGTACATACCCAGGAGCATACCCAGGAACTTCCATGTAGGTTCCAGTGGCGTGGAGTGGATGGGGATGGTCAGCCGCATACCATCGCGGCGCAGAGCTGGAAGCCACCGGCTCACTGGCAGTAGTTGCCTCAAGGAGCGCAGTGGTAGGTGGGCCCATGCCATAGGCGGGGTAGTGAGGCATGCCAGTAAAGCCTGTGCCCTCTGCCATAGGCGGGTTGGTTGTGGAAGTGGATGTTGCGGCGGCTGGGAGTGTGGTGGTTATGGGAGAGGGTGATGCTTGGAGGCCAGAAGCGCTTGGTGCGCCTTCGAAGGTAGGGACATCCGTCGGGTCTTGCCCTTGCTCCTCTCCTTCGTCTGCTCCTTCTCCTGCATCCTTCTCACTCTCGTTCTCTCTCTTTCTCTTCACAGGCTGAGGCTGATAGACCACTTCCTCGACCGTCAGGGCCCCGAAGGCTGTCTGGAGGCCATCCAGGGAGTCCTCCGCCGTATCCACTGGCCCATGTAAGGGCTCCACCGAAGGTACAACGCCAGGCGCCGGCCTTGCCGGTGCCTCAGGCGCTGGCGCTGTCTTCACGTCGGCGTCCACTCTTCCTGGGTCCATCTTAATCCGCCCTTCTGCTTATGTTTGCCTGCTCGGAGCACTGGTTGTACGGCGCGGGGTCGCTGCCGGTGCACAGAGACAGGCTGCCTCTTGCTACCAGAAAAGTTTATAGTGTTTTCAGCACTGTGTTTTTGCTTCTCCTGCTGCTTGTTGTTGCTGTAGGGTGTCCTGCTGCTTGTTTTGGATGAAGAAAAGCTTTTGTTTGTTGAAATACAGTAAAGCCAAGTCAATTCAGGATAGCCCAAGCCAATAGTATGCAAGGAGAAGGTAATTCAGGATGAAAGCATGAAGGGCTGCAGTGTAAATAGTGAAAGATGATTGGATATTCACAGAAACTACAGCTCAGGTCACAAATGAATGCATATTCACAAAGATAGCTGAAATGTTTTAGGAAAAGAGTTAGAAAACTGCCTCAGGATCACTCTCTCTCCATAGTGCCATCTTAGGAGATGTGCACTCTTTGTTTTGGGTCCCATATGTGCTGAGGTGGCATGGTATGTGGCGATGAGGTCACTGCCATGTCACATGGGATCTTCCTACTTAGCTAGGCTGACCAGGAATTGAACCCAGGACCTCTCAAAAAGAGGTGCCCAGCCCCCTAGGGTGCATACCACTAGGATAGCTAAGAATTCATGGAAAAACATAGATAAATTCATAGGCTCTACTTTAGGTATGTCAGTGCTCAGTCAACTCAGGAAAAGATGTTTTACTTCACATTGAAAGGGGATTAAGGGGTCCACTCCATATCCTGATTGGGTGTTTGGTTCCATAGGTCAAAATGTGTTATCACCAGTTTTGGTTGGACCAATACTAAGATTAAAATGCATGGATGCTCGGTGCATCTCTAATACAACTAGAGTATGCCTCAAAGCAATGGAAAATCACTTTTTCTTACTTGCGTTGTTTCAGGAGTGTGGGGGGCCATCAAGCCATCAGTGCAGGCCAATCCCCCCCTCAAGACCCAGCCAAGCACCATCCCCCTTCGAGATGCTCAGAAGTTAAGTTGGCGCACAAGTTTTAAGATAAGTCTGATATATGGGGCTTAAGCCCCTTGGAGGACCAGCAGCTTTGTTCAGTAGCTTAAGGGTTTTTATACCCTGTGGGTCAGTCCAGTGAGGATTGTTTCACTGTTTTCTTTGTGTCCTTTGTGCTGCTATGCCTGTTTTGTATTTTTCTAATCTGCCTTTTTTTACATAACCAAATTTCTGAGCAGAGGTTTTCTTTTGGTGCAGAAATGGCAATGGGCAACAAGTAGTTTTTTTTTATTACATTCTGGTGTCCATTTGTTTCTCTTGCAGAACACACAGAGAGCCCCTGACACCAGGTGGGGTTCCATCGACGGGCACTGGGGTGTGTTAGAAATTTTTTGTGTGTTTTTTTTTCTCAGTGCCTATTTTTTTTGTGTATGTGTGCTGATGTGCAGTGCACTGGCTGCCACTGTTTTGGGTGTCAGCCAGCCCCAGGTCCCCTTGGACTGACTTGGGAGGGGCGTGCAGCAGACCAGTGCATTGCTGCACATTGCGACAAGGCGCGCACGTGCAAGGATGTAGATTACAATGCTTTTGTTGATTGAGTTTGTAATGGTTTATACATTTATGTACTTAGGCACCAAATGTCCTGATTGCGAAATCAGAAATGCAGATTTGGCCGAGATTGACCTGATTGGGATTACAGTACATTTACGCCTTTTCCGTGCCTGTGGAGTTGCCTGAGGGCATTGAGGTGTTACACTTCTCCCAGTGGTGCAGGGACGCCAGCTTCCCAGGCATGGGACAGCGTTGCCCGTGACCAACCACGTGACCCGCGAACTCCACTTCCTTCACGAAGAGTGAGGCTTTGGTGGGCTTGCACACCATGTTGTGCTTGTCCAGCTCGCTGAGCACTCGGCGCAGATCCTTCTCATGCGCTTCGATGAGCTCGTCCTCAGTCATGTCCTCCGTGCCGCAACCGATGATGACGTTATCCGCAAAGGGGTCGGCACAATCCCGGACTGGACCGAGTAGGTCCTCCATCATGCGCTGGAAAGCGGCGTTGCCATTCTTGGCGCCCATGGGCACCACTCTCCACTGCATGGGCCCCAGCGGCGTCGTCATCGCCGTGCAGGGCCTGGAGTCCGGGTGTAGCGGCATGTTGTGGTTTGTTTCTTGGGAACTCGACTGTGCCTCTTGTTTCTCGAAAATCCCAAAATACAACAAACCTCTTCTGCGCAGGATCTTTAGACGGGGCACCAATAATAACACAATCTCGAAGACATAAACCCTGTTCAAAGATCGAAGTATCTTTCAGCGCTCATTCACAGTTGGCATTCGATGCTTCTTTATTATTCACAGACTGTCAGCGCGATTGCGACTGCGACTTGCGACTTGCGCACTGCTGCGCTGCTGCTGTTCGAAGCCATAACACTACCCCCCCGTTGAGACCTCGAAGAGGTCTCACTAACCTGGGCGGGCGTCACAATGTCGAATGCAGAGCAGGCCCAGAAAAAAAAAATTTTTTTGCACCACGAAATGTGTTGGCTACAGAAGCATAACAGTGGACCAATCCTGGTGGAAACTCACACACCGAGGTGCAGTCATGGTACACCCGTCGTCAGCGCCTCATTCATACGCCGTGTTCGACTCTGCCACGGCTGTGGATCTTGGCGGGAGCTGCAGAAGACAACCTCGCCAGGCACACGGCACGGGCGCTGTACCCGCAGCAAGGCTGTGGGCACGTCCAACCATAACATACCACAACATTGGGCACAGCTATCGAAGCTGGATGCCCAGCAGACAAACAACCAACAGGCCTATACATCTGTCAACTCGACAGGACATATGAAGGCAGTCGATACCATCAATGGCATCCAGACTGTCAAATAAGCCATTACTTGGCATCCTGACTGTCGAATAAGCCATTACTTGGCATCCAGACATGTCGAATCAGCAGTCCGTGCCCCACGTAAACGTGAATGAACGATCCAACGGGAGTCGACATACCTCATGCACTTCCTTCAGTGTCTCGACGCCAGCCATGAACTTGAAGGTGTCATGTCCTGTGTAGTGTCGACGGATATCACTGTCGAGGGCACGCTTCTGAATCAGAATACCATATCGGTGGTTCAGCAATCGAAGGTTGGGATCACCAGGTCGGTTGTCGACGGGGCACTTGTACTGGAATACGAAGACATGTTCACGGGCAAGCGCTCGAAATTGTCCAGGTCCCAGTGTTTGTGCCCTGGTCGAATAGAAGTCCCAGAGGCTCGACGGTTTCCAAACGTCCTCACGCCACAGATCGGTCCGATTGGTGGCCTCGAAGGAGCATCCGTCATGTCGACCAGTAGACCATCGATAGGTTTCCTTCGATCCAGTGCCAGCAGCCATGCTGTGGTAGAACTGACCAGTTCGCGTATCGACTCGCCACCACGGCGTGTCGGCAATCGAAAGTCGTCGTACGACAATGACAGCGCTGATGTCGTCCACTTCAGGGCCGAGGGCATATCGGTCGACGATCTCAAGCATGTCGGTTCGAGAACCTTCTTCTTGGGGTCGACCGGGGTGTTGATGTACATACTGACCATCAGCGAGAGAACTCTGCAGAGCGAATCGAACCGCTTCTGCAGTCACAAGGCTCGAAGCCGTGACAACAATGACCGCTTCGAGGACTTCGTCTCGGCAGCCCACCTTGCGTCGATGTGCAGCCTTAAAGTCATCGTGGATCGGTGTGAGGTACTTGAAGAACGGGATGTCGAAGTGGTGCTGATAGGCGTTTGACTCGATCGACAAAAACCGGTGATCGAGGGGGTCCGGGTGGAACGGGTCGCTCGCAGGCGAGTCAGTTTTCTCGATCTCCTCCCGTTCATCAGTATAGACATCCCTTCGAAACTGGACCGCTCGACGCCAACGTTGCCCATCTTCGTATCCGGCCTCGAAGGGGGACATGAGGTATTTCGAGGTACCCAGGCGTTAAACCAATTCGGGGGCATCCACGAAAGGGAAAAGGTTGGCATACTCTTCATTCGATGAGTGAAGGGCAGCAACTCGTCGGATCGCCTTATCGAAGTCGTGGTACCCGAGCCCTCCGGGTCCAGTCTGGTAGATCGTCGCCAACTGGACAAGGTCGATGGGGGCGCCCAGTGCGACGGCGTTGTACGCATAGGGTTCGATCTGTTCTCCGAGTCGAAAGTACTCCTGGAGCTGGACCGCAAGGTCCTGTGTTCGATGTGGAGCGCACCCATACCGCTTATACCCAAGTCAAGAGGTGCCTCGAAGGCCGCGCAGTTGGTGTCGGCGAAGAAGCAAATCGACTTTGTACGCAAGGAAGGGGGCTCGATCTTCGAAGAGCCAGTCGTTCGCCTGGCAAACCTTTTGAAGATCACAGATAACTCCCATGATTGAAACGGCAACGGGAGCTTCTCGTTTCATCCTTTCGTGGGTCCAGAAGCGTCGATATTTGAAGATCAGGTCGATTCCATCAGCAACGTTTATCAGGTCGTCGATTCCCGAGATCTCTCGATGCATGCGGTTGAGTCGAGCAATTTGACTCGGCAGGGTATGTTCGGTGAGGCTTTGTCCGAATCTCCAATCGAGCTCTTCATCGCAACGTCGCCATTCGATCAGGGCCGCTCCAAAGTTCTGACAAGCCACTTCGATTCTTGTATACCACTGGTATCCCGGCTTACCACCAAGATTTCCACGCTCATCGAAATCGTGTCAGGGGCTCTTCGAGCCAGTTCGTAAGGGAATGGCGCGGTTCGTCCCCAACTGTCGATGCAGATGTTCTTGCCTAATTCGGAAATGGTGGCATTTGCCCTCGACACGACTGCAGCATCTTTCTCGTTCAGGAACGTGTGCGGTCCTCGAAAACCAGCCATGGCGCTCGACGCAATAGTGAGTACCGATGGTTCGAGCTTAGTGTATTCCGTCTTCATCGGATCATTCTCATGTGTCCCAAATCGATAGGGTGGCTTCAGTCCGAACGTGCCCAAGTCTCGGAGTTCGTCGATGGTCTCGATTTCATGATTGTACTGCGGCATGTTATAGGGCTGCCACTTCGACTCTGGCACCGGCACAGAATCGTAGCTGGGTGGTGCTGTGGACCACACGGGCTCGTCAGTATATTCTTCTTCGTCGTAGACTTCGTCGTAGGACTCGAGTGGACAGGGTTCATCGTCGTCGTTGTGGTCGTCGTCGTGGTAATGGGAGTCGGATTGGTTCGTTCGAGTAGAAGCTTGTGTTTTCAGGGGCATTCGAATGCCAGGATTGGTCGACCCAGTCGTCTTCGACTTTCAGCTCTCCGGTACCCGGTTCGTCCCTGGATGACCTTGATGTCGAGGTGTTCGGCCTCGATGTCCAAGAACTGTCGACCCATCCGGGCGCTCCCTTGCGTCCTTTCGACGGGCCTCCTTTTCCTTTCGAGCTCCCAGCATATGCCGACTGGCTGTAGTTCGGCGGTTCGAATGGATCGAGAGGTCGACTCGGACGAGTCGGCGCTGATGCTACCGACAAACAGCGGCCAGTTGAAGTCGTCCTCGCTGGGGGTTTGGCACCAACGTTGTCATTGATCGCGTCAACATCGATGACGTTCGACGGTGATGCTCGAGAAGGCGGATGTCGAGAGGAAGTTCGGGGCGTCCGGGATGTAGTACCATAGGCGGAGGCTCCGGTGATCGACCCGGAACCTCGCATGAGTTTTTCGAAAAACCACGCTGCAGAGAAGAGTAAGGGTGTTACTCAGTTACTCAGGGTGGAGTCGAAGGAACTCAAGGTACACAGGATCCTCCTCTAGAGCCTTGCTCGACTCCCAAGACCATGTGTTGTCATCCCATTCACAACGGTACAGGAATGAGCGGCGCTTTTTAGATCCCACTCGACGTCTAGCCACAATCTTGACAAGTCGAGGAGATTCTCCAGTTTTGACAGGGGGCATCGGAAACTCCCACACCGGCTGTCCCTCTCGATGGACGTAGGGTTTTATGCTGTCTCGATTGAAAACTCGCAACCCATCGAAGGGGGCAGGGATGTCCAGTTTGACATTCTCGCCCTTGTTCAGTACCTCGAGTATTTTGTAAGGGCCGCACCAGACAACATCGAGTTTCCCTTTATGTCGATATTCCGGCACCAACACCCACCATCGTTCACGGACTTCAGGCACTCGAACGTGTCGGTCCATTTGCAGGACCACATGCATCTGGCTTCGACGTTCCTCGGCAAGCATTGCACGCACAGAATCGAAGGTACGTTCCGCTCGTTGCATGTAATCATTCACGGTCGATGGTTCATGTGCATGAGAAGTCATTCGGAGAAAGTCCAATGGAAAATGGGGTGTTCGTCCTTCATCTATCTCGAACGGGGATAGTCGCAGACTATTGGATGTCAGGTTGTTGAACTGGATTTCGGCGAACAGGGAGTCGACATCCCACTCGTTGTTGCCGAAGATGCCGTGTGTACGCAGGCGCTGGAGGATGGACTGATTGCTGCGCTCCGCCAGGCCATTGCCTCGAGGGCGGCTGGCCACTGTTTGATGCATCTCAATCTTGAAGCGCTGGGCCAACTCCTTCCACGCCTGAGACTCGAACACCTTGTCTCGGTCAGAAACAATTTGTCGAGGGCATCCTTTCAATCGAATCACCTCACGTAGGAACACATAGATAAGGTCGTCGGCTGTCATATCCTTGCGACAAGGGATGAACATTCCGCGCTTGGAGAATCGGTCGACTACAGTCATGATGGCGTCATGGCCCCTTGTGGTCGGTGGCAATCCCGAAACCCAATCGATGGACACACTGTGCCATTTGGTGTCGGGCACCGGCAATGGTCTTGGCACTCTGGCGGTGTCGACTCGTCTTGATTTCGCCGCTTGACAGACATCGCAACTTAGTATGTATCGCTCAACGTAGTGTCGAAGGTGTGAACATACATAGTCGCGTTTAATCAGGGCCATGGTTCGAAGGACTCCTGAGTGGCCATAGAACTCCGACTCGTGATACATAGCCACAATCGACGTAACCAGCGTTCAGGGGACAAGCACACGTTTGCCCATCGTCGACAAATGGATGAATTTGCCATCATCGAAGGACAACTTAGCATCTCCAAGCTGGTGTCGTGCCGCAGGACTTCGAATCGCGACTTCGTAGATGTGCTTCGTCCGTGGGTCCTCTCGATAGGCTGCCGCCCACACAGCTATCGAAGTCAAGTCTTTGCACTGATAATGTCGATGTACTCGGCGGTGTGTACCTTTAAGACTCAAAGGGTACGGCGTGTTCGACCCAACCTTCGGCAAGGGGACTGATTGCAACGTGCCGTCACGGTGATGTCGGCAGCGAATCAGTTCCGCCGTGGTCGGAGCGTATCGAAGTTCATTGCCAAAGGTGACTCGAAGAGGGCGATCAATGCTTACATCGGGGAGGTCGTCGGTGTCGGTAAACGTGTCTGGCTCGTTGCCAGCCTCATCGAGATGCATGTCTGGTTGGTGTGAATCCTGAGCCATGATCTCGTCCGATGGTGCTGGTTCCAGTCCCACGTCCTCCGGCTCAGCAGTTGTCGCGCTCGACGGTAGCGGCTCCAGGTCCTCCGGTCCAACAGCGGTTTCGTCGGATTGGGGGGCTGGTTCCGCAAGCTCATCTGCGTCAAGATCCTTCTCGACGGAGCGTCCGCTTCGTAGTGAAACGTACAGGTGGTCGTACGGCTGGGGCCACACCTCGTCATGAGAGAATGAGTCTTCGAGTACATGTAGGAACTCATCGACAGGTTCTCCTTCCGGTGAAGCCCAATCTTCGACCAGGGGAATTGCGAAAGCCCGTGTACGTGTGGCATTTTCGATATCCATCAACTGCCGTGAAGTTAGACGGGAGCAGGCGTCTGCCGCAGGGTTCTCGAGGCCCGGCACGTACGACAACGTCAGGTTGTATTCCTCGAGGAATTGGGACCATCGTGCTTGCCGTGGTGTCAGCGGTCGAGGACAGGTCTTGAGATATCGAAGACTTTCGTGGTCAGTGTGCACAAGCACCTGTTGCGGTCCTCGAAGCAGGTGAAACCATTGTTTCAAGGTTAATACGATGGCCAACAACTCCTGTTCTCCAATCGGGTATCGAGTTTCGGCAGGCTGCATTTTCCGCGACATGAAGGCAATAGGTCGAAGATGTCCCTTGTACTTCCCATGCGCACATGGTTGCGCCAGCGTAGCACCCACGCAGTCTTTCGGAGCGTCTGTGTACAGCTGATACGGCTGTCGGGGGTCGATAGCACTGAGATGTGTCGCACTGATCATCGCCTGCTTCAGCTTGTCGAAGGAAGCCTGGTGGACGGCTGTCCATTCCCACTCGAAGTCTGCCTTAAACATTGCAGTCAGAGGGGCTGCGACAGCTTGGAACCCTTCGACAAACTGCTGGTAAAATCCACACAATCCAATGAACTGTCGAACTTCATGAACCGTAGTTGGCGGAGGCCAACCTCGAATGACCTTGATCTTTTCAGGGTCCATGTGTACTCCATCTTGGTCGATGATGTATCCACAGAAGGGTACTCGACTCTGAAAGAATGTGGATTTATCGATGCAGGGAAAGAGCTGGTGCTTACGGAGTAGTTCATGTACCAGGTCGAGATGTCGTTGGTGGTCGTCCGCATCCTTCGAGAAGACGAGGATGTCGTCAATGTACACCCATACAAAGATCCCCAAGTGGTCTCGAAGGACATCGTTCACGACGCGTTGGAACGTCGATGGTGCATCACAGAGGCCAAAGGGCATAACAACCCACTCGAAGGCGCCAAATTGTGTGTTGAAGGCGGTTTTCTCGATGTCTTCGTCTTCAATTCGGATCTGGTGGAACCCACTAACAAGGTCAATCTTTGAGAATACGGTGGAACCCCCCAGTGTACTCAAGATGGATTGGATCGATGGCAAGGGATACCGATCTCGTACAGTTCGCGTATTCAACGCTCGGTAGTCGACGCACATACGCCACTTACCATTCGCTTTCTTCACCAGTAGGCAACCCGCTCCGTATGGACTCCAGGATGGTCTGATGCGACCAGATCGATGCAACTTGTCCAATTGTCGTCGAAGTTCATCTAGCTGGCTCGGATCCATTTTGTAAGGGTGTACCCACGGTGGGTTGTCTTCCGAATCGAGGCGTATTCGATGATCTCTTCCAGGTCGATACGGAGGTAGGTCTCCATACTCCGCTTTCTCCCGGTCGTAGAGGTCCGCCCACTTGTGTAGTCGATTCGGTAGTTTGCGTCGTACGGGGTCAAGCCCGTCATCATTGCCATCACTGGCTTGCATCTTATACATTTCATCGACCGGCACTGCTGGTCGAGGCATGCAACACAGAAATACTTGATCTCCCGTGAGATCAGATCGACGGATCTCTCTTTTGAGTTTCGGCAACGAAATGTACTCAATCTCCATATCGCTGCACTCCTCATCGGTGATACCATCGTCCGTTTCGGACTCATCGTACATGTCAGTACCGCGCTGAACGTGTGTCGACGAGTGTAGGTCAGGGTGTTCGTTGGAATGTGGGGTAGGATTCCCAACCGGACTTTCTTTCGAGGAACTGGATGAAAGTATCGAAAGAAGGTCCAGCTTCGAAGCTGCCTGAAACTGCAGCTGGGTGGAATGTCTTGATTCGCCAAAAGACAACCGGTACGAAATCGAACCATGTTGGATGTCGGCGTATCGCTCCTTCCAGTTGACAGTTGGATTGTAGCTTCGAAGCGATGGTAGTCCAAGCACTACATCCGGGAAAATCTCCAAGACCTTGAAGTGATGACGAAATACAAGGTCTCCAACTCGAGCATAAGCTCGCGTGTAGTACCGTACTTCGACCTGGACACCTCCGGCTGTCAAGACATGTCCAGGGTTTCTTAGTTTATAGAGGGGAAGTCGCGCCCTCTTTGCTGTTTGCATCGACATAAAGTCGCTGGTTGCTCCACAGTCGACCAACAGTTCCACGCTGGAGTCAAAGGAGTCAACACGACATGCGCAAACGCGCCCTCAAACCCCGAACAGAGACGCATGCTCAGGTTCGGTTCCTTCGACAGTGACACCTCCAAGCGTCGAATTCTTTTCGGGTTTATTGGTGCTGGTGGTGGTGTTCAGCTCTTCTCGAGGACGTCCGCCACCAGGTCTTCGGAATTGTTTTCTAGGCCGTTGTAGGCCTTTCTCTGCTCTTGGAGCGGGATCGAAACCGTCCCTTGCTGTCTCGACTTTGATCTCGTTTCGGTGTGTTCGACCTTGATTCCCGACGTTCTCGTCCTCAGGATGGCGGTCGACCTTTTGGACAGTCACGGGCCAAGTGTCTTTGTTCGCCACAATTGTAGCAACATCTGCTTTCTCGACCATCTTGGCGTCCGCCATGTTGACGTCCGAACCGTTCACCAATGTAGGCATGTAACTCTTCTCGGAGCTTGGCAATTGCATCGAGATTCATCGGGTCTGCCACGGTCGAAGCCCTGGGCGCCGCAGCTCGGGTCGGCATTGGGGTGACGTGTGGCGTTGGCATAGGGTTGGATGGAAACGTGGAAGTCGAAGTAGGTGGGACCATCATAGGCAGGGGTCTGGACACTGCAGGACCCAGGGTGTGATCTGATGTCGTTCTCGATGCGTTCTGTACCTCTTCCAGTTGATACCCAGCCGCAATGTAGGCTTCCGCGATGGTCTCTACCAAGGTATCGAATCCAAATGGATTATTAGAACGCCATCTCGAACGGACTTCAACGATGTACTGCCGACGCACAGCGTCATTGGACAAACCTTCAACAAATCGAGAGCTGACGAGGAAACCCATTTGGAGTTCACTGGTGTTGACCTTCGACTTGATAACGCATGTACGAAATTCTCGAACGTAATCTGCATGTCGGGGGAACTCGCTCTCCTTCAGGCTCAACATTCTCGACAAATACACTGGCTCATGGGATATGCAGTCGAAACGCTGGCCTAACACACGCATGAGCTCGAACCAGTCATCCTGTACAACTTTCCTCTGGCTATGATAGTACTCAGCGGCATCACCATCGAGGGGGAATGACATCGTTGCTGCCTGATCGACGGGTGAGGTGATGTCCGACAAAGTGAAGGCTCGTAGTAAATCTTCTTTCCATGTTCGAAATTCTCCACATCCAGGTTTACCCGTGAACCTCTTGACCAGTTTGTTCAGGCGCTCGACGCGGCATCCCAAAATCTTCTGCGAAGGAGCAGGTTGGACTACGAACAGGGGTAGTGGTTCGTAGGTAGGCCGCTGTGGGAGTGGTTGATGTGGGGGGTGAGGTTGCTTCGAATTCGAAGAAGCCGGTGGTTGTGGTTGTGGAAACTGGATGTTGTTCGGAGGTGGTGGACTCGAAGTTCGTACAAATTCGTTGAGAAGAGCGTAACATTGTGACAATTCATGTTCTACGCGTCGATCTTCATTTGCAGCAGCTTGAGTTGCATTTTCCGTCGAGGACTGCAAGGTATCGATGCGCTGGCTAGTTGCTGCTGTAGCACTTGCTGCTGTTGCCTGCAATACATCGATGCGTTGTTCCAATTCGATAACTTTGGCTTGAGTATCTGCAAGCTTCTGCGAACAGCTGTGAAGATCACGAGAGAGACATGGAAACCACTCGCTTTCTCGACTAGCGATGCGCTCTGCGATGAACTTCTCTAACGAAGTCGAGAATTCGTGATGCAAGGGTGAATCACTTCGAAACAAACTGTCTCTGATGAAATGCAGCATAGCTGCATCGTCAAAGGGCCGCTCCATTGTAGATCAAAGTCCAAATCAAGTTGACGGCGTTGCGGCGTCGAAGATTGATCTCGAAGATTGATCCTCCCCGCCACCTAGCTGGCTACCACTTGTTGTGGTTTGTTTCTTGCGAACTCGACTGTGCCTCTTGTTTCTCGAAAATCCCAAAATACAACAAACCTCTTCTGCGCAGGATCTTTAGACGGGGCACCAATAATAACACAATCTCGAAGACATAAACCCTGTTCAAAGATCGAAGTATCTTTCAGCGCTCATTCACAGTTGGCATTCGATGCTTCTTTATTATTCACAGACTGTCAGCGCGATTGCGACTGCGACTTGCGACTTGCGCGCTGCTGCGCTGCTGCTGTTCGAAGCCGTAACAGGCATCTGGTGATAGCCGTGTTTCAGGTCTAACACCGTGAAGATCCGCTTTTTCTGTTGCTTTTGGAGAATGGTGTCGATCAGCGGAAGCGAGTACGAGTTGTGCTCGGTTTGCTCGTTCAAACCCCTGTAATCCACCAGCAACCTCCACTCACCCTTCTCCTTCTTGGGCACGATGAAGGCTGGGCTGGCCCACTCACTGTTGGAGGGTTCGATCCATCCTCGCTCAATGAACTCGGCCAACAGCTTCTTCATGGCCTCGGCCCGATCGCCCTGAAGTTGGTACTCCCGATGACGATAGATCTTGGGGTTCGGCTTCAGCTTGATTCTCGCTGTGCCAAACCTCCCACGATCTGGAGGGTTCTTGTTGGCGAGGCCACTGAATAGCCGCGGATAGGCATTGATCAACCTCTTATTCAGCTCGGCGACCTTCGGGTTCTCCTGGGCTTCTTCAGCCGCTTGCTTCGGTATTGATACAACCGACCGCACTGCGGTGTAGGCCTCTTCTGGGTCCGAATCCGACTTCTCCTTGTCCGATATGCCGTACTCATCGTCCTGGGGTGCACTTCCCACCGATAATCTTCGGAAATTTGCGGCGTCGGGCTGGTTACTGTCGCTATCGGCCCCCATTCTTGGAAAATCCCACGTCGGCGGGTCCGACCCAACCGGACCATCGTATTGGTCCGCGATGTGATCCTTGACCCTCGCCACGAACTCATCCTTCTCGTACTTGCCGGCGACCAACATCTTGTCATCCCACCAATGCGGAGATGTGACCATGGCCCGCCTCTTCTTGGCTGCCACACGGTCGTGCATCCCCATCCGCATGTAGTTGACGACGTCGTCGATCTCGGCGTGGGAAGGGACGTCAATGCCATCAATTGGCTGATCCGTCCCCTCCTTGGGCTCAAACATGACCTTCATGGGCACCGCCTCTACCCTACGGATGAATGCTTCATCACCCGTGTGCTGGGCTCGTGCCCCATCCACCAGGAAAGCCTTCGTACCCCACGCTTGACCCAGGGAGGGCATTGATACACCCTTGGCGTCGATGAACAACTCCTCCTCTGGCCCGAATGACATCTCGTTCAGGGTGATGGAGTCCAGCGTCGACTTGGGACCCTCCAGCGGACATGGGGTGGATCCTATGCCGGTTCTGACCAGGATCCCCCTCGCCCTATCTGCGACGATCTTCTCCACCGTACGTCTATTATTGTCTAGGGAGCAATGCCAATACATGGGCCCCGACTCCTTCAAAGCCCCAATGCCTGTGCCAGGCTGAGTCTCCTCGATGCCAATGCCTCCTACACTTCCGCAGAAGTGGGGCATCCCGGGAAGCGAAGACGTCCGTCTCGGGCGCTTCGGCTCCCAGCGTCTGGATCATCCTGGCATACACCTGCGGCGCCATTCCATACTCCATGAGCTGAACTCCGCGGTCTCCTCTGGACTTGGCACCCACAGCTTGCAGCGCTTGGACGATCCGATCCTCTTCCTCGGCATTCCATTGGGATGATCCGCATGCATAATCCGTGGACAGCCATGTGAGGCATTCATCATCCTCTCGGACCAGCGTTGCGCGATGGGGAAGGGCTCCAATGGCGTTTGCCACCATGAAGTCATACCCCATGATCATATCCCAATCGGTGATGTCGGCCACATAGAGGTTTGAGGTTTGAGGTTTGATTTTGCGGGTACTAGACGCCTTTCGGCCCCGGGGGGCCACCTGGTCGGGCCAGGTGATATCGTCCCCACCGGGCCCTAGTGGGGGGCCCTCCAAGACGCACCTCCTGCCTGGTGGCGGAGTCCCCCGGGTTCACAGAGCTCGGAGCCCCGTCCTTCCCCGGCGTCCCCGTTTCGCCACTCCCCGGTCAGTGCATCAATTCGCAGCCGTGGCCGCGGGCGCTTACCCACTGCGTCGCCCCCCTAATGCGTGGTCGCCCGGGGCACCGGCGCCGCCGGGCCCGTGCTACTGGCTTGTCGCCAGTGGGACCCCCTTGGGCTGGCGCGGAGGCTGCCTAGCCTAGGGGTTGGGGCGTGGCGCTGTGCGCCACTACTGCCCTGGCGGGTGCAGTGTCCCGTCTGTGTGTGCGCGGCGCTCGCGGCCGGTTCGGGGGGGTTCGGGCCGGTACCTGGTGTTCTGTCTCCCCTTCTTCCCCCTTACCGCCCCGCGTGTTCCGCGCTGCGTGTGGCGGGCCGTCCCGTCCGGGTGTCCCTTATCCTCGCTCGCTGGTACGCCATTCCATGCGGTCTGTGCGTTCCGCGCGCTCGGTCCGGTTGCCCTTCTGGTGGTCCCCGCGTGTCCTTTTCGTGTGTGTGCGCTCGCGCTCTCGCGGTGTCCGCTCCCCGCTGGGTGGTGTGGCGCGCGCATCTCGCGTGGTCCGGGCACTGGGCGCTGGTAGGGCCGTTCCATGTGGTCCGTGCCCCTCCGCGTGTCCTGCCCCGGTCCCGTGCTCCGTCTGGCGTGCTTGGGGGGGGGCGGTCCGGTCCCGGTTCCCCCCTACTTGGCTTGGGGTTGTGGGGGCGGCGGCAGGGCGTCCCCGGGGGGGTGCCTTCGTCCGTTGCGTGGGGCGTTCTGGGTCTTGCGCTCCTCTTCCCCCGACTGCCCGTCCACTGGGTGGGCTGTTGGGGTCTGCGTTGTGGGCGCGGGCGTGCGGTTGTGGGGGCCCCGCTCTGTTCTTGCGGGGGGGGGGAGAGGTGTCGACTTGGCGTCCAGGCGCCGGATTCCCATGACGAGCCTGATGCGCACGGAGCTTCGCCCTGCGGGATGCGTGGGGGGGTTGGGGTGACCGTGGCTGGAGTGGTGCACCAATGTTCCAGTTCATGGCCCAGCAGAGCACCCCTACCGCGGGCTTACTCTTAGCACAGGGGGAGGGGGTTGCGGGCGCGTTTGTTCTGTGACCCGGGTGCCAGTGTATCTCAGAAGGCAGCCGCCCCGGAGGTAGCGCACCAGGCGCGCGCCGCGAAGGCGCTGGTTCGAACCCCGGGATCGGTGGTCTCCCACCGATCCCTTCGAATACCGGACGAGGCCTCCCATCGACCTGTTCGAGTACAGGTGACGGTGCGCACTGCTGCAGGGGTGGGTGGCTCCCATGTGTTTTGTTTTTCTTGGGTGGGGGGTAAAACGAACGAGACCTCCACCCGATCCACCGGTATCGGTGGTGGTGCGATTTGCTGGAGGGGGGGGTGGTTCCCACGTCGCCAACTAGAGAGCTCTACGTGCAGGGATCCCAGGAGCACCAACGCCTGGGATCGACCTGCCTCCTACACTTCCGCAGAAGTGGGGCATCCCGGGAAGCGAAGACGTCCGTCTCGGGCGCTTCGGCTCCCAGCGTCTGGATCATCCTGGCATACACCTGCGGCGCCATTCCATACCCCATGAGCTGAACTCCGCGGTCTCCTCTGGACTTGGCACCCACAGCTTGCAGCGCTTGGACGATCCGATCCTCTTCCTCGGCATTCCATTGGGATGATCCGCATGCATAATCCGTGGACAGCCATGTGAGGCATTCATCATCCTCTCGGACCAGCGTTGCGCGATGGGGAAGGGCTCCAATGGCGTTTGCCACCATGAAGTCATACCCCATGATCATATCCCAATCGGTGATGTCGGCCACATAGAAGTTCCCGGATAGAGTGCTTCTCTTCGCCAAATCTGGGCGTTTCAAGCGCTCATGCTCCCAGAATTCCATACTGATGGTGGCCTCATGGGTGCTGCCACCCATAATCTCTCCGTTGGCGACCTTCAGGCGGACCGGTCTCCGGCTAAGCTGCAGGAGTTCCTCCTTGAACAACCCTCTCCGGACCAGGCTCACCTGGGCACCCGTATCCACCAACACATCCACCACCTTCTCCTCTCGTCCGCACCGTACTCGCACTTTCAAGTGCAACTGCCGCTCGTCACCATGAGGTGTATGGACGACTCTCACGGCATGCAACTCTAGCACGTTCGGGTGCATCAGGACTTCATGGGTATGGTCACGGATGGTGTAGATCTTAGGCTGGTCCTGCCCGTCCACGGGGCTCTCCGTGGTCGCTCCTTCCTTCTTGCCATGTCCCGTACCCACATGTACTTCCCTTGGCAGGGCGCTCCAGGGGTTTTTGCACATAGACACATTTTGAGTCCGGTGAAGACTGTTCAATCAAATTTACACTGCAAAACTACTTTACAGCAGAACCCAGTAGGCAGAGTCACCCGATGGATGCCCCTTACGCCCTTGGGTCAGTGCAAATTCGGGTGCTCGGCGCCTCAAGATCCTGTAGGGCGTCCGCCGGCACATGATGGGGTGATATACGCGATATATCATGAGAGTTGGATGTGCATTCGAAACTGTAAGCAAAGCCTGGCTAACAGTGGGTACTTTCGGCTGTGATCAGGGTGGATTAGGTAGCTACATCGTATGGACTTACTGGAGGCATGAGGAGAGACATACAACAGGTTTAGGCCGCTAGTTCGGGGGGAAGAATATGTCGATCCGAGGCTATTTGGGATCAGGAGGGTGTTTGGCCGGGGGGGGGGGGCGGGTTCACTGCGCTTTCGCCCTTTGTGCTGCGCCTGGGCTCCGTCAGGTCGGGGTGGCGCAGGGGGAGGAGGGGGGGGGGACGGGGGCCAATAAGCTGCAGGTAGGCGTCCAGAGCGCGTTGCGCTGCGCTGGGCTTTGCTGGCTTGGGCGGTGCCGGGGGGGGGGGGCGTTTCTTCCGCTGTGGTTGATCCGAGGCTTTGCCTTTCGGGGGTGTCAACACCGCCGCAGGCAGGGCCGAGGGGGGAACGTACTTTGGCGGGTCCCGGGGGGCATGGCCTCTGGAGGTACTGAATTCACCCAGGGAATCAAAATAATTGTTTCTGGTTACTGGTGGGCCAATGGCCCCGGGTGGGTTGTCGTGCAGAAATTTGTTGGCGTCCTCGATGAGTGGCGTGAGCGCCCTATTGCGTTTAACCAGGGCCTTGTCAAAGTCCTTAGCATGCATAGCGGGGTCCTTGCCTGACGGGGACGTTGCAAGCGTTGTGTGGAGCGTTTTTGGGACGAGCGTTCTGGTAGCGAGTCGTCGGTCCCCACGGTCGCTGGCTATCCACCATTCGAGTGCTAATTTGTCAAAAGGGGGTGGCCAGGCGCTGGAGAGACACTGTTGGAACCATTGCATCGTGGGACAGAGGGCGCAGAATGAGATGGGATCCATCGGGTGTACTTCTTGACATTTAGGGCATGTTCGGTCACTGGTGTCACAGTGAGGTCTGTAGTCCTGACAACCATACGTGCCTGACACCCACTTGAATGCGATTGCCGAGAAGAAGCTGCTCTGTTGGAGAAAGCTTGCGCTGGTGCTGAAGTGCAGGCGCGTGTCTGGGTGGGTCGGGAAGAGGGAGCGGGTGTGGTGTTTCGGAATTTTTGAGATGAGGGCTAGGCCCCCACTAGTGACCACTCCCGCAGGGGGGGGGGGGGGGGTAGGAGGGAGGGGTGCCACAGTAATGCCTGAGCGGCCCTTTTTGAGAAATAGTCCGCGAGCTCGGTCCCCATAAAGTGTGCGTGGCCCTTGATCCAAGCCACATGGATCAGGTGGGGGAGGGGGGCGAGGAGGGATGTGTAGGCAGTGTCTCGTGTGCCCTGTGTGTAAGTGGACGGCCTCGCTGGGGGAGGGGCTGGAGAGGGGCCGGTTGACCGCTTCGACTGTGTCAAGGTTATCACCCAAGATCACCACCGGAGTATGGCAGAGGATGTTGGGGAGGTGGGCTAACGCCATTGCCATGGCCCATTGCTCGGAGCCCCCTGAAGTGCTCGAGGGTGAGGAGCGGCAGAGGACGTAACACTGTTGTTGCCAAAAGATAGCGAAGGCGCAGCCATGGCCCCCATCTCCCGAGCTTCCATCCGTATAGATCCGCGCTGTGTCATCAAAGGGGAGCTCGGCGACGAGGTTAGCCGCCTGAATGCACCCCCACCCGATTAGATCCTCATGGTTTAGAACGTGGCGGAGGTTAGGCAGGTGGAACCAGTGGCCTTCACAGGTGCTATCCATGAGGTCCGCTTGAAGAGGAACCGGGATGTCGGGGTTGCGGGTTTGCGGGGAAGAGAAGGGTGGGAAAAGGTGGTAGTGGGTTATGTCACCCGGGGGGAGAGGAGGGGTGTTGGGGGGGGTGAAGGTGAAATTACTCAGTTCCGGGATGGTAGCGGAATCCCCGGTGTCGAAGCAAATGGTGGCTGTTTTTTTATAGACTTTGGTAACCGTGGCGAGGCAGGGGGGGGCATTTCGGGGTGCAGCATACAGTTGTTCTCGCTCGTGTAGCTCACAGGGGAGGCAGGGGTTCCATGGGCCAGGGGCGTGGAATCGAAGACTCAGGCGGTTGGCCGCATCCAGGAAGCTATCTTGAAGGGCATTTTGCCGTGTCGAAAGGAGGGCGTCTCTAACTGCCGCACAACTGGCCGGGGGTCCGCCCTGGTTCAGGTACCTTAGTCCCGCCTCAGAAAAAGACTTGTGAACCGCTATACCCAGGTGGCGGAGGCCTAGCCCCAGCTCAGCACGTGGCTGGTATATGTCCTTAGTGGAGACTTTGGGCTAGATTCTGCCATGCGTAGGAAGCTCTTTCCAGACCGCTGCCGTCAGCTCATCTCTTTCGCTGGGGAGAAAAGGGTGGGCAATGAGGCGGTAGGTGAGGATTGGTATCAGTTGGACATTCACCAGTTTAACCAGCTCCGGGAGGGTGAGGCGAAGCGGGGAGAGGTGTACGAAGTAGCTGCTCAGTTCCGAGTGTACTTGGTGTGGGAGTTGCGGGGGGTGCTTATCGTTGTAGATGTAAACCCCCAGGTATTTGTAGCCCTTCCGTGGCTGTTTCGTATCCAGGTCGACAGTAGAAAGTGTGAAGCCGCTTGGGCTCTGGAAGTCATGCTGTGGGACGCCACCCAGGGCGTGCACCTCT
Organism: Eutreptiella sp. 'Long Island Sound 2002'; assembly: GCA_964036045.1. NCBI lineage: Eukaryota > Euglenozoa > Euglenophyceae > Eutreptiales > Eutreptiaceae > Eutreptiella > Eutreptiella sp. 'Long Island Sound 2002'. The sequence continues at coordinate 26,234,704 of OZ038400.1, read as the reverse complement.
GACTTGTCACAGTTCATTTGGAGCCCCCATGTCCTGGCGTCCGTGTCATAGAAGTCAATTAACTTTTGGATGTAGGTCTGGGAGGGTGATCGGTACAATTTGTCATCGATGAAAGTGTGTGCAGAGGTCTCCGCGGGTCTCTCCAACGGAGAGGGTTGAGGGGCTGCATGGAGCAGCACGTTAGAAAAAAGGATGAACAGGACAGGGGACATGGGGCAGCCCTGGCGGAGGCCCCTGGTTTGGAGGTAGTGGTAGGGTGTGACATTGTTGACAAGAGGGGCGTCCTGGGGGTGGGCGTAGAGTCCACTGATCAGGTCTACCAGCCCCGCCGGCATTCGATAGTGGTGGAGGACCCGACGGAGGGTGGTCTGGGGAACGCTGTTAAAGGCCTTGTTAAAATCTATGTAAAAATGGTAGGCCTGGGGGCTTCGGGCGATTTCTGCCGTGACGTGGAAAAGGTGGTCCATAGTTCGGAAATTTGGCATGCCCCCGTGTTGGCTGTGGTGCATCAGGGAATGATCTCTGATGAAGGTTTGGAGGGCAGAGGCGGCATGTCGGGCCACTAGCTTGTAGACAGTGTTTGAAAGGGCTATTGGGTGGTAGTTTGCGGGGTCGTGGGGGCATTTTTTCTTGTAGATCAAACATACTTGGGCAGTCGTCCAGTGGGGAGGCAGGGGCTCATGCAGGAAGCGATTTACCACCAGAAAGAAGAGCGTCTGCAGGTGGAGAGGGAGGGCGGAGAGCAGGTAGGTGTTGGTGTGGTCGTCTCCTCCCGCCTTGCGCGGGTTTGCCGAGTGGAGGATGCCGGTAAACTCTGACCATGTCATGTCCGGGATGTCCTGGGTTTCTGTGCCCGAAGGGCACTGGGGGGTGTGGCTCAGGAGGCGCTCCGTGGAATCGTCGGGGGGGGGGTGTAGTCAGGCGAACCCCCCAAGTGGAGGAGCGCATCCGAAAATATCTTTGCAAGCTCTTTGGTGTCTGTAGCAAGGGTTCCGTCAGAGCGCCTGAGGGAGATTGGAGCGTGATCCGGGGGTTGGAGGTGTTTCTGGATGGCACTCTTGAGTTGGCGGCCCTGGACGATCGCTCTGTGTACCGCAGTCCGGGCCGATTTCTGTTTCGCTTTCTGCCATTCATCGAGGTAGTCATTGAGCTGCCTCATTTTTTCTCCAAAACGGGGGTGGGGGGCTGGGGGGAGGGCATTGGCCAATTGGGTGAATTCTTTCTGAATTTTGGACGGGGCTGTCCCTCCCGCCGGGGTGGTAATCGAGTGGTAGGCCTCCGAGCATTCTCGGAGAATGGCGTCCACTATCGGGACCAGGTCAGAGGTCGGGACGTCAGGGAGGTGTTTGTTAAAGTCCTCACACCATTCCTCAAGGGGTTGCAGTCCCCCTTGAAGACGGAGCAATTCTTGTTTCTTTAGCCTTCGGAAGCGTTTACGGGGGGGTGGGGGGGATTGTGTGGGGATGTGGGGTGAGTGCAGTTGTGCTGTGACAGGGTGGTGGTCGGTAGAGCAATCACCATAGAGAATTGAAGCGTCAGCAATTTTTTGGTCATGGAAGAGGCTCCTCGAAGCAAAGATGTAGTCCAATCTGTTCTTAGACGCTGGTCGGGTCCACCCCAGGGCAGTGCTGTGCATGTGTCGGCACGTATCGATCCATGACGGGTTACTGCCCGAAGTTTTGGAAGTGACCCAGGCCAACGGGTTGGAGTCGGCGTGCAAGGAGTCTAGATGGGGATTGCGGATGCAGTTGAAATCACCTCCCACCACATGGTAAGGGTATCGGGAAAGAAGACGCGACAGGTTGATTTCAATCAGGGGGCGCCTGGTAATTGCGGGTGGGGGAGATTAGAGAGAAGTGAGGAGTGTGGGGGGGCCGCCCGGGAGGGTTATTTCAACCGAGCACATGAGTCCATCGTTGTCTGAGTTCGGAACAAACTTTGTGTAGGGCCGCAAAGCCGAAGAGACCACGATGGCAGTGCCATGCTCTTTCTCTCTCTTGTTGATGTTGGTGAAAATTTTGCATTTTTCCCCCCCGTGGCTAAAGATGTGTGGGAGGCTGGGGTCTTCGTTCAGTTCCTGGAGGAGCAAGACATGGCACCCTTTTTGTAGGTGGTGGAAAATGAAGGGGGTGGGGGGTTTCTTTTCCAGGTTGTGTGAAAGGATTTGAGCGTCAGGGGCGGGGGGTTGTTGTGCTTTGCAGCTGGGCGCACATACCCCTTACTTTGCCTCCAATTGGTCACGGGAGGGGGCTCAAGACCAAAGCATGCCAGGTCGGGCAAGCGTGAAGGTCGCGGGTTTCTAGGAGTGGGGCGGGGGCGGAGGGGTTCAGAGGATGGAGGGGGGGTGCTCAAACGATGCGCGCTGGGTTGAGGGACGCCGAGGCGTTGAAGCAGTTCGCTAAGCTTGCCCGCTGCCGTCTTGAGTTTCGGCCTCCGGCTCGGCGTCCAGAGCACACTGCACGTTGCGAAGGATGACCGCCACTCGCCGGTCTCGAGGGATTTCGGCCCCATCCACCAAATCGCTCATGTGGTAGGGCACCTGATGCTGCCATTGTTCTCGAATTTCTCCCGTGACTTGGAGGGCTGACTATCGTGGTACCCGCACACTCACCACCGGGCCATTTCCTTTACGGAACTCCATGGTGGTAGCCCCCATGAGTGAAATCGAGGTGATAGTGTCGCCTAGGTCTTCGATGTCCTTATGCCATCCTATGCCCACCCCCGGTTCATAGTCGTTCACGCTGACTTGGTTGGGCTGCACCGCTAGCAGGGGGATGTCCTCCGAGTCTTTAGCGTCCATGAGGTTGTCGATGAGATTCATGAGCTCCGTGGGGAGTTCTTCCGCGCTTTCGAGGGTGTGCGAGGCATCCACATACTTCCACCCGTAGTGTAGCTTGCCTCTTCGGGTTTCTCGCTCCCATTCCTGCTTCTCGAGGTAGGCCATTAGGGTGGTCTCCATAGTCATGTCGATGACCTCCTCGATGATGCGTAGGCCCGGGAGGTCCTCCTCCGTGAGGTCCTCCGGTTGTCGATCTTCTTGTCGCGGCGGGCGGCGAGGCGGACGTAGGAGTGTTTGATGCTCCTTGTAGTTGGCGATGTATTCCTTGAGGAAGGCCCCCGCGCCGATGTTCAGGCCCGCTCGCACTCGTGCTTCTGCCGGGCGATCCTCCTCAGCCACCGAGGGGTCGAGGTGTAGGACTGCGTCCACCTGTAGATAAGGCTGGGACGGGTGAAAGGAAGGCGCTCCAGGGGTTGGGAGTGGCGAAACTCAGTGGTTTTGGCTCTTCCGGAGCCTTCTTCGGCACCCGATGTGCCTTGGATTCCTCAGGGATTCCACTGATTTCCGGAGGAGAGACCTCCGAGGTCCCACTCCCGTGGGGGCTCATCTAGACTTGACTTCCCGCAGCCCCTTCCGGCTGCGATCCGCCAGGACTTTGTCCACCACGTTGCTGGGCTTTGAGTTCCTCCAACGTCCTCAACATGTCCTCAGCGACCTCCTCGATCGACCTCACTCGTCGGTCTTGGCCAGATCCACCACCATAGCCTCTTCCTCCGCCTTTCCCTTGGCCTTTGCCTTGGCCTTTTCCCCCGTCTCCGCCCTTCGCCTTCCAATCGGCAATCCGCTGCTCCTTGGGCTTCTTCTCGGGGGGGGCGGCGAAGTAGGCCTTCTTGTCCGCCTCACACACCTTGCACTGACGGTGGTCGTGTGCATGGTTGTTTCCCTTGCCATAACAGACCCAGCACCCGTCATGCTGAGATCTGTACTCCCGGAACGAGAGCGGCGGGTTCCCGATCCTCCTTGGCTCTTTGCCCTTCTTGGGTCCCATCTGGTTCCATTTGGACCGATCCTGCCCATGGTCCCTCACGTTGTGCGCCACAAACGCGAAAAGGGCCTGCTCGTGATCCTCCCGGGACCCGGTCCAGTGGTCTTGGCGACTTCCACTACCATTCTCCGCGGAGTTGGCCGTGTCCTCCTGGATCTCCCGATGATGGCGGTCTTCTCGGTGTCCTCGTTGTCCATGACCATGTCGATCCTGCACGTGGGCCTCGTTCTTCGCATTGAGCTTCAACTCCACCGTGATGTACTTCACGATCTCGTCCAGGCTCATGCGGGCGAAGATGACCTGCATCCTCAGTGGCTCTCCACACCTCCACTCCGCGTTGTTGAGGCGCAGCAACCTTTGCCCCATGGTGTCTCCAAATACCTCCACGTACACGGCGTTCTTCAGTCCCAACATCCGGTTGGGCTCGCCCAGGTTCCTCCTGAAGAACTCCATGATACCCGCATGGGTATCCTCCGCCGCCAGGATCCTCACCCCCACCCGCTTCTTGGCTCGCTTCTTTTCCTCGTCCTCCACCTTCTTCTTCCAGTGGCCGGGCAGGACGTCCTTCAGCAGGTGACGGATCTCGCTGGACTCGTTCCAGTCCTCAACCAGCTTGAGGCTCGGTCGGTACTTCCGCAGATACCGGTTCCATTCCCGGACCCGCAACTCACCGCGGTCCAGCGGCAGCGGGATGGACCACAAGTCCTCCAGCTTCTGGTTCGGAGCGTCCACCCGCTCCTCATCCTCCAACCACTGGAGGCAGGCCTGCTCTGTACGGATCAGTCCTTCCCGGATCTGATCCCGCAGCTCCTCCTTCAGGTCCTGCGCCAGCCAGTGTGGGAATGTCCGGCATACCCACTTGTCCCGCGGCGCTCCCCTCATCTCGCCGACGACCTCCTCGGCGAAGTCCTCCCAATCCAGGATGAAGTCATCCAGGTTGGAGGGGTTGCCATCGTAGTGGGGGATTTTGATTCCCCTGAGGTCGTCAATCCTGATGGCGTCTCCGACGTCCCCAGCCACCACTCCACCGAGACCGATACCACCTGTGACCGGAGGATGTGAGTACACTCCCCGTACATCCCTCTCCTCCATGGAGTGCGGTCCAGTTGGGCCCAAACGCATGGGGTTTGGAATGCGGGAAGGACTTGCTCCATCGGCCGTCCATATCCCCGTATTGGGGTCCTTCGCCCACAGGTTTCCGCCTGGATGGCCTCGACCATGTCCGTCGGCGCTTCCCATGGTTCGCCCCTGCATGGTCTGGCTCTGGATCTCCTCTTCCGCATAAACTGCATGGGCAGTCGTAGTGATCGGTGGATCCTGGGCGGCATGGGACATCTGTACCGTCAGGCTCCTCGGGTCCGTGGTTACGTGCCCTTCCCGCATGGACCCAGCCGGTGCCGTGTGTTCCCCGAGCATTGTGGATTCGCTGAACATGGGAACAAACGGCAGCGCACCCGGGTCAACACGCGGAGGCGCGTAGGGTGCCTCTGCCGGGCCGCCCATGGGTTTATCGGTGGCGCTCCGGAGGGTCTTAACCCGCTCCACCAGCTCTGCCGCTGCTGGCTTTGCCGGGAGCTCCGGACCCGAGCTGAGGGGCTGTCGCTCCTCTAGCCTTTTCAGGCGTCCCGACATGTCCTCCACTAGGTGGAGGAGGCTGTCCACCACTCGCTGCTGCTTCTGCAGGGCCAGCTTCAGATTCTCCCGGTACCGGTCCCGTTCCGCTCGCAGCTCCGCCATGTCTCTCTCCGCGGCCGACTGGTCATCCAGGATCCAGGCGACGTCCTCCTCTAGGCCGTCCTTCGCGTTGTCCAGGCTGTCGAGGCGATGCACGATGGCGTCCATCCCCATCTTTGGGTAGTTGCCCATGAGGAAGGACATGTGCTCGCAGTGGCACTCAGCGTGCTTTCCACCTGATCCGGCGCATCCCGCGGTTCCCGGCGCCTCGGACTCCTCCGCCATGGGTGTGTCACCCATGCTATCCCGCGTTGGCTCCGTGTGCCGGGCCACAGGCGCCGTTCTGGCTCCGGCGGGCCTCTCCAACGCCTCGGCGTCATGCTCCAGGCTGGGTTCTGGGGCCGTGTTCGCCCTTGTGGGCGGTCTGGCCGTCTCCTCCGACTCCAAAGGTTGCTCATAGGCTGTCCGATAGCCCTCGGAGTGCCCCTCGGAGTCCCACAGCCTGACCGGGCTGGGGTCCGTATCCATAGCCCCGGCATCCCCTGCCGCGGGCTTGGGTGACCCGCGCTTCCAGTAGCGCCGGGCCCGTCCTCCACTGCTGCCTGAATGGCAGGTCTGCTCCGAGTCCTCCGTGGCGGAGCGGAGGTTGCATGCCTTTCGGCAGCGACGCTCACACATGGGAACCAGGTCCTCCATGTCAAGTCCTCCTCTTCCCGGACGTCGTACTTCTCTTCGGGCTTCAACTTCCGGAGTTTGCCATGCCCCTGAGTGTCTCGGCTCATCTCTGGCTCCAATCTCCGGCGTGGTCTCCACCGAGTCCACAATACGCAGCCGGGGCGTACTTGGGCAGGGCTCATAGGGGCCCAAGTCCCCGGGTCGGCGGTAGGTAGGGGCAGCAGTTACGCCTCTGCTGCCATAAAGAAGGTCCCTACCAGGACCGGCCCCTGCTGTGCCCCTTCCGCCTGTCACCCCTGCTGACTTGCTCCTGATCAGCGATTGCATTCCTCAAAATCCAGGGTCCAAAATTCCAAAAATATAGAAAACAAAATACTCCTGCAACCCTGAACAGCAACCAGATCCCACAAATACAGCAATAACCCGATCCACAATCCAATTCACACTGCGGGCTTCCGTTCAGCACACCGGTCGTCCCACGGTGGCAGGCATTTACAAGAATTGCACCAAAGAAGAAAGCCCTGAAATTGGCATATTAACACAAATAAAGCACAGTTGGGGAAAGATGGAAACGTACACAATCACAGCCATAGACCCCTCATTCCCTGGAATCAAGACCTTCCCTTGACTCACCAACATGATGCCCTGAACCCAGTCAAATAGGATGGCTAAATGCCATGTGTCAAAAGTCACTACACAAACCCCAAAAAAGGGTTTTCTCTCCCAAGCCTGTGAATCCTAGCCCAATGGGGGAGGTGGCGTGTCATGGCCTAGAGTGGCACTCAGGACCAAGCCCTACCCTGACATATACTTGGTTGGACTTGGGGTCGAATGGGCTTAGAGATATGCCCCATGAGTTTGAACTCATAACATGCCAAAAATTGGCAATTCACACCATATTGGCCATATATCAAATGTATGCTCAAAATTGAAGTTACCACTTATCCGAAGGCTCAAAGCATGCATGGAATCGAAGTCTAGTATTCATGGAGGATAGAGACCAAAAGTTAATTCCCATGTACATCCCCACTTTACCCTCCAAACCCCTTCGGATATGGGCGCCACGCACTGCCCAACTCAGCCCATGATCTTGAGACCAATTCTTGTAATCCTTTGTGTGCCAAGCCAAATGGAGTACGTGATCCGGCATATGGTGGTGTTCAACTCCAAAGCATATGACAACATATGAACAACATACCATGGTTCGACTCTCCATAGGGTTCTTGCTGTTTGCCGACCAGGTAAGTACACAAAACGCAAAAATGAGCAAACATTGAGGTCAAAAACATGAAAATATGTCCAAATACAAAGTTGTCATGATAGTATATCTCTATGCTCACCCATGATATCCGCGCATGGTTGAATATACAAATGATTGGAACCAATTGCGAACAATTCCCCCACTTGGATCCCCAATCGGGCGCATGGAGATACCTTCGCCACTCATGTCTACATGCCCCATGAAAATGGGAATGCACTCATGGATCTCTTTGCCAAACATACCATGAGCAATACATACGCGGTAGACTTAGTCTGGCGCTTTGAATTCCACAATTGGGACATGGGCAAGGCCCTCGTCACGTGTGGCTCCCCATCTCTTCGGCCACACGAAGATATATAACATGGGCGTGAGCATATCGAAGCACATACCATGCATATAACACATACCCTCCAAAAGTGGCTCCCACCATGATATGCCATGCCCCTCCATGGACATATCTTCACGTTAAAGATACGTAGGAACCCAAGGAAAGTTTCTATGCAACAATAACACTCATGCGGTACACTCGAAGGTCGCAATTAAAAATTCGGTTGCATGGCCCAAGAGTTGTAAACCACTTTCTACCCTCTTGGCCATTACCCCTTGCTACACCGGGCATGTGTACACACCAAAGGCGTTTGATGCTTTCTAAATTAAGTTGAGACCAAGGCGGTTCCAACCCAATTCTCGATATTGATATTCCTCGCCGTGAGCCGGAGATATGATTCTTTAAAGTGGTCTCACGAATCACTTTTGTTTCGACTATAACTCCAAGCAAGATGAAGGGGATAACAAAAGGAAGGTTGATTCGTGATCGGGGGAAAATGTATGACCACTCGAGATTCATCATATCAAGTGCGGCGATGTCGAAGTCGAAAATCCGATTCTGAAGGTCTGAAAAAATCGGATTAATTTTGCGATTGTATAATATGAAAAATGCGGAAGCAACGAACCCTTTACTGATGAAATCTGACCCTTCATCGGGGTTTCCGCCAAAATATCTGTAAATAACAGTTAATCAATCGGTTACCGCAAAATCGCGAGCCAACTGACAGTCGCCGATACATTGACTATCAGAACGGAAGGCTGAAAAATTACGGAAACATTATGATAAAAAAACCCTGTTGATTCCTGATATTCTGATATATAAATCTCAGCTGGCGGCGCCTCGGTACTGAATATGGCCGCTCATAGCCGGAATGGCCAAACCTATCACACTATCACGTCAGGTTAGGTCAGGTGGAATGGAGAGTGTGATATCAGCCAATGGCGGCTTGCCGGCACATAGATACACACCCCAAGTGACCCAAAGATGGCCACGGGGGTCCGAACCGGCTTCACCACATCCACATGGGATTGGCCAGTTAGCAAAAGAAACTCAGCAAATTCTTCAGCCCATTCATTCAGATTTTTAGGGTCGACCTCCGGCAATTCTACCTGGATGTTCGCCTGGGCAATAGGTCTGCCACTCTTCCCACCCCCTGGGTTTAGGCCTGAAGGGGGAGTAGATACGCCGGCAAGGGATGCCAGGGCTGAGAGCCCTCTTTTCTCAGTCTCAGTCACAGGTACGTCCTGTAATTCAGCAATTGGGACTGTCCTAGCGCGAGTATGAGAAGGGCCGGGGCAAGTAACCTTGGGTAGCAACCTGGACACCCTTGTACCTTTGAGAACATCAGCCAACGTGCTCAATCCGGGTGAAGGTGAGAGTAGTGCTGGCTTGGGTAAGGGTTCGGTGATACCCAATTTTGCCTTGACAGCCTCTGACAGAGCTGTCACACTTAGGCGGCTCAAGTTGCATGGTCAAAATGCGTCCAAAACTGCCTCTCCACGGCACTGCGAAAAAATAGTCCTTTTGGGGGGGACGTAAAACGCAAGAACCAAAAATCCCGTGAAAAGCAATTAACTGGTCCATTTTCCTTTATTTTCAACAAAACCGACTGCCAGGGAAAATGATTTATTTTCACCAAAATGAACTTCTTTTTTGGGAAAACCAAGACTTTTTGTTTCCTCTACCATTTATGCTTTGCAATAAAAACACCCGTGAGCTTTCAATCTTTTGGAAAACCAGTTTTCGAAAACCATGTTGCACGCAGCACCACAAGAAGCATTTTTTGGTACCACTTTTTTTCGCGAGGCCTCGCGCAAACACCAACACAACAGCGCAATAAAATGCATCACAGACAAAAATGTGCCGCACAAGGTGACAGCATAAAGGTCGTCGAAGAGGAAAGCATAGCTTGAGCCCTCGCGCATAATGTGTCAGAACAAGCGAAAAATTACTTTTTCTTCGGAACAGTTTGCATCTTAGAAACCATAGCCTTAGCAACCGACGTGTTACCCTTAGGAGGTGGCTTTGCGGGCACGCTTCTTGGTTGGGACTGACGGCCTGGCTGCTTGAATGGAGCTCGGGCCCCGGTTTCCTCGGACATCGGCTTTGCTGCCACTTTCTTCGCTGCCTTACCCTGGGAGACCTGCGCTTCCTCCTCCTCATCTTCCTCGCTCTCCTCCTCTTCATCCCCATCGCTCTCGTCGGATTCTGCACCGGTAACCGACTTCGCTGCCTGACGCTTGGAGGCAGTCTTCTTCTTTTTGGGGGCTGGTTCCCCACCAGTAAACTTCCGCTTTGCAGGGGCCAGTGCTTCTGCAGCCTGACCTTTCTCAACATTCTCTTCCTCCTTCAGCGACAACGCCTCATAACCAACCTTGTCATCGCAAACCCATAGGGGAATACCACGGTTTGCCCAGTTGGCTTGCTGGTCCCAATCACCAGACGCGTGCAGTTTCGACTCTTGTGTCAATACATGGTTCAACTGAGTCTGCACCCTGTTGACCCAATCGGAGAGATTGTCGGAGGTAACACCAAGAAGGTACATGCGAGAATCCAGCTCAACGGACGCGATCTTGCACACCAGATCCGGCTGATGATCAATGAACACAAACGCAGGCTTGAAGGTCTTATCCTGCTTCAGGTGAAAGAGGTGAGTGTCGAAATACCACATAACCGTCGTTATCGGAAGGTGACCCCCTAAATTCAACAGGATCCATCTCCTCTACTTGAGGAGGTCCAAACGTCAGATAATTCGGAATCTGCAATGAGGGAGAAGTTATTGCGCGAGGCCTCGCGCAAAGAGCGAACGTAATGAGGGAATTATACCTTTCTCGACCAGCTATCCGGTGACGCAATCAGCAACCAGCGAACGTCAAACGTTGTAAGATCCCCTGCAGGCTTCGGTTTGACTGGCCAACTGAAGATGGGAATAAGCAACATGTGGCCAATGCGCGGCGCGTTGAAATCATCGTTGAGACGCCTCTCTGTTTCCGTTTCCAGCACGTTGAACATGTTGTCAGCAACAATTTTGGAGCCGCAGATAAGGGTATCGGCACGCGCCATCTCTTCATACAGCCAGGCTGGGCACATCGTCTCAGGAGCAAGATGTTGAAATATGTCGCCGTTGATGATAATCAGGTTCTTGTCAATCTCCATGAACCGCTTCGGGGGTTCGGTGGTCAACACTGCAATTCGGGTCGCCTTGACTGTGATAGTACTTGACGATGATGGATCCTGCTGTTCCACTGTCTTGAAGTCACCAGTAACGCCAGCAGGTGGGGGGACCACATGGCTCTTGGTAGGCTCTTGACCCAGGAGTTTTTGGACGTTGAGGATTTTCAGGGGGGCGGGTTTGCCTTTCTCTGCCACTTCCCACAGTGGTGCGCGAATCATGGATTTCTATGCCGGCCATGGACCGCGACTTTTGCCTTCAGACTCACGCCAATAGCCCCATGTACCAAGAGTCACCTTCAGGGCAGGCCTTCCAAGTGCAGCAACCTCTTTGCGGGTCCGCATGTCTTTGGCTAAAGAACAGAAATGGAGAAAGTGCGGCGCACTGATGCAGAAATGTAACCCAAGTCGCGTCGATGGTACACACCTGTCTCAGGTCGAACGTACTGGCCGTTCTGCGGGTGGTCCAGATGCATTGAGACCCACTGCTCAAGGATGATGTCGTCAAACGAATTCTGCAAGGATTTAAGGGTTGTTTTTTCTTCCTGCATCACTTCTGCCACTTTGTTGTAGAACTCCGGCAACAGGATCCCGTCTAGTTTCTTCAGCGCGTTCTTCGTGACTTTCTCCCCTTTGTCGTGGAACTTCTGCAGACCTTTCACAGCTTCCGGACCAGCATAGTAGGCAAACGTCATAAAATCTTTCCACAATTCATACGTTTTGTCCTGAAAGTGACAACGTTATGCGCGAGGCCTCGCGCAACGAAGAGCGCCGAAACAACGATTAATGAACATACGAATTGACCAGGTTGCTTCAGTTCAGCGGTTGGAACCAGGGCACTCATCTGCACAGCATCCACAATGGCGATTTTGAGATTGCTGTACGTGTCAGGTAGGCCTCGCCGCCGCTGATCTTCAACACATCGAATGAGGTTATCTGCTGCCTCATACAGCGGAATTGGCTCAACGTCTTGTGCGCTTCCTTGTGCCTGTCTCCCCAGCTTTGCACCGAAGGCCCACGGTGTCGTAGGCTTTAGAATATCGGCGATGCATGTAGTATGCCACTGCTGCAGATCCAGACACGCGCTGCGTCGCTTCTCCCGAATTTTCGCAACCGCTTCCACGCTGTGCTGTCCAGATACACACCAATATACGCGATCTGCAAATATGAGACACGTCTTTGCGCGAGGGCTCGCGCAACGAGAAGAGCGAAAAGTCGGTTGGTAACATACTATTATCTTCCCAGAGAACGACGTGTAATGGGCCTGTTGGCGGTGCTGCTTCGAGTGACTCAATACGCTTCTGCAGTAACTTCGCATCTCTCCGTCTGATCTGCCCCTTTGTCTTCTCCTGGTCGATTCTCACGTTGTCCAGCTCAACCTCCACCTGCCTCCTGTCCGGCTTCGGGTGGTCCTCGATGTCAGTACCCAAGGTTAAGACAGGATCTGGTGTTTCCTTCTTCTTACGCCCCTTCTTTGGTGTTCCAGCCTCCGATCCTGAGGTCCCAGGGTCATAGTCGGTATCTTCTCGTTCCTCGGCTGTTTTTTGGGCGGGGCTTGCCATTCTGCGATAAGAAGAAAGCCTGTATTGAAGGAAACATAACATTAAAAATGGGTAAAATCCTCGTCGATAATGCATATGTGGGGTGCTTTTAGCGAATACGAGTACAGTATGGTTGAGAATGCAAAACTGAAGGGGCACGCCACTGTTTTTGACTGACAACCTTGTGCGAGGCCTCGCGCAAGAGAGGGGGTGTACTAACCTGTTGTTTCATGCTGTTTGCGCGAGGCCTCGCGCATCACTGCATGTTCTCCAACCTTCTTCGAACGTTTCGCAGCGTGTCGGCCTCTCTCTGTTCCTCCGACACACTGCGTTGGGGGATCAGCTCCGACAGTTTTCGCTTAAAACCAGCCTTAAGCGGCCCCTGCTGCGTTAGCACCAACAACACAGACACAAGGACTTGTTTGTAGTGGTTAGAACCCTTTGGAATTAGAAGAGACGGTGGAAAGTTAGGTACACCCCTGGACGGCCAGTGCGCCTGAATTGCACAAGTAGGCTCAGGACACCACCTAACCCAAGGCACATATACACGCTCTGCGTTCAAGTAAGCAGTTAACCGCTGACGCACGGAATTGACAAAGGAATTGGGGATTCTACACACGTTCACCCTGTGACCTTCTTTGCGGATAGTGATGATCTGATACAGATCGTCCACATCTTCAATGGTTACTGCACCTCTGTTCTGGCCCTTCTTTGTCACAAGGCTGGAAAGCAGACTTTCGCAAAATTCCTCGGCAAAAGCTTGTCCAGGCATGGCTGTGTGCCACGCAGTGTGGCACAATAGCGCAGTTGCAACAGTGCGTTCGCATTTTAAAAGTGTGTCCCCCATGTTCAAACGGTCTAACAGACACATAACAATCTGCAATCCCTCAGAAGCAAAAACACCCGTGTTGGCCGTCTCCCCAGCCCAATTGCACTGCCTAACGAGGTGTCCCAGGTACAGTAACATGGGACAGTATTGTGTTAACAGAACCTGCATGGCCTTACACACAGCGTAACGAAGGCGACTTCGCCGATTTGCAGGACGTGCCAGCTCAAGGGAACGACAATTTCGGTTAAGGCGCCGTATGTGGGGGCCCATACCCAACAGCAGTGCACCAACGGTTATCTCCATTGTGATCAGCTTGGGAAAACAGGGGACTGTGTCACCGCTGCGCAACAAACCCTTACGGAAAAAAGTCGCAATCGGCCAAAATGAGCGAAACGTTTGTGTAACGCAAAATTTGTACGCGTGCCAGAAACCATATAATATAGGGTGTGAACGCAAAAAAAGCCGGACGTTCCAACCCGTTGTTTTTTCAACGTACATCATCTTACAAATGCGGTAATGGATGTTCTCATCACATAAGACAGGGACAACTGGTCGGCTGTGCTGCGCCAAGTCCCTAGTAAATTGCAGTAGGTTAAGAAGCGATAGGTTGCCGCTTACCTTTTCTTTGCTTAGACAAAGGGGTCGCCAATGTGGTCTCTTGGCAGGTACAGGGCGAATAATGTCAAGCGGTGCCCTAATGTTTCGCACAACAGGTCGCGTGCTTGCAAATCCTAGATCGTGCAGGATACGTGCAAACGTTCCCTCGGTGTTTCCCAGCATGCGTGCAACAATAGGAACACGCCGTTCAAGGTCTTCCAGGCTAGGATGACCATGCCAGTAGCGCGGTGCATCTTTGAGTAGCAACACGGCCAACGCTGTTGCGTGCAGGCTTTTGTCGTTCTTGTCCGAATTTGTGGTAAACTGTTTGTTGTACCAGTTGTCCATCCACAACACAACCAACTGTTGGTAAATTTTGTCCCATGTAGTCTGTAACCTGACTGCGGGCTTCTCCTTCAGCGAAGGTGCGCTGTATCGCGCCAGACCTGACCTTGCTAAAATGCGACGCTGCGCCCTACTTCCCTCTACCGCAACAACTGACTTTGGTTTTCCCTGGTATGGAACTGCGCGGTGGCGCATCAGCAAATAGAGGCGCCAGGCCTCCTCTATCAAAACACCAACCCATCTCTTCCCTTCTGTCGCAATCGCCTTTTCAACGCTGCAACGCGTCCGTTCATTTTTGCGCAGACGCGGAAAAAGAACAAACAACAATCGCGCGCCCTCGTCCCCCTGCTTTAGCCCTTCCCACAGTTCTTCTGCCGTGTGGTACGGCGGTTCCTCTGAGCAGACATCGCGGAAAACTCCGGATGCTGCGGCCACTGTCTTCTCAACGTCCACCTCTTTTCGCAGGGGCATCGTTGCTGTAAAGAATAATTGCGTAACTGTGTCTGCGTAAAAATCGCTATTTGACAAACTTTCTTGATTTCAAACATCAACCTGTCACTCAGTTTTCGCGCGACCGATTACTCTGTGATTCGCTTGTCGCATGCACCATTTTCGGTTACCTGTAACTGTCTGGTGATCCCACATTTCACTACTTAATCCTGATTGTGGTACCCAGCTGCGGCGCGCTTCCATCGCTGTTGGGCAGTGAAGTCAGCGGTGACCACAGTATGAAAACCGGAGATGCCGGCGGGACCTGTATGGGCGCCCATGCAGCAGCGCCGCATCAAGGGAACGTACATGCTGGGTAGTTGGTGGATCTGTCCAATTTTGCTTTTTATGAACGCTTGTGACCTCCATTGCGCAAGGCCTCGCGCCATGATCACCGAAGTTTTAATGTTTTTCATGCGCCGTTCCATGCGCGAGGCCTCGCGCTTGAAACTGCAGTTTGTTCCGGAACATTTATACTTTTCAAGATTCTTGGGTACACCATTGCTGCAGTTTATTCGTTAATAGATCTACCTCTATCACGCAATCCTGATAATGGTACTAAGTTACGTGTATAAATACGACAGGGTTCCATTTTTCGACAACCTGCCTAATGCGTCGTGCTGTAGCACATTAATCTGACGCAAATGAACGTGTTTGCGCGAGGCCTCGCGCAAAGAATGGTCACCAAACAATACTATTCCCTGTCTCGCCCATGGGACATATCATTCTTATAGAAATATTTAATCCGCCATACTTGTTTGCGACGCTTTTATAATATCCAGCAACACAACTATTTTTCGCTGCCTTTGGAAACCTGTCATTTTCCTAGTTAGATCTGGCACCCTCCTCAACAACAGCAAAGTAATGGGCTCATAGTATTGTAGTCTTCCAGCTTAGTCCATAGCAAAAAAGGGACTATGAAACACAATCATTATTTACACTCATGTTCACTCCTTACCTCTCTTCCACTCTCACCATACAAATTTGCCTCTTGTAGTAAAACTCACCTAGTTAGGACTTACCTAGGAAGCACCACGTGCTCCCTGTTGTCGCCGCCAGGCGCCTCTCCTCTATCTATCTCTCTTCTCTCCTCTTGTGTTTGGGGCTTGGCTTAGGCCTAGGTATACTCTTGGGATCCCCCAATACATGAAACATGCTTGGGACCCACCGAATAGGCATTAAAATACATGTAGAAGTAGGGACAACCATGGAAAAGGGTTGTAGAGTATATAGAGGTCTCTTAGGGGCCTTAGACTCCTTCGAAGGTAGTATGTGTGGTATCACTCACAAAATGAGTCGATCATGCATGACATGCATGACAATCCATGATGTCAAAAATGTGATCATCCAAATTCAAAGAGTTATGAAAAATGACTAGTATAACCTTCTTAGGAACCCATAAGAGTGGGGTTGTGGTTGTGTTAGTTCTGAGCGAAAGTGAAGTTTTGGGTTGGAATGTGAAAAACACATGCTAGGGCGCCAGCATGTCATGACACATGATGCATGACACATGACACATGATGCATGATGAATGATGATGATGATGAATGATGATGATTGATCTGAATCTGCTCTGAGTTCAAATAAAGTACACTCTGAGTTCAAAATATATACTCCATGGGGCTCAATCTCACTCCCCCCCCGACTGAAGCCCTGGAATTCAGGAGTAAATACTCAGAAAAATAGGCTGAAAAATGATATTGTGGCCATAATCATATGCAGTACTGTGAAATCTCTTAGCATTTACTATTAACTCCAGAACTGGACTACCTTCAATACCAAGTATGATCACTGCACCTCAGTACCACATTAAAGAATGAGTGGAATGACTTCGGAAAGCATACATGTGAGTTACCTTTCTTACTATACCACTCTGTTACCACAGCACAATAGGTGATTAGTTTGGAGCTAAAAATGCAAATACCAGAAGTTCCAGAAACATTGTGCTCAAAGTGATATATAAAGCATGGACAAGGCGTAGGAATCCTTAGAGAAGCCTTATATAACAAATGCAGATACCGATTTTTGAAATCAACTTGAAATCGGCAATGAATAACGCTTGAAAAAAAACTTCAAAATGAACCGTAGCTGAGCTTCTAACTCGCCAGGAATCAAAACTTGAAAAAACATTTGGACACCTGAAAAGCGCAAAGTGTAGCGCTCGGAGTTTGGCGACTCCCGTAACAGCGCGCGTCCGCCGTGCGGGACTGGGGGCGAAGCCTCCAAAGTCCAAAAACTTTTGAACTTTTGTTAAAAAGTGCTTCTGAAGCTGCAAAAAGCGCAGTTTTGTAAAACAAAGAATTTGGAAAACAACGAGCAGCGAAAAACGCGATTTTATAAAGTGAGGCTTACAGACAGGCGAAAACTTTTGCGCGGGGAGGGTGCACAGTACAGCCATAGGGTAACTGTACGTTTTGCGCGCATCAATTCACCACTCTGCGTTTAATAGGCGAGTTTGAACATCAGCCACACAATGCTCAACAGAAATGGTTAGAGCTTGCACAACACGCGTAGCGTGTTTTTACCTTGCTTTGCCGTCTTTTGCACGCTCTTGGTGCCTCGCAAGGTTTGGCTTGGGCTGGCATTCAGGCAGGATTCAGGAGGGAAACAGGCCGTCACGCATGCAAATTAGCAGCGTACGCCGCGTCGTGCACACGTAGAAACTCCGAATCCAAGTAGGATACAGGGTAGAACCGTCACAAGGGACACATTCATGGTTTGGGAGGTAGGGAGAACCTTCCTTGCTCGCTCTGCAGGACAGCTTGCATGCACAGCGGAGGCGCCGCTACATGCGCCACTGTCCCTGTTGTGGTGGTTTGGTGGTGTTATGGCTGAATGCTTCGTGACTCTTTCAGTGCATGCATATGCTCACGTGCAGGCACCTAAAACACTCATATGTTTCACCGTGCCGCTCACACATGCAGCGTGTGTTAGAGAGTGTAGGACCGTGGGAACTCAAACTAACCAATGAAACTCTGGGGTGAGATTCCCGACTTGCAAGTTGCGCGGTTTGAGTTCTCCGAGTGTGGGAGGAGTGTGGAGTGGAGAGTGGGATGTGGGTTGGAGGCGTTAGCAAGGGGCGCTCCTGCAAGGGGCTACTCCTTTGTAGAGCGTTCAGTTCAGCGTGTGGGAGACTGGGAAGGCAGGGGATTGGAATGGGCAAGGGCGTTCGCGTTGGTCAGCGTACGCTGGCCCTTGTTCCCACTCCCATTCTGATCCCTGACGGTTTTTTCCTGGTCTCCCCGTGTGTGACCCTCTCTCTTTTTCTTTTGGGTAGCCCCAAGGTAGAGACCCTGAGGTAGATTCACACACATGCTCGCCCTGCACCGCACATCCACGCACAGCACTGCACACACATACTCAACACAACACACTTTTGCGCGCCATTCACTCACTCTGCACGGATCACGTTGAGCTTCGGTTCCGTGTCCACACTTGCACGGGTGTCATCGGACCGGAGGCGAGATGCACCCAAAGCGTTCACTGTTTGTTCAGGGATGCTTGGTGTTAGCTACAACTTGACTTGCCTTGGCGTGGGCGTGTGTGTGGGAAGTTGTAGGATCAGGGTGTCCTGCGGTGTAGGATCAGGCGTTAGCGTCTTTGACGGTGGGTGCCCAAGGCGGGGAGGTTTGCAGCCAAGGGGGTAGCCCTGGTCGTGGTTGGGCGGCCCATGCAAACTCTGCTCGTCCGGCAGCCCACCCAGTTCCTGGGGGAGGTCCCATCCCTGGGGAACACCAACCCTGCCCCTCCGGTGGTGGATGCTTGACTGTTCCAAAATGGAACCAGGTGTTCACCACCCGTAAGAATCGGCTTGCTTAGCAGTAGTGTTTCACTTCTCTCCTAGGCAACACACTTCAGTTGGGGCTGTTGACACTCACACGCGCGCCAGTTACACACCGCTCATCTCTCTCCCTCCCTAGATTGGTGAAACCTGTCCCCCAGCCTCGGAGTTCCCTTGGAAATCCACGACAACTCCCAGGCTAGTGAGTGTGAACTCACTGCTCAGTGAAACAGGGCCTTAGGACCATAGATGCACCGTTTTCACAGGTGCTATGAAACAGGAGGGAGTAGTCTCACCTCCCAGCACGCTTGCGGGCCTGATTTTGGGCTGACTGCAGAATGTCACGCAAATCCTGAGATTTGCAGTAATCAGCAAAAACCTCGTTGACGTTACCGTCATCGAGTATGAAAGCCGTCACTGGCTCCCAGGTACAGTCAGAGAGAGAATAGCCAGACCACTTTGTATAGAATCTCCAACCACGTTTGTAGGTGTGGCGGAGGATTCTATCAACAAAGTAGTAGTCTTGCCTTTTCATCTCTGATTCAGTAAACGTAATGGGTTCACTAGCGCTTATTCTTTTGGGTCTAGCCCCTACGGCCGTAGGTGTAGGTACAGTAGGTCTAGAGAGAGAGATGTCCCTTTCGGGCATCCGTAGTGAACCGTCATCCTCCATAGGCGGCAGTTCTTCATCCTCATCCATAGGATCCGCGGCCAAATCTTCGGCTGCAGCTTCCAGGCTTTCTTGTAGATCTTCTTCCCAGTTGTAGAGGTCGTCTAGCACGTCATAGTGCTTAACCTGTGGGTAACCCACTTCAACCAGACCTCCGTACTTAGGATGAGTTTTGATACACACGGATCCTTCAGCTACATCCGTGACCAGAAATGGTCCGAAGTAAGGGCTGTCCAGCGTGTTACGAGGCCATGCCTTGAATCTTGTGTGATGTACCAGAACCCAGTCACCAATTTGGTAGATAGCTTCTTTTCTTTTGCGGTTCTTGGTACGATTCTCCTTGCTTCTTTTCTTTTCCAGTAGTGATCGGTATAGATCGGCGATCCGTTTTTGCTCGGTGAGCCATTCATCAACTTTAGGGTTTCCTTCGCTCGCGCAGGGGAATTCGAAGTTGAAACCTGGCCTCCCTAGGAACAGTTCCGTAGGGGTGAAACCAGTCCTGCTACTCACTTGATTATTCATCAAGTAGATAGCATATGGGACTAGTTTTAGCTAGTTTCGGTTCTCTTCGTTCAGCATCAGATTCCTCATGACTGTTTTGAAACAGCCGATTTGGCGTTCGCATAGAGGATTCTTTGTTCGTAGGTAAGGAGTTCCGAACTGGACTTCCGTACCCATGGCTCTAATGACGTTTCGGTACCAACCAGTAGGGCTGGTAAACCGGATGTCTTGATCGCTATGGATAATCTTGGGTAATCGGTAGACTTGTACCCATCCTTCGAAAATCTCTTTCAATACTCCTTCACCATCCACCTTCTTAGTAAGGGGAAACACTCGGCTGTAGCGACTGAGTCCATCCGTCACCAGGAGGGCGAAGTCATGACCAGCGAATCTAGGTAACTCCATAAAATCCACGTAGAGGATGGAGATCATTTGGTTCGGAATCGGGAGATTCCTTACCTCACCACGATCCGCTGCAGTGTTAGCTTTAGCCTTAGTGCAGGGACACTCAGCGATGATCTTAGATAAAATCTTCTTGAGAGATGCATCGCTACTCTTAGCGAAGAAATACTTCTGGAAGAACCAAAGAGTTCTCTCCACCCCAGGGTGACCATCCGTTTGGTGTGCCCATTCCAACATAGTTTCTTCGTAGTCTTTGGGAACACAAATGAGGTCTTCCCTGTATAGGTGAGTTGACGTGCGGGACCATTCTACTCCATCCAAAATCTTTGAGCTCCCGATCGTCAACTGGTCCAAGACGTCCGAGTAATCGGCCGTCAGGTCTTTCATACTCCAGGACATGAGTTTTTCTTTCCTCGTAAAGAGATCGAGATGTTGATCCATCTTGGCGAAAGCTTCCTGGGCCATCATCTCGGTGTCTGCCCCTACCAGGGAATCAAAACAATTCCGTGATAGATAATCACAGAGTTCGTTTTTAATTCCCCGGATGTGGAATGTAGCGAGTCGTAGTTGGCTCAGGTAGACCCACCACCGTCGTAGACGTTTTCCATCCGGCGGTGGTCTTTCCATAAAGTACTTCACGGAATCCTGATCACATGGCCACGTGATGGGATTGGTACCCAGGATCCTGTGTTGACTAGCCAACACTAGAACTCCAGCTAACAGCTCCTGCTCGTAGGTGTGATAGTGTGAGCGGGCTGCATTCCACTTCCAATTCCAGTGGCCAAGTGGAACTAGGCGCCATTCTTGGGAGTCACAGTCAGACTTCATGAATGCTTCTCTTGTGACACCTTGAACTCTTAGGCGATAATCAATGTCTTTACATTTTTACTTTTTTGGGAAAACCAAGACTTTTTGTTTCCTCTACCATTTATGCTTTGCAATAAAAACACCCGTGAGCTTTCAATCTTTTGGAAAACCAGTTTTCGAAAACCATGTTGCACGCAGCACCACAAGAAGCATTTTTTGGTACCACTTTTTTCGCGAGGCCTCGCGCAAACACCAACACAACAGCGCAATAAAATGCATCACAGACAAAAATGTGCCGCACAAGGTGACAGCATAAAGGTCGTCGAAGAGGAAAGCATAGCTCGAGCCCTCGCGCATAATATGTCAGAACAAGCGAAAAATTACTTTTTCTTCGGAACAGTTTGCATCTTAGAAACCATAGCCTTAGCAACCGACGTGTTACCCTTAGGAGGTGGCTTTGCGGGCACGCTTCTTGGTTGGGACTGACGGCCTGGCTGCTTGAATGGAGCTCGGGCCCCGGTTTCCTCGGACATCGGCTTCGCTGCCACTTTCTTCGCTGCCTTACCCTGGGAGACCTGCGCTTCCTCCTCCTCTTCTTCCTCGCTCTCCTCCTCTTCATCCCAATCGCTCTCGTCGGATTCTGCACCGGTAACCGACTTCGCTGCCTGACACTTGGAGGCAGTCTTCTTCTTTTTGGGGGCTGGTTCCCCACCAGTAAACTTCCGCTTTGCAGGGGCCAGTGCTTCTGCAGCCTGACCTTTCTCAACAGTCTCTTCCTCCTTCAGCGACAACGCCTCATAACCAACCTTGTCATCGCAAACCCATAGGGGAATACCACGGTTTGCCCAGTTGGCTTGCTGGTCCCAATCACCAGACGCGTGCAGTTTCGACTCTTGTGTCAATACATGGTTCAACTGAGTCTGCACCCTGTTGACCCAATCGGAGAGATTGTCGGAGGTAACACCAAGAAGGTACATGCGAGAATCCAGCTCAACGGACGCGATCTTGCACACCAGATCCGGCTGATGATCAATGAACACAAACGCAGGCTTGAAGGTCTTATCCTGCTTCAGGTGAAAGAGGTGAGTGTCGAAATACCACATAACCGTCGTTATCGGAAGGTGACCCCCTAAATTCAACAGGATCCATCTCCTCTACTTGAGGAGGTCCAAACGTCAGATAGTTCGGAATCTGCAATGAGGGAGAAGTTATTGCGCGAGGCCTCGCGCAAAGAGCGAACGTAATGAGGGAATTATACCTTTGTCGACCAGCTATCCGGTGACGCAATCAGCAACCAGCGAACGTCAAACGTTGTAAGATCCCCTGCAGGCTTCGGTTTGACTGGCCAACTGAAGATGGGAATAAGCAACATGTGGCCAATGCGCGGCGCGTTGAAATCATCGTTGAGACGCCTCTCTGTTTCCAGCACGTTGAACATGTTGTCAGCAACAATTTTGGAGCCGCAGATAAGGGTATCGGCACGCGCCATCTCTTCATACAGCCAGGCTGGGCACATCGTCTCAGGAGCAAGATGTTGAAATATGTCGCCGTTGATGATAATCAGGTTCTTGTCAATCTCCATGAACCGCTTCGGGGGTTCGGTGGTCAACGCTGCAATTCGGGTCGCCTTGACTGTGATAGTACTTGACGATGATGGATCCTGCTGTTCCACTGTCTTGAAGTCACCAGTAACGCCAGCAGGTGGGGGGACCACATGGCTCTTGGTAGGCTCTTGACCCAGGAGTTTTTGGACGTTGAGGATTTTCAGGGGGGCGGGTTTGCCTTTCTCTGCCACTTCCAACAGTGGTGCGCGAATCATGGATTTCTATGCCGGCCATGGACCGCGACTTTTGCCTTCAGACTCACGCCAATAGCCCCATGTACCAAGAGTCACCTTCAGGGCAGGCCTTCCAAGTGCAGCAACCTCTTTGCGGGTCCGCATGTCTTTGGCTAAAGAACAGAAATGGAGAAAGTGCGGCGCACTGATGCAGAAATGTAACCCAAGTCTCGTCGATGGTACACACCTTTCTCAGGTCGAACGTACTGGCCGTTCTGCGGGTGGTCCAGATGCATTGAGACCCACTGCTCAAGGATGATGTCGTCAAACGAATTCTGCAAGGATTTAAGGGTTGTTTTTTCTTCCTGCATCACTTCTGCCACTTTGTTGTAGAACTCCGGCAACAGGATCCCGTCTAGTTTCTTCAGCGCGTTCCTCGTGACTTTCTCCCCTTTGTCGTGGAACTTCTGCAGACCTTTCACAGCTTCCGGACCAGCATAGTAGGCAAACGTCATAAAATCTTTCCACAATTCATACGTTTTGTCCTGAAAGTGACAACGTTATGCGCGAGGCCTCGCGCAACGAAGAGCGCCGAAACAACGATTAATGAACATACGAATTGACCAGGTTGCTTCAGTTCAGCGGTTGGAACCAGGGCACTCATCTGCACAGCATCCACAATGGCGATTTTGAGATTGCTGTACGTGTCAGGTAGGCCTCGCCGCCGCTGATCTTCAACACATCGAATGAGGTTATCTGCTGCCTCATACAGCGGAATTGGCTCAACGTCTTGTGCGCTTCCTTGTGCCTGTCTCCCCAGCTTTGCACCGAAGGCCCACGGTGTCGTAGGCTTTAGAATATCGGCGATGCATGTAGTATGCCACTGCTGCAGATCCAGACACGCGCTGCGTCGCTTCTCCCGAATCTTCGCAACCGCTTCCACGCTGTGCTGTCCAGATACACACCAATATACGCGATCTGCAAATATGAGACACGTCTTTGCGCAAGGGCTCGCGCAACGAGAAGAGCGAAAAGTCGGTTGGTAACATACTATTATCTTCCCAGAGAACAATGTGTAATGGGCCTGTTGGCGGTGCTGCTTCGAGTGACTCAATACGCTTCTGCAGTAACTTCGCATCTCTCCGTCTGATCTGCCCCTTTGTCTTCTCCTGGTCGATTCTCACGTTGTCCAGCTCAACCTCCACCTGCCTCCTGTCCGGCTTCAGGTGGTCCTCGATGTCAGTACCCAAGGTTAAGACAGGATCTGGTGTTTCCTTCTTCTTACGCCCCTTCTTTGGTGTTCCAGCCTCCGATCCTGAGGTCCCAGGGTCATAGTCGGTATCTTTTCGTTCCTCGGCTGTTTTTTGGGCGGGGCTTGCCATTCTGCGATAAGAAGAAAGCCTGTATTGAAGGAAACATAACATTAAAAATGGGTAAAATCCTCGTCGATAATGCATATGTGGGGTGCTTTTAGCGAATACGAGTACAGTATGGTTGAGAATGCAAAACTGAAGGGGCACGCCACTGTTTTTGACTGACAACCTTGCGCGAGGCCTCGCGCAAGAGAGGGGGTGTACTAACCTGTTGTTTCATGCTGTTTGCGCGAGGCCTCGCGCATCACTGCATGTTCTCCAACCTTCTTCGAACGTTTCGCAGCGTGTCGGCCTCTCTCTGTTCCTCCAACACACTGCGTTGGGGGATCAGCTCCGACAGTTTTCGCTTAAAACCAGCCTTAAGCGGCCCCTGCTGCGTTAGCACCAACAACACAGACACAAGGACTTGTTTGTAGTGGTTAGAACCCTTTGGAATTAGAAGAGACGGTGGAAAGTTAGGTACACCCCTGGACGGCCAGTGCGCCTGAATTGCACAAGTAGGCTCAGGACACCACCTAACCCAAGGCACATATACACGCTCTGCGTTCAAGTAAGCAGTTAACCGCTGACGCACTGAATTGACAAAGGAATTGGGGATTCTACACACGTTGACCCTGTGACCTTCTTTGCGGATAGTGATGATCTGATACAGATCGTCCACATCTTCAATGGTTACTGCACCTCTGTTCTGGCCCTTCTTTGTCACAAGGCTGGAAAGCAGACTTTCGCAAAATTCCTCGGCAAAAGCTTGTCCAGGCATGGCTGTGTGCCACGCAGTGTGGCACAATAGCGCAGTTGCAACAGTGCGTTCGCATTTTAAAAGTGTGTCCCCCATGTTCAAACGGTCTAACAGACACATAACAATCTGCAATCCCTCAGAAGCAAAAACACCCGTGTTGGCCGTCTCCCCAGCCCAATTGCACTGCCTAACGAGGTGTCCCAGGTACAGTAACATGGGACAGTATTGTGTTAACAGAACCTGCATGGCCTTACACACAGCGTAACGAAGGCGACTTCGCCGATTTGCAGGACGTGCCAGCTCAAGGGAACGACAATTTCGGTTAAGGCGCCGTATGTGGGGGCCCATACCCAACAGCAGTGCACCAACGGTTATCTCCATTGTGATCAGCTTGGGAAAACAGGGGACTGTGTCACCGCTGCGCAACAAACCCTTACGGAAAAAAGTCGCAATCGGCCAAAATGAGCGAAACGTTTGTGTAACGCAAAATTTGTACGCGTGCCAGAAACCATATAATATAGGGTGTGAACGCAAAAAAAGCCGGACGTTCCAACCCGTTGTTTTTTCAACGTACATCATCTTACAAATGCGGTAATGGATGTTCTCATCACATAAGACAGGGACAACTTGTCGGCTGTGCTGCGCCAAGTCCCTAGTAAATTGCAGTAGGTTAAGAAGCGATAGGTTGCCGCTTACCTTTTCTTTGCTTAGACAAAGGGGTCGCCAATGTGGTCTCTTGGCAGGTACAGGGCGAATAATGTCAAGCGGTGCCCTAATGTTTCGCACAACAGGTCGCGTGCTTGCAAATCCTAGATCGTGCAGGATACGTGCAAACGTTCCCTCGGTGTTTCCCAGCATGCGTGCAACAATAGGAACACGCCGTTCAAGGTCTTCCAGGCTAGGATGACCATGCCAGTAGCGCGGTGCATCTTTGAGTAGCAACACGGCCAACGCTGTTGCGTGCAGGCTTTTGTCGTTCTTGTCCGAATTTGTGGTAAACTGTTTGTTGTACCAGTTGTCCATCCACAACACAACCAACTGTTGGTAAATTTTGTCCCATGTAGTCTGTAACCTGACTGCGGGCTTCTCCTTCAGCGAAGGTGCGCTGTATCGCGCCAGACCTGACCTTGCTAAAATGCGACGCTGCGCCCTACTTCCCTCTACCGCAACAACTGACTTTGGTTTTCCCTGGTATGGAACTGCGCGGTGGCGCATCAGCAAATAGAGGCGCCAGGCCTCCTCTATCAAAACACCAACCCATCTCTTCCCTTCTGCCGCAATCGCCTTTTCAACGCTGCAACGCGTCCGTTCATTTTTGCGCAAACGCGGAAAAAGAACAAACAACAATCGCGCGCCCTCGTCCCCCTGCTTTAGCCCTTCCCACAGTTCTTCTGCCGTGTGGTACGGCGGTTCCTCTGAGCAGACATCGCGGAAAACTCCGGATGCTGCGGCCACTGTCTTCTCAACGTCCACCTCTTTTCGCAGGGGCATCGTTGCTGTAAAGAATAATTGCGTAACTGTGTCTGCGTAAAAATCGCTATTTGACAAACTTTCTTGATTTCAGACATCAACCTGTCACTCAGTTTTCGCGCGACCGATTACTCTGTGATTCGCTTGTCGCATGCACCATTTTCGGTTACCTGTAACTGTCTGGTGATCCCACATTTCACTACTTAATCCTGATTGTGGTACCCAGCTGCGGCGCGCTTCCATCGCTGTTGGGCAGTGAAGTCAGCGGTGACCACAGTATGAAAACCAGAGATGCCGGCGGGACCTGTATGGGCGCCCATGCAGCAGCGCCGCATCAAGGGAACGTACATGCTGGGTAGTTGGTGGATCTGTCCAATTTTGCTTTTTATGAACGCTTGTGACCTCCATTGCGCGAGGCCTCGCGCCATGATCACCGAAATTGTAATGTTTTACATGCGCCGTTCCATGCGCGAGGCCTCGCGCTTGAAACTGCAGTTTGTTCCGGAACATTTATACTTTTCAAGATTCTTGGGTACACCATTGTTGCAGTTTATTCGTTAATAGATCTACCTGTATCACGCAATCCTGATAATGGTACTAAGTTACGTGTATAAATACGACAGGGTTCCATTTTTCGACAACCTGCCTAATGCGTCGTGCTGTAGCACATTAATCTGACGCAAATGAACGTGTTTGCGCGAGGCCTCGCGCAAAGAATGGTCACCAAACAATACTTTTCCCTGTCTCGCCCATGGGACGTATCATTCTTATAGAAATATTTAATCCGCCATACTTGTTTGCGACGCTTTTATAATATCCAGCAAAACAACTATTTTTCGCTGCCTTTGGAAACCTGTCATTTTCCTAGTTAGATTTGGCACCCTCCTCAACAACAGCAAAGTAATGGGCTCATAGTATTGTAGTCTTCCAGCTTAGTCCATAGCAAAAAAGGGACTATGAAACACAATCATTATTTACACTCATGTTCACTCCTTACCTCTCTTCCACTCTCACCATACAAATTTGCCTCTTGTAGTAAAATACACCTAGTTAGGACTTACCTAGGAAGCACCACGTGCTCCCTGTTGTCGCCGCCAGGCGCCTCTCCTCTATCTATCTCTCTTCTCTCCTCTTGTGTTTGGGGCTTGGCTTAGGCCTAGGTATACTCTTGGGATCCCCCAATACATGAAACATGCTTGGGACCCACCGAATAGGCATTAAAATACATGTAGAAGTAGGGACAATTATGAAAAAGGGTTGTAGAGTATATAGAGGTCTCTTAGGGGCCTTAGACTCCTTCGAAGGTAGTATGTGTGGTATCACTCACAAAATGAGTCGATCATGCATGACATGCATGACAATCCATGATGTCAAAAATGTGATCATCCAAATTCAAAGAGTTATGAAAAATGACTAGTATAACCTTCTTAGGAACCCATAAGAGTGGGGTTGTGGTTGTGTTAGTTCTGAGCGAAAGTGAAGTTTTGGGTTGGAATGTGAGAAACACATGCTAGGGCGCCAGCATGTCATGACACATGATGCATGACACATGACACATGATGCATGATGAATGATGATGATGATGAATGATGATGATTGATCTGAATCTGCTCTGAGTTCAAATAAAGTACACTCTGAGTTCAAAATATATACTCCATGGGGCTCAATCTCACCCCCCCCCCGACTGAAGCCCTGGAATTCAGGAGTAAATACTCAGAAAAATAGGCTGAAAAATGATATTGTGGCCATAATCATATGCAGTACTGTGAAATCTCTTAGCATTTACTATTAACTCCAGAACTGGACTACCTTCAATACCAAGTATGATCACTGCACCTCAGTACCACATTAAAGAATGAGTGGAATGACTTCGGAAAGCATACATGTGAGTTACCTTTCTTACTATACCACTCTGTTACCACAGCACAATAGGTGATTAGTTTGGAGCTAAAAATGCAAATACCAGAAGTTCCAGAAACATTGTGCTCAAAGTGATATATAAAGCATGGACAAGGCGTAGGAATCCTTAGAGAAGCCTTATATAACAAATGCAGATACCGATTTTTGAAATCAATTTGAAATCGGCAATGAATAACGCTTGAAAAAAACTTCAAAATAAACCGTAGCTGAGCTTCTAACTCGCCAGGAATCAAAACTTGAAAAAACATTTGGACACCTGAAAAGCGCAAAGTGTAGCGCTGGGAGTTTGGCGACTCCCGTAACAGCGCGCGTCCGCCGTGCGGGACTGGGGGCGAAGCCTCCAAAGTCCAAAAACTTTTGAACTTTTGTTAAAAAGTGCTTCTGAAGCTGCAAAAAGCGCAGTTTTGTAAAACAAAGAATTTGGAAAACAACGAGCAGCGAAAAACGCGATTTTATAAAGTGAGGCTTACAGACAGGCGAAAATTTTTGCGCGGGGAGGGTGCACAGTACAGCCATAGGGTAACTGTACGTTTTGCGCGCATCAATTCACCACTCTGCGTTTAATAGGCGAGTTTGAACATCAGCCACACAATGCACAACAGAAATGGTTAGAGCTTGCACAACACGCGTAGCGTGTTTTTACCTTGCTTTGCCGTCTTTTGCACGCTCTTGGTGCCTCGCAAGGTTTGGCTTGGGCTGGCATTCAGGCAGGATTCAGGAGGGAAACAGGCCGTCACGCATGCAAATTAGCAGCGTACGCCGCGTCGTGCACACGTAAAAACTCCGAATCCAAGTAGGATACAGGGTAAAACCGTCACAAGGGACACATTCATGGTTTGGGAGGTAGGGAGAACCTTCCTTGCTCGCTCTGCAGGACAGCTTGCATGCACAGCGGAGGCGCCGCTACATGCGCCACTGTCCCTGTTGTGGTGGTTTGGTGGTGTTATGGCTGAATGCTTCGTGGCTCTTTCAGTGCATGCATATGCTCACGTGCAGGCACCTAAAACACTCATATGTTTCACCGTGCCGCTCACACATGCAGCGTGTGTTAGAGAGTGTAGGACCGTGGGAACTCAAACTAACCAATGAAACTCTGGGGTGAGATTCCCGACTTGCAAGTTGCGCGGTTTGAGTTCTCCGAGTGTGGGAGGAGTGTGGAGTGGAGAGTGGGATGTGGGTTGGAGGCGTTAGCAAGGGGCGCTCCTGCAAGGGGCTACTCCTTTGTAGAGCGTTCAGTTCAGCGTGTGGGAGACTGGGAAGGCAGGGAATTGGAATGGGCAAGGGCGTTCGCGTTGGTCAGCGTACGCTGGCCCTTGTTCCCACTCCCATTCTGATCCCTGACGGTTTTTTCCTGGTCTCCCCGTGTGTGACCCTCTCTCTTTTTCTTTTGGGTAGCCCCAAGGTAGAGACCCTGAGGTAGATTCACACACATGCTCGCCCTGCACCGCACATCCACGCACAGCACTGCACACACATACTCAACACAACACACTTTTGCGCGCCATTCACTCACTCTGCACGGATCACGTTGAGCTTCGGTTCCGTGTCCACACTTGCACGGGTGTCATCGGACCGGAGGCGAGATGCACCCAAAGCGTTCACTGTTTGTTCAGGGATGCTTGGTGTTAGCTACAACTTGACTTGCCTTGGTGTGGGCGTGTGTGTGGGAAGTTGTAGGATCAGGGTGTCCTGCGGTGTAGGATCAGGCGTTAGCGTCTTTGACCCTGGGTGCCCAAGGCGGGGAGGTTTGCAGCCAAGGGGGTAGCCCTGGTCGTGGTTGGGCGGCCCAT
Organism: Eutreptiella sp. 'Long Island Sound 2002'; assembly: GCA_964036045.1. Lineage (NCBI taxonomy): Eukaryota > Euglenozoa > Euglenophyceae > Eutreptiales > Eutreptiaceae > Eutreptiella > Eutreptiella sp. 'Long Island Sound 2002'. Next base: position 26,204,740 of record OZ038400.1, on the reverse strand, counting down.
GCAAACTCTGCTCGTCCTGCAGCCCACCCAGTTCCTGGGGGAGGTCCCATCCCTGGGGAACACCAACCCTGCCCCTCCGGTGGTGGATGCTTGACTGTTCCAAAATGGAACCAGGTGTTCACCACCCGTAAGAATCGGCTTGCTTAGCAGTAGTGTTTCACTTCTCTCCTAGGCAACACACTTCAGTTGGGGCTGTTGACACTCACACGCGCGCCAGTTACACACCGCTCATCTCTCTCCCTCCCTAGATTGGTGAAACCTGTCCCCCAGCCTCGGAGCTCCCTTGGAAATCCACGACAACTCCCAGGCTAGTGAGTGTGAACTCACTGCTCAGTGAAACAGGGCCTTAGGACCATAGATGCACCGTTTTCACAGGTGCTATGAAACAGGAGGGAGTAGTCTCACCTCCCAGCACGCTTGCGGGCCTGATTTTGGGCTGACTGCAGAATGTCACGCAAATCCTGAGATTTGCAGTAATCAGCGAAAACCTCGTTGACGTTACCGTCATCGAGTATGAAAGCCGTCACTGGCTCCCAGGTACAGTCAGAGAGAGAATAGCCAGACCACTTTGTATAGAATCTCCAACCACGTTTGTAGGTGTGGCGGAGGATTCTTTCAACAAAGTAGTAGTCTTGCCTTTTCATCTCTGATTCAGTAAACGTAATGGGTTCACTAGCGCTTATTCTTTTGGGTCTAGCCCCTACGGCCGTAGGTGTAGGTACAGTAGGTCTAGAGAGAGAGATGTCCCTTTCGGGCATCCGTAGTGAACCGTCATCCTCCATAGGCGGCAGTTCTTCATCCTCATCCATAGGATCCGCGGCCAAATCTTCGGCTGCAGCTTCCAGGCGTTCTTGTAGATCTTCTTCCCAGTTGTAGAGGTCGTCTAGCACGTCATAGTGCTTAAGCTGTGGGTAACCCACTTCAACCAGACCTCCGTACTTAGGATGAGTTTTGATACACACGGATCCTTCAGCTACATCCGTGACCAGAAATGGTCCGAAGTAAGGGCTGTCCAGCGTGTTACGAGGCCATGCCTTGAATCTTGTGTGATGTACCAGAACCCAGTCACCAATTTGGTAGATAGCTTCTTTTCTTTTGCGGTTCTTGGTACGATTCTCCTTGCTTCTTTTCTTTTCCAGTAGTGATCGGTATAGATCGGCGATCCGTTTTTGCTCGGTGAGCCATTCATCAACTTTAGGGTTTCCTTCGCTCGCGCAGGGGAATTCGAAGTTGAAACCTGGCCTCCCTAGGAACAGTTCCGTAGGGGTGAAACCAGTCCTGCTACTCACTTGATTATTCATCAAGTAGATAGCATATGGGACTAGTTTTAGCTAGTTTCGGCTCTTCTCGTTCAGCATCAGATTCCTCATGACTGTTTTGAAACAGCCGATTTGGCGTTCGCATAGAGGATTCTTTGTTGGTAGGTAAGGAGTTCCGAACTGGACTTCCGTACCCATGGCTCTAATGACGTTTCGGTACCAACCAGTAGGGCTGGTAAACCGGATGTCTTGATCGCTATGGATAATCTTGGGTAATCGGTAGACTTGTACCCATCCTTCGAAAATCTCTTTCAATACTCCTTCACCATCCACCTTCTTAGTAAGGGGAAACACTCGGCTGTAGCGACTGAGTCCATCCGTCACCAGGAGGGCGAAGTCATGACCAGCGAATCTAGGTAACTCCATAAAATCCACGTAGAGGATGGAGTTCATTTGGTTCGGAATCGGGAGATTCCTTACCTCACCACGATCCGCTGCAGTGTTAGCTTTAGCCTTAGTGCAGGGACACTCAGCGATGATCTTAGATAAAATCTTCTTGAGAGATGCATCGCTACTCTTAGCGAAGAAATACTTCTGGAAGAACCAAAGAGTTCTCTCCACCCCAGGGTGACCATTCGTTTGGTGTGCCCATTCCAACATAGTTTCTTCGTAGTCTTTGGGAACACAAATGAGGTCTTCCCTGTATAGGTGAGTTGACGTGCGGGACCATTGTACTCCATCCAGGATCTTTGAGCTCCCGATCGTCAACTGGTCCAAGATGTCCGAGTAATCGGCCGTCAGGTCTTTCATACTCCAGGACATGAGTTTTTCTTTCCTCGTAAAGAGATCGAGATGTTGATCCATCTTGGCGAAAGCTTCCTGGGCCATCATCTCGGTGTCTGCCCCTACCAGGGAATCAAAACAATTCCGTGATAGATAATCACAGAGTTCGTTTTTAATTCCCCGGATGTGGAATGTAGCGAGTCGTAGTTGGCTCAGGTAGACCCACCACCGTCGTAGACGTTTTCCATCCGGCGGTGGTCTTTCCATAAAGTACTTCACGGAATCCTGATCACATGGCCACGTGATGGGATTGGTACCCAGGATCCTGTGTTGACTAGCCAACACTAGAACTCCAGCTAGCAGCTCCTGCTCGTAGGTGTGATAGTGTGAGCGGGCTGCATTCCACTTCCAATTCCAGTGGCCAAGTGGAACTAGGCGCCATTCTTGGGAGTCACAGTCAGACTTCATGAATGCTTCTCTTGTGACACCTTGAACTCTTAGGCGATAATCAATGTCTTTACATTGATCCGTAGTTAGCTTTTGCCACTGTAATAATATCCCTCCTCCTCCAACGTTACTGGCATCCGTGATCAGAATCATCTCGCCGTAGCGTTGGGGTACTCCAAGTACTAGGCATTCTCGGATTTTCTTCTTGACATCTTCGATTGCTTGCTTTTCAATAGGTCGCCAGCGCCACGGAGTCTCCTTCTTGATGAGATCCGTTAGTGGTGAGCCGGCTTCCGTGAAATTTCGGAGATGCCGCCTGATCCGATGAATTGTCGGATTTTCTGAACTCCTTCAGCTTTAGACATAGAATCCGTTAGGTTGAAGTCCATCAGGGGCTTCATCTTGTGATCCTGCGGTTTCCACCATCCATCTCCGATGTGGAATCCGAGGTAGTCTGTTTCCGTCTTGAGAAATTCGCATTTCTCCAGCTTGATGCGGAGGTGATTTTCTTGACAGACGGTGTAGAATTCTCGGAGGAGTAGGAGATGGTCATCGATGGTGTTCGTCCCTAGGATGACATCGTCCATGTGAGCCTCCAGGACAGCACCACACTGTAGGAGCTCTTGGACGGCCGGTCGTCGTTTACACAGGGCGATGATTTGATTCATCAGCTCCTGGAACAACGCCAGGGCGTTAGCAATACCAAATGGCATTACCCGCCATTTGTAGACCCGTCCATCCGGAGCAATGAATGCTGTTAGGTCTTGGGCACACTCTGTTAGGTCAATTTGCCAGAAACCGGACCGCTTGTCCATTTTAGTTTTGTATCTGCATCCAGCAGCGGTTTCCACGGTGTTCTTCATCAGGGGCAACGAACCGCTGTGCAGTTTTATTTTCTGGTTGACCTTTTTGTAGTCGACCACCAATCTTTTTGCAGTGCTCCCTGGTCTAGCTACCAGGAAGCATGGACTGCAATGCTTAGGATAGTCCGTCGTTTTGTACTCGTAAACCAAACCGGCCTCCACGCATTCTTTGATTTGGCGAGTAATCTCAGCCATGTCATCTTTTGATGCTGGGTACGGACGACATCGAACTCGATCTTTGAGAAATTCTTCTCTTATTTCTAGGTCCATGGTCACGAGTTTCTTCACCGATCCGGGTGGAGGTAACGGACCAAAAATGTCAGAGAAATGCAGGATGATTTTCTTGATCCTCTCATCAACATCCATTTTGTTTAGCGAAATCTTGAGGTCTTCAGATGCGTGTAGATTGGACGCACCTAATTCTTGTTTCTTAGATTTTTCATCTTGGTCCGTCAATTTCTTGAGGGCTAGGACTTGTTCGGGGTCCAAAATCATCTGATTCTCTTGACGATCAATTTTCTTCTTTTCTTTGACTTTCTTTCTTAGTCTCTTGATGTCTTTACGGCGTAATCGGTCTTTTCTTTCTTCTTTCTTTTCTTCTTCTCCTTAAATTTTCTGTTCCAATGCTTCGTGTAGTTCGTGAAGCATGACCAATTCTTCGCCGACATCAAAATACGTCCCATCTTCTCCGTCGTACTCGTCTAGGTAGACCATGCTTTTCCATTTTTCTTTTAGCTCCAGTTTTTGGAGTCTGTCAATTTGATTTAGTAGAAGGAGACGAGTTTCTTTCAAATCTTCTTTTGAAGAAGGGAACGAATTTTTACTCGGGCGTGCGTGTAGGAGACGGAGTTCACGTTCGTCTCCTTCGCTTGTCATCGATTCTAGTGGGACGGAAACGTGTGAAAGAAGTTTTTCGGGGTTAGGAGTTTCGAAAGGGGTCGAAGGAGCCTCTAGAGGTTCTACTTCTTCCAAGAACAGGTTGGCGACCAAGTCGTCGTAGTCCATAGTGGTGTAGGAGTCGTTCGAAAAGGGTATAGTCGACTCGGAAGGAGCTTCGGATATACTTCCGCCTTCGTCGGAGGTTTCTTCGCTCTCTTCTTGAGTTTCTCTTGCCTCTTTCGGACTTTCTTGAACCACTTCCTCGACTTGAAACTTAGGCGTCTCGAACTTGTACTCTTCCTTGCTCTCGTCCACGTCCGGAAACCTTTTCATCATCTCTTCTTTTCCGTACCCACGGTGGTGCTTTAGCACGAACTTCTTTATCTCCTCAGACGCGTTTTCCATGGGGTTAGAGGACACGTTCTTCCCCGAGACTAGGTACATAGCGGTTCGCCAACGGGGCTTTGGCAAAACCTCTTCTTTTGGGTTAAGTCGGTAAAGAGGAACGTCAGGTAAGAGCAACTTTGTCACCGTCAACTTTTCGAGTATAGGCCCCCATAGCTTTTCTTTTTCTTCCCACTTCTTCCCTTCGGGAATAACCAACGCGACCGTAGCTTGGTCCACATAAACTTTTACCAACGTGTGGAGTATTTTTGAGAAAGGGGGGTTGGCGTAGAGCATCTTCCAAGCTCCCAACGTTCCCCAGTCATACCACCACGTGTTGTTGGTTTCGGGAGTACAAAAGTACTCCGCGTCGGCGTTCTCTTTGGACGCAAAGAGTTCGACAAAGTCGCCGTTACACGTGTTCGGGTTAAGGCCAAGTTCTCGAAACGCGTCACGCTTGGCGGCGGTGTCGAGAATGTAGTTCTCCGTTCGGTGTAGGCTCAAGGTAGCGAGGATACTCTCTTGCTTCACCTCGCTATCGAGTGCCAACAGAAAACTCTTGAGAGTCTTGAGCGTAGGTCTTGGACACTTTGTCTCCTTGAGGGGTATTGCTTCCCATTCTTGCTCTTCGTTCACCACCAACAAGTGAGTGGGCTCTTGAAGGGATAAATATCTTATCCACTCGTTTTGCGCAAAGAAGTCCGTCCCCAATACGGCTTCAAAGGCGTCGGTGTCGAACGCTTGAAACTTTTGAAGTACCTTTCGGTCCCCCACTTGTACTTCTCCTTCTATCTCGCCTTCGGTGAGAGTGACTCCCCCTTCTCCGGTTTTTACCCCACAAATATTTTTGGGAACTAGGTCCTCGTAGTGTACGAACCTAGAGGAGACTAGGGAGATCGTAGCGCCGGTATCAAGGTATGCGTCCACCCATACACCATTGATAGCGACCCTCAATAGGTAGCAATACCTCGGTGCGTCGTCTCGGTGTCCACCTAGGCTTCCCCCGGCGTTTGACCCGCAAGAAAGTCCTTGAGGTTCTTAGCTTGCCTTTCCAGCTTGAGAACTCTCCTTCCGTCAACTCTTCCAAGCGTTTCTTCTCTTGAGGCTTTCCTTTGTCGTCGTCTTTTCCTTTGCCTCCTTTTTCTTCGTTCGCCTTTCCTCCGTTCGCTTTTCCTCCACTACCTTTTTCTCCTCCTTTCGCTTGGTTCTTTCCCCCTTTGCCTTGACCTTTCTTCGTTTGCTTTTGCTCTTCTCTCCTAGCGTCAAGGCTGTCTTGCCACGCCTTGTCTCTTACGTTGTGTTTTGTCCCACAATTGGGGCAAAACACGGTGGCGAAGAACTTGGGCGCGGTGGAGTTGTCCTCCTCGACTTTCCTTCGCCAATACCACTGCCCTTGGCCTTGTCCTTTGCCTCGTCCACCTTTTCCACGGCCACGACCGCCACCACCACGGTTGCCGTATGCTTGTCCTCGTGCTTGTTGAAACGACACAAAGCACTCCTCACATAGCGAGTGGGCAAAGGCCTCTTCTTGGTTCATAGGGGCGTTGGAGTCGGCGTTGGTGTTGCCGTCTAGCCACTTGAGTTGAGCCATCGAGTGCAAGTTTTTCAAAGTAGCGTCAGACTTCCTTTGGAGGGCCAACTCGTAGAGGAGGTCAACGAGAGAGTTGAAAGTGTGTATTCTAGACAACCTCTCGGGAGTAGCACGTATTTCGTCAATGGTTTTGGGCGGAACACGAGGTAGGAGGTGTAGGCGGGCTTTGGAGTCGTCGTAGTAGGACGTAGCCAATTGGTCCGTAAGCGTAGTAAACTTTTGGACGTATTGGGCTATGTCCGCGGTTGTAGGGTATTCTTTCAACCGAGGGATACGCTCTATCTCTTGAATAAGCTCTAGGTCGGTAACGTAAGTAGGGTAGAGCTTTTCGAGCGTAGTAAGGAACCTTACCCAAGAGTCACTTTTCTTGAGTGCCCCCGAAACCACTTCTTTTACGTCCTTGTTATCACAACCGTTGATAACAAGGTCCGCCTTAGCTCTTTCGTTGAGGTCTTCTTGTCCCGTGGACCTCAAGAACCTCAAAAAATCTTCGGCGTAAACGTCGAGGTCTCTACCCGAAAACTTGGGTAGTTTGGTTTCGGTTTGGGGTTTGAAAAAAGCTTTGGTTCCTCTACCAGTATGTGGCACCGGTTGTGTGGGGTCGGGGAGTAGCGCCATAGGCGCTAGAGGACCGAGTCCTAGGGCGAGGGCTTGGTCGAGGGTGTATACTTCGTAGGTAGTGGTAAAGCACGCCACGGGTTTGGGTGCTTTGGTACGGGGTACAAAGGGCGACTTGACTCCAGGAGGCACACCGGCAAGCCCGGTGCACACTCGGGTTAGAGGCGAGGGGTGGTAAGGTACACAAGGGTTAGTGGTTAAGTTAGCACTAGTCCTATTTTCTAAGTTTTCAAGACGACCCTTGAGTTGTTGCAAGGTCGACAAAAGGATAGTGCTCTCTTCCGAAGAAGGAGAGGCTTCGAAAACATGAGTCCTTTTGGGAGCTTGAGGCTCAGAGAAAAACTTAGGCTCAGGAACTCCGGTAGGCACTCCATGAACAATAGGTTCTCCACGGATAGGGGGTTGAGGCATAGTGGCGTAAGTCACATTAGAACGCCATGGCACAGATTGGAAAGGATTAGTCGAAGACGATGTGGTCCCCGACTCATGAGTCTGTGGGGCATTAGTGAATGAACCTTCATGGTGTTCGATTTGTTGAACCATTTGTTGCAACCGACCACTCTGGTTGAGCAACGATAGGACCTCCATAGCATTCGCTAGCTCAGCTGTCGTCATGTTACTCGCTGAAGGCACTGGGCTCGGAGCTACAGCTTCAGCATACTCAGGACATGTAGGCGCAGGAAAACGATAGGCTTCGAATCGAGATCGGTCTAGAGGTACTTCTGGGGTTCCAAACCCGGCCATGGTAGGCGCGACTAGTTCCTCATCGGAGACCAGTATCATGACTTGCACGTCGTTTTCAGAAGCGCCCGTAGCCTCTAGGCTGCTTGGAGTTCTCACAGGGTCCATCTCAATTTTTTAGACTCGATTTTCCGAGTTCAGGAATTCTTCTCCGTCCCTTACTAAATTTCCAGGCTGGAATTGAATCGAAATTAAATCCAAGGGATGCTGGATTTAGGCAGAGCAGGTTTTCTCTGCTACCAGTTAGATTTGGCACCCTCCTCAACAACAGCAAAGTAATGGGCTCATAGTATTGTAGTCTTCCAGCTTAGTCCATAGCAAAAAAGGGACTATGAAACACAATCATTATTTACAGTCATGTTCACTCCTTACCTCTCTTTCACTCTCACCATACAAATTTGCCTCTTGTAGTAAAATACACCTAGTTAGGACTTACCTAGGAAGCACCACGTGCTCCCTGGTGTCGCCGCCAGGCGCCTCTCCTCCATCTATCTCTCTTCTCTTCTCTTGTGTTTGGGGCTTGGCTTAGGCCTAGGTATACTCTTGGGATCCCCCAATACATGAAACATGCTTGGGACCCACCAAATAGGCATTAAAATACATGTAGAAGTAGGGACAATTATGAAAAAGGGTTGTAGAGTATATAGAGGTCCCTTAGGGGCCTTAGACTCCTTCGAAGGTAGTATGTGTGGTATCACTCACAAAATGAGTCGATCATGCATGACATGCATGACAATCCATGATGTCAAAAATGTGATCATCCAAATTCAAAGAGTTATGAAAAATGAATAGTATAACCTTCTTAGGAACCCATAAGAGTGGGGTTGTGGTTGTGTTAGTTCTGAGCGAAAGTGAAGTTTTGGGTTGGAATGTGAAAAACATATGCTAGGGCGCCAGCATGTCATGACACATGATGCATGACACATGACACATGATGCATGATGAATGATGATGATGATGAATGATGATGATTGATCTGAATCTGCTCTGAGTTCAAATAAAGTACACTCTGAGTTCAAAATATATACTCCATGGGGCTCAATCTCACTTTCCTACCTTTTCCTTCGTTTTTGACCATGCAACTTGAGCCGCCTAAGTCACATCCAAAAGTTCGGCCGTGCGATCCAGAGCCCCATCGGTGGGCTCTGGGTGAAGAGGATCCAGACTCTTTTCATCCGACGTGCGCGCGTGAGACCGAAGACGGATTTTTTCTGTCCCCAGTCGCCGACGATTTTTTTTTCTGCGTTATCGCAGGCTGCAGCGTTATTTTCATCCTTTTTCTTTTTCACCGCATTTTTCTGCCCTTGGTTCTGTGCAATATGAGTGATAAAAAAAATGCATCTTCTATGCCGCCGCCCAATCCGGTTGCCCGAGCCCGCTCGGTTTTGGCAAAGAAACCCTCCTCTCGCTCGATCTCTCCCAAGGCCTTGTCTTCCGGGACTCAGCCTTTGAAGAAACCTCATGTATCTCCCATTATTGCAAACAAGAGCTCCATCATTGCTCGGCTCAAGTCCAGCGTCTCATTGGAGTCCTCGGACGATCCCTTCAAAGCCCCGAGAGATCCGTCCCTTCCTCCTTCCTTGCAAGATGGAAAAAAAAGTGATGATGCTATAATTGCCGGTGATAGTGCTACCTCTTCCGGAGCACCAAAAAAAATGGATGCTAAAAAAAAGGACCCTATAAGTACCTCCGTGATCAACAAAAAAAATGACCATGTGCTTGTACCCGAAGATGATCAAAAAAAAGAAGGAGCCGATGTGCCCTCGGGGCCGGCCCAAGTGGACCTTACCGGCTCGCATGATGACCGGCGCAAGGAAAAAAAAGATGTCTCTCAAGGGAAACGTGGTAATGGTGATGCTCCTTCCGTCCCAAGTGCACCACCTCCCGGACCTTCTTCTCTAGATGACGATGACATGTCACACCAGAGCTCCCGGAGCTCTAAGACACATGGTGATCCGAGCGGCAACGCCACTCCTCACAAGGTATTGCGTTGTGCCTTTTCCACTACTATGCTTCCCCACGCACATGCTCCTTTGAGTATGACTAGCTCCGATGCCCGCATGGGGGAAAATGGCGATGAACCCGAAGAGTCTCTACCAACGGTTCCACCTACATCCAACCCAATCAAACACGCAAAGGCCTTCACACCCCATGGCGCCCTGCCCAATGGATTCCCGGAGGCACGTGATTTAACGGTAGACGTCCAAGCAAACAAACTGCCAATCCGAGGCCAATCCCGTTTTTCAAGAATTGACTTGGTCTCCAATGATCCGCCCATGTACCTAGATAACATACCCTTGCCCCCGGCCGACCTATTGCGGTCTCTCTCCCCATCACCACAACTGCTACTCAGTGGTGACGGGCTACCCTACGGGGGCTTTTTGCGGTCCCTTTCAATTGCCGATGTCGGTAGCCTCGAATGGACCAAATTAATAGGACTCGTTTCTTTTCTTATGCTACCTGCATTCTCCCCATTTACCGACGAGGGACCGTTTTTGTCCCACAAAACTTACGTCAAACACTTAGTAAATATGTTAAGGGAAGCAAAAAAACAGAACAAGACCACCACTGTGTGGCTTGCCTACACTTCTAGGTCGAATGTGGCCGACGCTGAGTTGGCAACACTTCTTGACCGACGAATCGATTTGATTCCGTCACTACCCTTTCTTTTTCTCTCCGTCGTATGTCCGGTCATTCACTTGGGTCAGCGACATCATGAGACACTTGAAGTCATAGACTCACCATCACCGCACGACATGCCACTCATTATTTTCCAACTCACATCCGCACAACTTCCTAAAGGACACGTCCCTAAAGTTGTCGAATTTTATCCCCGCCTCTATGTCGCCGACCCCAACTCCGACTCACCGCTTTTTACCCCCGTGCAATCCCTGTTCCAAATAAGACTGGACGTGCCAAACGAGATCACACGCACCATTGACGGGGCGGACACCCATTGGAGCATAAGCGGGTCTCTCCCGCTCATGCTCCTTATTAATGGTCTCTCTCCGGACGACTCGTCCACCATCCTGCACAACCTCACAGCGCCCCGCATCACAAAAAGCCACTGGCCGGTCGCAGTGTCCTCCGCCCCCGATGGTTTTAAAGTCTATGACTTTCACGTGCCGCTTGAGGTCCTCGCAAAATTTTATGAAGAGCAAATGGCTCTGGCGGATATGGACGTCCACTTCGGCCTACTCCACTCTTCCATTAAAGAGGCCTCGGTGATTGTGACGCACCAACCTCCATTTCGCAAAGGCGCGCCCAGGCGGAGCAAAATGCCCGCCAGTGAAATAAGAACTGCCATCGAAATGAATCCCCATCTCAAAAAGAAATTGGAGTTTGTAATTTTCCTCAACAAATACGATGTGCTCGTAATGGTCAAAGAGGACATTTTACTCCAACCAACCATTCAAGAAATAGAGGAACTGGGGGACATGCTCGTTATCTCCGCAGTCACGCACCAACGAATGCACGCCAGGGACGTTGTGCGCTCCGTAGAGGCCCCTTACGCCCTAGTCCGTTTTTCCCCGGCCTTTTCTGTGCCTGATGTATTACAGTCCGTTGCCACTTTTGGGCCAGTGCATTCCCATCAACTCTTCCAACAGGCTGGTCTTCTACTGATTAGATACCAGGCGAATGAATCCGCCTATGCCGCCTTCGGCGCGACGCTCCCAGGTCCTGTTTTCATTACCTCCGGCTCTGTTTCGATGGACCTGACGACTTCCATTACTGATCGTTTGGAACGGCTCCGCCTTGCTCCACTCCCCCCCCCGCAACTGAACGAGTCCAATCTGGCAGCAATCCCTCCAATGTCGTCCCTAAACATCCCCGACATGATCCGCACCGCCCCTGACTTGAGCCATGTCTCTCCCGTCTCGTCAATTCAAGGCACTGATCAGGAGGACGACAGAATGACTGGACAGGTGAAACGCAGCCGAGGGGATGACGGCGAGACCCACTCTGAGGCCCTGTCCCAAAAACCCGGTTTTCGCCCACCCCCACCCGCATCCATCTAGCTCCACCCAAGCTACATCTTCGCCTTTTTCCGCCAGGGCTCAGTCACGATGTCCAGTACCTGTTGACGTTCTGCTTCGCACCCCGCGACTGCTCGTCACGACCTACTCGGCACTGTCCGACGCCTTGGTGGCCTGGTGCCCTCCCCCTTCCTTCACCCACACATGGTACTACTTCGTTGCCATTTTCGTTGGTGTTTTTGATACCGCCCGGCGTGCAGCGCGCTCCTATTGCGTCATTCGAATTTCTCTTGTGCTGGTACTCGCCCCTGCAGTGGCCCGTATCCTCGCCTTGTTGTCTCCCCCGCTGCCCCCAACACTCCCCCCCCTTCTCTCAGCATCAACACCACCGCCGTCCTCGTGCTCACTGTCAGCACATCTGGAATCGGCCCCAACGACTGCTGAACTATCAGTTCTGCAAACGGCCGCTTCAGGTCTCACACCCCCTGCACACGCACCACCTCCTGGCACACCACCCGCCCTGCCCTCCCACAACCGCCCCCCGCCCCCCGACCCCACCTCTTTCGCGCGCCCACAGACATACCCCACGCTCACCTACAGCTCGCTAAACGTCGGAGGGGTGGAAATTACACCCAACAGGCTGTGCCACCTCCTGGGTGGATACCAGCAACTCCCACACACTATCTCTCTACAGGAATATAGGCCCAGCTCACTTTCCACTACTCGGGACCACGAGAGGGTTGCCCGCTATTGGGGTTACCACCTCCTGATCAGTTCTCCCTCTTCGAAAGAAGGGGTTGCCTTGCTCATACACACGTCAATCGCACCCACCGCCCCGGTTATGAAGGTTCATATCCCGGGTAGACTGATCTCTGCACAACTCTCACTTCTTAGTGACCCCCCCCTACCTGAAGTCAACGTATGCTCCTTCTACGGCCCCCATAGCTCTAAGGAGCGCCCCCAGTGTGAGAAAGCCCTTGCGCCTCTTCTGCAAACCTGCTCAATAATCTTGGGTGACTACAACTGGGTCACACGGAGCACCGACACCACTGCCATTCAGCCTAACCTGTGGCCATGGCTCATTGCACGAGAACGTTCTGGAGCCATGGTCGACTTGGTGAGACCGCAATGTGCATCCACGCCTTACACGCGAGTACGCCGGTACGGGGGCACCAAAAGCTACCTGGACCGTGCTTACGGCTCTCGACTCTTCACCTCACTCTTCCGGGTGACTGACGCAGCCACCCCTGATTTTTCTGCCGTGAACGGCATACAGGATCATAACCCTGTACTGGTCCATACCCTACCCTGGCCCCAACACCGGCAGCCGGAACCACGCTGCGCCATGTGGAACAGGAGGCACCTATGCCATTATAAAAAAAAAGTTGCTGACCTCGCTGCGAATGTTTCGTACCCTAGGGACGCTTCGTCTGTTGAAGCCACCTATGCAGCTTTCTCTGCATGCATGCTCGAGGCTATGCACGATAGGAACTCAAAAAAAAAGGAGTTGCCAAAAAAAGATATTGATGTCACTGACTGGTCTGACATTGTGAGACAGCTTGCGAAACAGGCCAAGAGGCGGTCCAAAGTGTTTTACCGCAGGGTAAAGCACACTCTCCTCACCCCTCTCTCCCCCTCCACCCTGCCCACCCCCACACGCAAAATCCAGCGCATCCTGCAGCGCAACAACCCCTGGTCCGCGCGCGCACTCGACTGGATCCCCGACAGTCCACGGTTACACGACCCTGAACCCCCCTCAGTCGATGAGCTCCGTGCCCTTGCACGTGCCCCCCGCCGCAAATCCCCAGGCCCTGATGGAGTGCCCCCCTACCTGTTGGCTTCGCTGCCCGACCATGTCTTTTCGGTTGTGCATCAGTGTGTTTGTCTTTGCTACCTCGAGGGTACCCTCCCTACGATCTGGTTGACTAGTGAAACCTTTTGTTTGTTCAAAGGTAAAGGGCAGTGGCAGGATCCCGACAGATGGAGACCAATCGCCATGAGCAACTCCATCTACCGTCTCATCATGAGATGGGTTTATAAATCCTTGTACCCCCTCCTCTCCCCCCACATACACAGTAAGCAGTTCGGTGGTAGACAAGGGGTGTCCACTGCACACGCCACACACACATTTCTCGATGACCTGGATGCGATAGGGTCAATGGAAAGCATCTTGGCTTTCGATGTTTACCATGCTTTTGATAGTCCGCCGAAGTACCTCATTTTCCACGTCTTGGATAGAATGGGCACCCCACTCAAGCTACTGCGCTTGATTTCCCTGGTGCTAGAGTTGGGTGCCACTTTCATTCGGGGCGCTGAGCATGAAGTCTTCAGGACCACGCATGGAGTCAAACAGGGATGTCCCATGTCCTGTTTTCTTTTTGTTATCGTTTTCGAAATCCCCCTGCGTTTTATGGAGCATCATGGCTTACGCTTTTCGGCCTTCGTCGATGACATATCCTCTCCTTCCCCCCCCATGCACAGTCAGAGCAATGCCACCCTGGTTCAGGAAGCGCTCAGTCTCATAGGGTGTCAGATTAACGTCATAAAAAGCGAAGCCCTGCCGATGGTCAAACCCCCCCCACCTGCCCCCACTCTACCCAAGTACCTACACCCCGTCTGTGCTGTGCAGGCCTCGACCTCAATATGGTCCACCAGAGACGCCGATGCTCCGCCTTGGGCTGGTGTTTCTGAGCGACCTTTCAGAGGTGTCTCATATCTTCTGCATTTAGGGCACCCCCTGTCAGCCTCCCTACGCCTCTCCCCGGCTGTGCGCATCGTTGAGGACGAACTCAGGGCTCAACTAAATGAACTCCACGTGCACCCTATTCAGGCCCTGGACAGAGTCCATGTGGTGAACACCCTCGTCATCCCTAGGCTCCTCTATAGAACGGAATGCCTCCCCCTCTCTGCCACAGAACTACACCGACTCACCTCCCTTTTGGAACGTTTTGTGCTAGGAGTTGTGGGATTGCCGACGTTGATCGCTACAAAAACCCTGTACACGCATCGGTCCAAAGGACTGGGCATGGGATACTTCCCTATCCCACATCCCACCCGCCTCCTGGACTCACTGCACCGGAACCCCTACCTGCAGGAATTCTCTGTCCACCCCCGCCTGCCCATAACCCCTTTTGTGCTTTTCCAATCGGCATTGGCCCTGCTTGGACCAGCACCAACGTTCACCCTCCCACCCGTTACCGTTACATGGGACGCCCACCGCCTTCAGCGCGAGGCCGTGTCTGTGCTGTCGGTTTGTGGCTTGGTTGTTTACCTTCTGCCCACTGCACTTCGCCCTGATAGCACATACACAGATGGTAGTAAAATGGGGTCCCCACCCTCATCTGGTGCTGCAGCCATCATGCCCAACGGCCTTGTCGCAGTGTGCCGCGTCCCGGGGGTTCCTAATTCGTACAAAGCAGAGCTGGTAGGGTTGCTGCTAGGGTCCCATTTCTCGGCCGAGGGAGACCGCTTGAAGCTGGACTGTCAGGGAGCCATAGCGTCTACTCGCAGCCAACGTCGCCCCATCCGTCAAGCATATTGGGTCCAGGCTGTCAGAGAGGGCACCACCGCCAAATCTCAAAGCCCTGAATGGGTCGAGGGACACTGTGGCCATGCATTCAATGAAGCTGCAGACAAATATGCCAAGATTGGCACCCCCCTATCCTCCCCCCCCCCTGCCCGACCCAAAACCCCGTGGGACGTGGTGCGCCACGGTGAGCTGGTTCTGCCACCCCACAAGGTCTGGAGTCACGACCTTGCGCCCCACCACACCTACGCTGGTTTCCACCCCCTCTCCTGGAGGCCGCTGCGATTCCGGCGCCTGGCCTGGTACAAATGGCTATTTGGGCTGCAGTCTAGGCTAGGGTATGCCCACTATGCCACCTTCTGGTCTGGCAAACTGCCACCCCACGCGTGCGCACACTGTGGACGCCAACACAACCTCAGTGTCCACGGGATGCTTGCACACTGTGCAGAGGACCACCCCCTGGTGTCCAAATGGATCGCTGCCTGGCCCCCCCATGCAAATGCCTCCATCTGGCGTCGGTTGGCCCAGAAGGCTGATTTACGCATCGCAGGACGCCTCGCTGTCCCTGTTACCCTTTACCGCTTCCTTGCCGCTAGATTAGGAGGTGTAACCGCTGCGAGGAAAGCCATTTCCCGTTTTCAGGACTCGGTACTCGATCTTGTCACAGCTGTGCTGGAATCCAGTGTCCCGCCCACCTCAAAACGGCCCAATGCCTTCTCGCCTCGAGACTGGGATGCCCCTGCCACGATAGTTTAGTGCCCCTGCTTGCTTGTGCCCAGTTATTCATTCCTCTCTCTCCTTTCTCAGGCCAGCCTGCCGCACTCTTCGCCATCGCTTTGGTGCTGAGCTTCCCCAGACCTGAGGCGACCTCCTTAAGCTAAATGAGTCAATGCCCCATGGCATGTACTTACTTCAGGCCTTTCACCTTTCGACCTCATACTCTGTTTCCACCTGAATGTCTTGTTTTGCCCTTGTGCTGAGTTTGTGGTCAACCCCTGCCCCCCTGGTTCACCCTCATCCAGACTGTCTCCCCCTCCCCCAGTACTCCCTTTGGTTATTTTTCGCAGAGGGATCCCCCCTGTTTGGGCTGGCTGCCCACTGGGGTCAGCGGTGCGTGTGGGGAGCCTCCCCTTGTCTATTTTTTCTCCGAGGCTCTACCACTGTGTGGCCGACCAGGCAGTGACCCGGACACGTAACACCTGGAAGGGCAGTGGCACCCCCGAACCCACGCAATCCCTGTCTGTACCCCCCACACCAGCACATAGGCACCCTTCTAGGTTTATGCTTGTTCCTACCCATTGTACACTGTTTTCTGATGAGATGGGAATCCTGTTTTGGGTTGCTGCCCACGTGGGAGGTACCCCTGGTTGCTGCGTTGCCCTAGTGGCTTCGCGAGAGGGCGACAACCCCCATGAAACCCCCATGTACACTTCTCTTTTTGCACCGCAACAATCTCTGCCCCGCACGTCCGAGCGGCCATCCCCGTAGCCCCTGACCCTGCCTTATGGGATGAGGTTATAAGTTGTATGATGGGCTGGCCCTCTCCTGATATGGACATTCACGTGGGACTCAGATCGTGTATTATAAAAAATAAAAAAAAAAGGATCCACACTCTTTTCAGGAGCCCTTGAAGTTGTCGGCAGGTCTGGATGCCATGCTCTCGGGTGCTCGTGTACTCTTGGTCGTCTCGGTAGTGACACTGTGTCCGCTATGTCTGTAGATGGCCCCGAATAAAGGAAAGAACCCATCTCAGTTTGAGGCGGAGACCCGAGGGCATCAAGAGGTACTTCTCCATCTTCCCCTACGGTGGACTTGTCGTACACCTCGTGGAGAATAAACTCGTCCATCCTCCTTCGTAGGTCCTCTTGTTCTAGGACCACACTCACCAAGAACGCAAGAAGAAAAAGTCAAAGTGCCACCTGTTTAACCAATATAGGAGGCGGAGTATGACGTTACCTCCATGAGGCGTAAGAAAGGAACATTTTGATGAACAAGGCATTTCAGTCTCTCTTAGACATTTGACGCAATTTCATCACCATCAACTAGTGCAGAGGCCGATCATCTCTGCTAAACTGTGTTTTTCAATGCCTATTACACATCCATTGTGACGTCATTATCATCTATGAGAATGCAACGCGTTCCTCTATTGCTGCATGTGCCACCCACATCCAACACGACCGTGCAGTGATTCTTGACAAAGTTCAAGAATTGGCCCAAGTCTCACTTCGAAGCAGTGGTCTTTCTCTCCTGCAACCTCAGTTTTTCTAGGTGAACGACCATGAAACTGGTCCAGAGCTCCAAGCACCTACTGGTCCTTTCTGGCATTCAGCTGAGACGGAAGCTAGGCAACATGATGAACGTGCGACATCTCTCAACATTTATTGGTCCATGCATGCTCACCAATACAACAGTCCACATCAACAGCATGCTACTAAGGCAACCCCCTCTAATGTCACGAGAATTTCATTATTCATCGACATTTGGACATGATGCAAGTTTTGGTGGCAAGAGATTTTAAGGGGCTACTTCTTTTGAAAAAGCCCAACTCTTTTCGTTTGCAAACGGTTTCTTTTACAAACTCTTTACCTCCTTCGCCGAAAGGTAAGAGGTTTCCATGTCGAAAAAAGGTGCCATGCCGCATTCGAGAAGCTGAAGTAAGGAAAGATTTCGCCATTGAAGCTCTGTTTTTGTTACACTCCTAGACCAACAGTGTGTTTGCACGTTCTATTTTGCGAATTCAAAAGGTCAGAACTACAAACTCTTTGCAGTCAAGTATTATGTGGGGATTGATGGCTATCCATCTTTTTGACGGATTCACCGATCCAGAGCCATCACATTACGAACATAATTGAAAGATTGTCAACGGTTGAACACCAACTACAATTTGTTCTACTTTGTAGACACAAAATCAAGGTTTATAAAAAATTTTGACGCCATGGAGCCTCCAGCAACAAGAGGGTTCCTGCATGTTTAAGATAAGATAAAATGAGCACATCTGAAGCTACGCTTGAGTCCAAATACATAAATTAGTTCTATGTAGATTTCGTTGCCCCATTTGTTAGAATTACAAATCTTGATGATAGAAACATACGTAAACGATAAAAAATTGAGCCCGGCAGTCTGTAAATTTTCTCTGGAACCCCAGCCCATCCATTTTCAGCTACACGGATTTTTTGAGACTTTCCTAGTAGACTACTTCATGTAGAACTTAATTCTACCCCACAATCATTGAAAAATCATCTGATACTTGGTTTGTCAGAAATCGGGACATTTCTCTGCGTACAGAACTATTTTCAGTGACTGCGGGCTGGTCCCTGTTCCGCAACCCAATAGATAGAGCCTAGCAGTCACCAAAAAACATCAAGCGGTGCAGCCGCAAATGGATGCAAAGGGTGGTTCGCGATTGGTCATCACACACGGGACACGGCACTTCCGTGCTTGGTTTTTATCACGATCTATGCAAAACCTGAACATTGCACATAAAAATAAGTAGATAGGCTACAACTTCCGTTCTTTGCTCTCTAAATGCAATCATATAACCTAACATCCTTGGTCCCAAAACTGGTAATTTTACCTTAACCAAACATCAGAGCAAACAGTCCGCTTTGCGCCACACATGGTTAGAGATGGCCCAGCTAAATGGAGGGGTTTGGACTGCTTGAGATACACCCACCAAATTTTGCTTAACTTTATGAAGATTGAAGGCTCGCTTTTCGGACCGGTTATCTCTCACCGTCTTGCCCTCGTACACCACGCCAAGAAATGGGCTGGCATCATGGCAAATGAACCTTGTACACTTGACACATGGCAAAAATCGTTCACGAAAAAGTTTCTCTTTTTTTGACATCCATTTTGGTCTCTGTTTCAAATCATTTCCGTACTTTTCAGATTTCGATAGTACATCAGACTAGAATACACCACACCACATAACAGTACATCCCGGCCATAGCCTTGTCCTAAAAGCATCTTTGGCACACTACATTACATTGCACTACAGGACGTTACGATACACTAGAGTACAGTACAACACACAACAATACATCGCACCCCACCACAGTACACTAAGGTAAAAGAGCCAATAGGTGTAGGTACCATTTTGGATGCTTTTAAACAATTAGCTAGCATTTGAGTTTTTTGGTAGCAAGTTTGCATTGGGAAGTAGAAAAGTTGAAGTTTGAAATAAAATCTTACGTGTGGGAAAATATTTCCTTGGAGCTGAGAAATCTACAAATAAAGGGACGTCACGTGGGCGCTGCTATTTGGGGGTGGACTACTTTGTGTACCACCTTAGTGTATCAATGTTTTGTTACATTGATGAATGTAGTAGTATTTCAAACTTTGAAAGGTATAATTTAACACCAAAATTGACGTTTTAATTATTCAAATACATTCCGCCAGCCGAGAAAACCTTGAATCTTTGGCGCGAGAGGTAGCAGCGCCTTTCGGCGCTAGAAATCAAACGATTTCTCTGCCGACGGAACAATTTTGGATGGCTAGGGGGTTGATTTACATTGTTCTTGATAGGTCTGAACAGTCAAAACCTTAAAACATTGAGCTGTCCAGCTAAAATCGGCCTCGCAAAGGTTCCGGAGGGAGTTAACGGGAGCGCCGACTCCGTCCGGAACTAGCGCACGCTGATTTTCAACGACAGATCATTTTAATTTCAACAAAATATTGCTTTGGCATACCTAATTTTATGTTTCTTGATTATCTAAATGCCAATATGTACTCAAAGCCACTCGATCTGTCCCCCCGGAGTGGACAACAAACTTGGTCTCCCCCACTTTCACTCCCACCGGGGGCCTACCAAGGGTAGTATGGGTAACTATGACATATGAAGACGAAGGGAGCCTCAGACAATCTATTGTCAGCTATTGAACACAAGCATCCTAAGTTTATATGGGACAAACTACCTTATTTCACACTTTCATGTAGTGGTACAAGAACTAGATCCTAGTACAACAACTGGCTTCCTCACCTCACACTACACTACACTACACTACACTACACTACACTACACTACACTACACTACACTACACTACACTACACTACACTACACTACACTACACTACACTACACTACACTACACTACACTACACTACACTACACTACACTACACTACACTACACTACACTACACTACACTACACTACACTACACTACACTACACTACACTACACTACACTACACTACACTACACTACACTACACTACACAACACTACACTACACAACACTACACTACACTACACTACACTACACTACACTACACTACACTACACTACACTACACTACACTACACTACACTACACTACACTACACAACACTGCACAACACTACACTACACTACACTACACTACACTACACTACACTACACTACACTACACTACACTACACTACACTACACTACACTACACTACACTACACTACACTACACTACACTACACTACACTACACTACACTACACTACACTACACTACACAACACTACACTACACTACACTACACTACACTACACTACACTACACTACACTACACTACACTACACTACACTACACTACACTACACTACACTACACTACACTACACTACACTACACTACACTACACTACACAACACTACACTACACTACACTACACTACACTACACTACACTACACCACAATACACCACAATACACTACACTACACTACACTACACTACACTACACTACACTACACTACACTACACTACACTACACTACACTACACTACACTACACTACACTACACTACACAACACTACACTACACTACACTACACTACACTACACTACACTACACTACACCACAATACACCACAATACACTACACTACACTACACTACACTACACTACACTACACTACACTACACTACACTACACTACACTACACTACACTACACTACACTACACTACACTACACTACACTACACTACACTACACTACACTACACTACACTACACTACACGACACTACAGTACACTACACTACACTACACCGCACTGCACTACACTACACTACACTACACTACACTACACTGCACTACACTACACTACACTACACTACACAACACAACACTGCACAACACTACACTACACTTCAAAACAACGGGCTTTTCCAATAAATTGCCCTTCCCTACCCACTTTTTTTTGTAATCCATGAAAAAAAGGCCATGTGAGTTATGGTGCAAAGCTTAAAAGTATTTACCAAAGTGTGTGTTAGCATCGATCATCGGTTACGTACGGACACAACGTACAACTGAAAACAATCGTGGGGGCCTTGCAACCACTCCGATTAATGCGGTAGATTGATTTTCAAAACCCAAGAATCCCAAAAAGCCATGTGGTCCCAATCACGGGTGTCATTAACACTATCACTGTGTAGCACCTGGTGGTGCCGTCCCCATCCGCAGCCGCGTATCGGAGATTCCAAGCAAGTAAACACCAGCATCAGGCTAAGTGACAGCAGTCTTGCACGCCCCCCGCTTCAGTTGGATACCCTTGACATGTACACTGAGATTAAAACATGTGATATAGCTTATTCCGCGACAAAAGCGTAGCATCTAGGTCTAAACAGAATCCTTTTGGGAAACTGTGGTTGCACATTGCCTTTTTAACTGTGGAATGTGATGTACCCCTACACGAGGTCACACCCGGGTCATTCGGGATGTAGGTATTGAACCCATTCACCATAATTTTTCGTTTCTATCTTGGCCAGCTTGGGCTTCTAAATTGAGTCCTTGGCAACATGGGCTGATCGGAACACATGTGTCACCGTCCCACCAATCTAGAAAAAGGCAGCTCCTTCAAGAAATTGGCACATTGTGAATTAAACATATCATCAACTTCTTGTCTATGTTCCATTCGACTTACAACTCAACATCAACAATGGCAGTGCTTTGAGGGAACATTTTCGAAAGTCTGAGGAGTGGAATGGGTCAGGTGTACGTGAGCGCTTAGACCAATGTCTCACAATTCTGGTCCTGCGAAATATGTATATACCCCCCCGCCTTGCATCGTTTTGCTTCGCCTGCCGATGCACACCCCGTCCGAGTGACATGCTCAAAGCACAGATAAAGCAAACAGGCAACTAACTCAGTGATGGCTAAATTCCTGATGGGCAGTATGTAGCTATACAACATGGCTACGCCAGACCTGATGGTCTTATTTGAGTGGCACTGAAATAGTGCGGGCCATTGAAAGCCTGTAGGCAGTGCTACACCAACAAATACAAAGCTGTGACGTCTGAAAACAAAACAAAGCGGTCATCAAACTGAACAGTAATGGCCACATGTAAAGCCTCACTGCCCCCCCCCCCCTTCTGTCGAGGCAAAACTAAAATTCCTCGCTGAACTTAGTTTAGACAAGGGGGAGTATTCATCAAAGGCAAAGTAGGACATGGTCCAAAAAGTTGTGGAAAAAAGCACCTCGCGTTGTTTGGACAGGGGCATTGTTTGGGGGGGGGGGGGGGCACAAGAACGTGCAGAACAACCACCAGGTGGCACCTTTAGAACTAGCAAGCAACAGTACCCCCCCAAGGGGGAATTGCCCAGAATCACTCTGGCATCCAGATCAGTACGACAAGTCCGGAAGAATACCCCTTGCCAAAGGGGTTGAGGGAGGCGCTTCGCACCTGGTCACCGCACTGCAGGCTTCCCTCCTCTACTTTCATGTCGGCAGTATGGGTAAGTCAGGTCCTCTCATCAGTCGGCAGTGCCAGTCGTGGTGCCTCTCCTCCCCCTTGTCCAGCCCCCCCCCACCCCACCCTCCACCTAACCCATCCTCCCTGGGAGGTCGAGTGTGTGTATGTGCGTGCTGATTGCTGGGGGCTGGAGCCAAACAGACCACTGCAGGAAGGGACCTCGTAGGCGGCCCCAGAGGCGGTTTGATGGACGGTTGGAGGAGGTTGCCAAAGCGGTTGGGGGCGTTACTGTCAGTCACAAATGCCATTGAAGCTGGCACTTGCCGCCAGGGAGGCAGTGGCTGGGCAGAGGCTGGGCGCGCTGGACGGAGGTGGGCCCCACTTCCAATGCATCCCCGGTTCAGGGACCGCAGAGGGATCCGCCAGCGCCAAACACTTTCATCACCCAACCTGCTTCGGTGCCGGGACTGTTGGTGCACCGGCAGGTCTCTCCTGTTGCCAAATCATCGTCCCGTCAGAGTGGGGACTGTTGGTGTGTTGGCGGATCAATCCTTTTGCCCTGTCACCGTCCCGGCCCAAAGGCCATGTTCAGGGGCAGCCTTGCACTGCACAAGGCCACCTTAGAGAGAGAGATATAGAGAGAGAGAGAGAGAGAGAGAGAGAGAGAGAGAGAGAGAGAGAGAGAGAGAGAGAGAGAGGAGACAGAGAGAGAGAGACAGAGAGAGAGAGACACAGAGAGAGAGAGAGAGAGAGAGGAGACAGAGAGAGAGAGAGAGAGAGAGAGCACATTTAGGTGCATAGGCCTTGGGCGTGAGGGCACTTTGTCCCACCCATGCTTCCCTGAGGGCCGCGCGGCAGGGTGCCTTCGGCGCCGAAAGAAAAAGAGGCCCCACGGCTGACTCAGGTTATGTTTGCACTGCACAAGGTCACCTTGGCTCACCTGAATTAGGTCTCCCCCCCCAAAAGCCCATCCAAGTTTCTCTCACGAGTTTGGGCTGGTTCGAGTTTGTGCAGGCCTGGGCAGTGTCCAGGATTCGCCGCAGGGAAGTCACAGGCACCCCTCGTCCTGTGTTCCACTCGTCCCTAGTCGCATTTTTTCCATCGTCTGTTTGCATCAACTTGTTTTGGGGCTGATGTCCCCCAAGGAAGACCCCGCACTTGGAAAATATGTAGAATGCAAAGGAGTAAATACAGAAACAAGATTGAGCACGGCTGGCTACCTGAGCCTGCAATCGCTGCTCTGGGGCGGCTCACCCGTGAAAGTCCGCAAGGTTAGAAGCATACAAGCAAGACATACAAGGGGGGAGTGCTGTGGTGGCCCTGGATTGACTGATGCGAATGGGGGGGATGAATTGGGGGAAAAGGGGTCGACGGAGGGCGTGGTCGGGAAGGTTGGGCTGAAGTACAGTCGGATGTCACGTGAAATGGCTGCAGAGGAAGGGGAGACAGGGGGGACATCGGGTGCAGGACGACGGATCAAAGCGGTGGGGCCTAGCCTAGCCTGCTTTAGTTTAGGTCGGCGTGCCGGAGGAGGTGAAGATGGCGAAGATCGTCCCAAGTCTCATGCGTCTGTACGGCTGCCCATCTGCTGAGAGAGGAACCAGCAGCTGCTCAGTTGCACATGCTTCCCCATTGGGGCAGGCTTCGGAGCAGGCTTGGCTGCAGGTTGTGCCGCCCTCGTGTTGATGAGGCCTCCGAACCTGCCTCTGATATTGATGGGGACGGGAAACAAACACGATCAAAAGGGGCCAATCAGAATGTTGTTGTGAGCACGAGGAACCATCACAAACATGACCCAGCCCCTCTTTCCCTCTACAATCAGCACACAATCACCAAGCATTGAATTTCTGACCATAAGAACCATGGACAGAAAAAACCCTCAAAACAACGGTCACATGCGGTCTTGATGCTTGGACAAGACCAATGAGGCACAACATAAGCCATAAAAGATGGAAAGAAGCGCTGAGAGCAATCTTGCTGCATTTTTTTTAAGAAGTTGTTTTGCCTTAGTAAAACCTAGAGGCAGCAGGCAGAATAAACAAATCACGATGCTGCAGTCAAAAAATGATATAGTGTGGTGAGAGAGAGAAGTTTTTCTTTTAGCTTTTGTTTTTAACGTTTACCACTCATGAACGGGTGCACAGAGGAGCAGGCAACTGTGTTTTCTTGCCGAGCAGAACCATTTTTTTTTAACTCGTGACCGAAATTCCACCAAGTGTCCATCGAGAGCACACGGAGCAGGTCATGGATCAGTGACAGGGCCGGTTTCGGGTGTGGGATGGGCATGAGCTATCCCTACCCAGCCCACTGCGGCGGGGTGGCGGGAGGACCGAGTGCTGCGTGTAGCCGAACAGAACAATTCGAGCACACGGCACACACTGGACACGGGCACCTGCACCCTTGCAGCGCCCACATGGCACCAGAGCATGTGTGCAACCGTGTGGATTGCACAGCACCTCTGCCCGTCACGGGTGCAGTGGACCACTGCCCCGTGTCACGGATGTGGGTCGCATCACGTGGCATCCGGGCAGACCTGAAAGCTGCTGGGGCAGCCACTGTCAGTGAAAGCATGCAACGCCGCGCAGATCCATCCAGTTCGATGCGAAGCAGGACCCGCAACCGCAAGAGGCCGTACTTCCAAAACGGATGGGCACAGCTGTCGGCGCTGGTGGGGGGGGGGGGGGGCACAACGATGAGGGGGGGGGGCACAACACAATGTCAGCCCTGCGGAGGGTGTGTCCGGGAGGAGTGGGCGGGGCTCACCACACCGGGTGAACAGCCCAGAACAACATGACAAGAGACAAACACACGACTTGGGGTATGCATCTTCCCGTGCGGCAGATGCCAACATCACATGACAATAATTGCACTCGTCAATTATCACAAGCATTTCTTCCGAAAACATTGTCCGACATGAGGTCCGAGGAGAGGTACAGGGGGAAGCCCACAGGTCACAGGTCGATGCTTTGACTTCGCATCATTTCCGACTCAGGGGCCTCAGTGACCTGTAGGCTGAATCCTCTGTCCTCGCTTCCGGTGCCTCTCGCTCCAGCTACAGGGAGGGGGGCGACCATTGAAAATAGAACAAAAATGTTCGGAGCTATTTGGCATATTCCCGCCGATCTTAAAGATTCCAATGCCTCACTATTGGCAGTTGAAGGGGGGGAGGGGGATTAGGGGTCGGGGCACTCTTGATTCACGGACCCTCTTACACGAATTTCCGGTTTGCACTGTGGTCCATGTGTCGGGTGCCTGCGGTGCAGCGGTCAGCAAGTCGAAGGTGAAGTTGGCAATCGAGAGACTTAAATTTCTTCCCTCGATTTCGTTGCATCGGTTATCACTTACAATAAGTTAAATCATCGGCTGCAAATTTTGTCCCAACCTTGAAACAGCCCCGTGAAGGGGGTCCCTCAGCTGTGCAGCCCTTTGTTGGTGCAGAAGGTCGTGGCTGAGGGGTCAAAGCCTTGAAACAGGCCGAAGTCAGCCCTCGGCGGGAGCACATGGGCCACATCAGGTGTTGCTTGGCATCCAAGGACGGCTGCGTCTCTGCTTCCAGCGCGCATCACGCAGTATGACTGACGGTCCCCAAGACATCAAACCATGAGTGGACCCGTGCAGTAAATGTGTTATTAGAACAGACCATGGGCCATACGACACAGAGCGTTGGGGGAAAGTGGATCAAATAACATGTATGGCAGGCCAGATTCACGACGGCCACGGCCTTTTGCAGACGTCAAGTGGCCAATGTTTACGAAAACTGTTTTAAAAAAAATCAAAATCCTTTTACAAAAATTAAAAATCGAAGTGCACTTCATGATGACCCAAAGTGGGACTGCGTTGGGCCCTCCCACTGGCAACGCGTGCCTCTTGGAGATTGTACAGCTTCATGAAGCGGTTCACACAGACGCACGTGACTGCACGCGGTTTTCTGGCGATACATAACGATTCGAGCATGTGTGCAACCGTGTGGATTGCACAGCACCTCTGCCCATCACGGGTGCAGCGGACCATCGCCCCGTGTCACGGATGTGGGTCGCATCACGTGGCATCCGGGCAGACCTGACCTGGGGCAGCTACTGTCAGCGAAAGCATGCAACGCCGCGCAGATCCATCCAGTTCGATGCGAAGCAGGACGCGGAACCGCAAGAGGCCGTACTTCCAAAACGGATGGGCACAGCTCTCGGCGCTGGTGGGGGGGGGGGGGGGGCGGGACACAACGATGAGGGGGGGGCACAACACAATGTCAGCCCTGCGGAGGGTGTGTCCGGGAGGAGTGGGCGGGGCTCACCAGCCCAGAACGACATGACAAGAGTCAAACACACGACTTGGGGTATGCGCCACTCATCACTGCAGGACTGATACATCCCCGGAGCCGCCCAATGGTTTGGGATCGTTCAGGCACCGCCAGGTCACCCGCGCTGGCACGGAGCCACCGCCCCAGGAATGCTTGGCCGTGGGGTCCCTGGCACCCCACGTGCTGACCCAATGGGCTTGAACGCCCAACCCATGACAGCGCAGCCTCGGTTGTGCTTGGCCACTTCTTCCCGCGCGGCAGATCAGGCCTTTGCTTAGTGATACTGGGGGGGGGGGGGGTCAAATTGGCCCCCCGGGCTTTTGGCTGACCCACCCACCCACCCACATCAGAAAATTTTTCTTCAGGAAAAAAATGAAATTTATCAAAGGGGCCCGAACTTGGAGGTCTATTTTAGGTACACACACTTTTTTTTGGCCTCTGACCCCCCCCCCCCCCCCCGGTTTAGTATCAACCAGCCACTAAGCAAAGGCCTGCGGCAGATGCCGGCCTCGCAACACAACATTTACATTGGGGAATTGTTTGAAGCACTTCTTCCGAAAAACATTGTTCGACCGAGAAGAGGTACGGGGGCAGAACTACAGGTCACGTCCATATGATTGGATTTCGCATCATTTCCGACTCAGCAGCCTCGGGCTGCCACGGGGATCAGCGGGTGTTGGCTGCATCCGCTGTGCTCGCTTCCGGTCCAATTGCCTTCGGCAGAAGTTGCCCTCCAACCCTCCAATGGTAGTGTACTTTGCTAAAGTCTGTTGTTGAGCGATACAACACTGCTGTTCCCCATGTGGCGTCGGTTTGTTCCATGTGGCGTAGGATTGGGGATCTGGAAGCGGGGGGGGGAGGGGGGGCGGGGGTTGGGATGCGTATCGACACTTGAACGCCCCCTGTGATACATCATCAATGCGATGCAACTACAACCCAGACGAGGGTGGCAACGATGGTGCAGTATTGGGATTGAAGGACGCGTACATGGGAGGGACCGCACCCTCCAATGGCGCGGCATTTGGTACGAGGGATGCGTACATGGGAGGTGCCGCACCCTCCAATGGCGCAGTATTGGGATTGAAGGATGCGTACATGGGAGGTGCCGCACCCTCCACTGGCGCAGTATTGGGATTGAAGGATGCGTACATGGGAGGTGCCGCACCCTCCACTGGCGCAGTATTGGGATTGAAGGATGCGTACATGGGAGGTGCCGCACCCTCCAATGGCGCAGTATTGGGATTGAAGGATGCGTACATGGGAGGTGCCGCACCCTCCAATGGCGCAGTATTCGGCACGAGGGGTGCGTACATGGGCAGCTCCAAGGCGGGCAGCAGCTCCTCCGCAGGCCCAGGGTATGCACCGGGCACGCCGTACGCCTGCAACGGCACGAGGGCTGGTTCGGAACGGGCATGTGTCGGGGATGGATCGCTTGCCACCGCCCCCCACAGGACAGGCTGCTCGCCTTCTCCTGGGTACCCCAGAGGCAATGGTGACATTGGTGGCACCAGGATGGCGGGGGCCTCGGTGGTTGCATGGTACTCCGGCGGCCCAGCCTCCGCCAACGTGGGATACTGATCAAGGCCTCCTTGGACGTCGAGAGGCAATGGTGATGTTGGCGGCATTAGGGTGGCTGGAGGCTCCAAGATCAGAGGAGCCTCGTTTGTCAGTGCTGGATACGCCTGGTCGTGCAACGTCATCACAAATTGCGGGCTCTCTGGAAACGAAATGGACAACACTGGGACAACCAACAAGATCCACATCCAAAAGACCAGAGGATTGCAGAGGTGGGGCTCAGACGTGCGCCAGCGTCTGCCAGGGAAACTGGTTCTCAGTAGGAATCGGCCCCGTATCACAGGCCACTCAGTAATACCCGCCCCCCGCACCACCAGAACTCAGTAGGAACGTGCCGCGTCCAGCGTGTGGCTCAGTAGGACCCTGCTCCATCCGATCATGTCTGAGTTGGCAGACGCTAGTGGCAAGTCTGGTGGGGCTTGAGCAGGTCCCTCTTGGTGCCCTACGGGCATGCCCCTCCAGCACCAGAGGTGAGTGCCAAGTGGCCCGGAGGAAACCAACGGATCCAGGGGTGTGCCCAGCACATCCAGGAGACCCAAGAGGAAGCGTTTTGCGAGGGAAGTGCCAGGCACGCGCCGCACGCGCGTTAGGTGCGCTGGGCAAAGTTTCAAAGGTCACCGTCCCACCTCCAACCATTTGGGGGCTTGTGTCTGTATGGGAATTTCTGACCTAGCCGAGCACAATGGGATTTGGGCACTTCTTTTAGTGCCCAAGAGAGCAAGCAAAGATTCCAAGAGAAATTAATGTTGTCATTACACTCCCTCGCCATCACTTCTTCCAATCATGATGAATGACTCGTGCTTTTGCAGTTGTGAAAAGGGCACGCGAAACTCGGTATGACGGGGGTAACGCATTGGGATAGCCGGCCGGAACATTGATTTGGATGCCGGGCGCACAAGGTGCCAGGCAAACGTTCCCTCTGTACCCTGGAGGACTCTGTATGCAGTCACACGGATGAAGCGCCCGTCACCACAACAGAACGGAGGCGGAGTGCAAGGGAGCGGTTGTACATGGCAAGGTACGCACTTGAAAAGCGGCCAAAGGTAGGGGCCCGGTGACATGGAGCAGGTGGCAAGGGCATGTTGGACCTTGGAGCATGGAGAATGGAGTTGGTACCTACTCAGAGGCCGGGCAGCGGGGCGGGAACATGCGATCGCCCACCTTCCGAAAAAATGCAGAAAATAGAAAAAAAAAACGCAAATGAGTACGCAATACCAACGCAATGTAAGGCAAACCCTGAACGCGGGTGTGCCTGGTCCCAATAGCGCATCAACCCCCTGCCCCAGGGCTGCGGTTGACGGGGGAGGGACTGGGCTACGCCCCATCCCCGACACCCCTGAACTCTCGCTGTTTGGCTTGACGGGCTGCCCTGGAAACCGCTTCTGTGAGCCCCCCAACCGCCCTGCAACCCGTCTGTAACCGCCCCCCATCCACCGGAAACCGTTTCTGTGCGCCCCCCAACCGCCCTGCAACCTGTCTGTAACCGCCCCACATCCACCGGAAACCGCTTCTGTGCGCCCCCCAACCGCCCTGCAACCCGTCTGTAACCGCCCCCCATCCACCGGAAACCGCTTCTGTGCGCCCCCCAACCGCCCTGCAACCCGTCTGTAACCGCCCCCCATCCACCGGAAACCGCTTCTGCACCCACCCGCAAAGTCCACCTTCCGCTCCCCTCCTCCTCACCCACAGACCAAGACCTGGCAGCAGCGATGTGCTGGCGACTGTTCACACGGGCACACGCATGAGCGCAGGGGCGGTGAAGAGACCTGGAAGAAGTACAGGCGGTGGCGGCGGTGGTGCAGGCACCAGAAGCGGCGTGATGCCGGGCAAAGGCGTTGGGGGCTGCATGACCGGCACCAGCGTGACCGCGACGGGCACCGGGACCGGGACCGGCGGTGCGATGTGCACGGCGACTGGAACGCTCACCGCAGGCTGAGGCGCTGCCGGCGGCAACACCGGCGTTGGGACCGGGACGGCGGGCACGAGTGCGAGGACGGGCGGTGCGGCGGGGGGCGCCGGGGGCGGGGGAGCGGGCGGTGCGGCGGGGGGCGCCGGGGGCGGGGGGCGCGGGCGGGGAGCGGGCGGTGCGGCGGGGCGCCGGGGCGGGGGAGCGGGCGGTGCGCGGGGCTGCCGGGCGCGGCACCACAAGCTTCTGCACTGGGGGAGGGGGCGGTGGGAGGCAGGGGGCGGGGGGGTGGGGCGGCGCCGGGGGGAAGTGCTGACGACGAGCCTCTGCACTCGAGGGACGGGGGGCGCGGAGGGGGACGGGGTCGGGGCGGCCGCCAGCGCCGCAGTCGATGCACCGGCAATTGCAAGCGCTGGGGCAGGGGCCGGCGCAGCATCGGGGGCCGGGGTTCGGGGGCGACGGACGGGCCCTGCGGAAAGGGCCAGGCGTCTGCAGCAGCGGGGGGGAGGGGGGCGGGGGCGGGGGGGCGGGGCGGAACGTGGGGGGGGCGGCGGGCGGGGGCGGCGGCGGGGGGGCGCCGGGTCGACTGGGGCTGGGCGGGGTCGCGGGCTCGCGGGGCTGCGGCGGTGGCGAGGGGGCGACGCCGTCCCTTGGGGAGATGGGGGCGCTGGGGTCGTGGGCGCCGGGGGTGCGGGAGCGGGCGGTGCGGCGGGATGTCGGGGGCGGCGGCACCACAGGCTCGTGCATTGGGGGAGGGGGACCCGAGGCAGTGGGGAGGCAGGGACGTGGGGGGGGGGTGCGGCAGCCGATGGGGGGCGCGCTGCCCAGTCGGGGCGACTTCCGGGGGCTGAAGGAGGAGCCGCTGGTGGGGCTGGCGGGCTTGCCACGGGTTCCGCGGTGGGCCCAGGTGCGGCGGCGACGGGAACGATGAAGGGGCTCTGGAAGGGGGTGTTGGGGGTGCTGAAGAAAGGAATGCAGGGGTGAAAGGGTGAGAGGAGCAGGGTGAGAGGAGCAGAATACTCGAGGCAGGCAACGCATGCCCCGGGCTCCGGAGCAGGCACCCCACGGGCGTTTGGACAGGACAAGATACACGTTGGGAGCCCAGGAAACAGCGCTGAAGGGAATATTTGGTGCGGAAACAGCCCCTCACGCTGTCTACCCACGTCACGAAAGCAGACCAACGTTGAGGTGAGGGGAGGTGAGGGGAGGAGAGGGAGGGAGGGGAGGGGAGGGGAGGGGAGGGGAGGGGAGGGGAGGGAGGGGAGGTTATAAGAGGGAGGAGAGGTGAAGTGAGGTGAGGTGAAGTGAGGGGAGGAAAGGGGAGGGGAGGGGAGGGGAGAGGAGGTGAGGTGAGGTGAGGTTAGGAGAGGGAGGAGAGGTAAGGTGAGGGGAGTTGAGGGGAGGTGAGGTGAGGTGAGGTGAGGTGGCCATCCTTGGCATGTGTTTAGCTTGGGCTCCTGGAGGCTCCGCCGCGAGACACAGAATCGTGACATGCCTACCTAGTGGGCCCCCAGCCCGCCACTAGCGTGTGGTGGTTTGGCAAACCTCACTAGTCCACTGTCATGCTCCTCCTCGTAATGCACTGCGGTGGTCCACGGCACACAACACGTCACAACATTTCACATTCCTTGAGCAGTGATCAACAACGGATTCATTCTTTGATTAAGTGCCTCTCGGGGCGTGGGATAGGCGGGCATTCCAGACCTGAGAGCTTCACGCACACAGGACAGCACTGAGGCAACAAGCGTGCAGACTGTCAGCGATGTCTGCACCACATTGTGATCTAAGCCACATGCACGGAGAGGCACTTGGTCAAAGCATAGATCACAGAGGACCGATAGCAACGAGACCTGCTCTATGCTCAAGGAATGTGAAATGTTGTGACATGGAGTGTGCCCTGGACCAACTTGGGGCACTACAAGGAGAAGCATGACACTAGACTAGTGAGGTTTGCCAGACCACAGCTCGGTTGGTGGCGGGGGTGGGGGTTCGCCAAGCAGGCATGTATTGGGGAGCCGCACTTCAAGGCTACGGAGGATTTGTGGCCTTGTGTGGCGCACTTTGGGCAGGCTTGCTGTGGATTTGATGCCCCACTAAATCCGGATGGGAGAGGGGGGGTGGCCATTGCCTGGAGACTTTGGAGCCCATGCATCACTTGTCCGTCAGATCAGCCCAAGCTGGAGGCATGCCAGGAAGGGGAAAGCAATAAGAAACTTAACGGACAGTCAACAAGGCCCCGAGCGAATCCATGATAGGTTGGTGATATTCTACATATCCGAGGCATATCACAGTGGCTGATTTGGATACCGGAGGCTCCACTACATCATTCATGAATCTTTTCCATGCTACGAAGACTGGCCCAAGTGCGTCTCATTTGAACCGAGTAATCTTGACATTGTAGGGGTCCCTTGTAGCCGTTTTGGGCTTCTGGTGCAAGCAAAATAATGCCCCTCCTCGACCTTGGTGAGGGCATGGCCCGTTGCATGCCGCAGACCTCACTTTGCAGCTGCCTTGCCACAAGAGGAGGATGGGCCAGGTCAGCCTACATACACATATACATATACATGCACACGCACACAGACAAACACACACACACGCACACAGACAAACACACACACACACACACACACACACACACACACACACGCACACAGACAAACACACACACACACACACACACACACACACACACACACACACACACACCCACACACACACACACACACACACACACACACACACACACACACACACACACACACACACACACACACACACACACACACACACACACACACACACGCACACAGACAAACACACACACACACACACACACACACACACACACACATGTTGAGAAGCGCGAGACAAGAACGAAGCAAGAAAAGCGGTTAAAAGAAAACTCCTCAGGAACAGCAGAGCTATCCTAGATGTCTTTCGGTGTGATGAAGAAGCAGGTCGTGGAGACATGTTCAGTGCTCGCACAAAGCAATAAAACCTGTCCCCCTCCCCCAAACCACAAAAACAGCCCGCGAAGGAGCCCGTGCACTGCCGTTGCCACTGTATAGAATTATCGTGTGTGGGCTGCAGCCACCCCGCTGCACGCACCCTATCGGCACCGGGTAACATCCGTCGATGTGACTGGGGGTGTTGAACATGGCAAAAAGGGACATACCAAGGGGCCTTACATATGACGGGATACAGTACACGCCAAAACTCAAATCTTTTTTGTATGCCACATGGGCTGTGTGGACATGGGGGGGACCTCCAATCCGCCATTCTCGCCGCTGGACGCGTGCTTCATGGACGGACATGGCATGGGCCCATGTGGAACACGACCCCCGTGGGGACCGTTAAAGGCGCACCTCCCCAGAACCCCAAACCCACCCACAAAAAGAGCATCTCGTGCGAGGACCCTACCCCCCCTCGCCCCGCCCACAGGGCCCCCAGAGCAGAGGACCCCTTGGGACAGAGATGGATGCGGTGCCCTCCGCGAGAGCCCCCCTCCCCAAAAGTGGCCAAAATCGGCCAACCAATTTTGACCACTTTTAACCCGTGAAACAAAGTCATTTTTGACCCCCCCCCCCCAACATACATCTTTGTATTCAGCACGTTCCGCTAATGGATGGGCCTCATGACATTGTTTGAAAGACCACATTTGGTCCCCCAGAAAAAATTTCAGCGGCTTCGGCGCCGAAAGTTACCCTCGACCATGAGAAGAGGCATGAAAGGGTTTTGCAATCGCCATTTTGTCATCTCGGCCCCGCAGAGTCCCCCCCCCCCCCCCCGGAGGGGCATCTGCAGCAGTGCGGATGCCCGCATTAGTGCGGATGCCTGCTTGTCATAGCAGAAGGTTCAAGGGCGAGAGGCCAATAGGCGCCGCCACAGGCTAACAGAGCCAACCACCAAGGCCTTCTGCCAACCCCCGTGTCCAAGAACTTGAACTTCCCCCCCCCCATCATCTTCGTGATGACCGCATACCGGGCACTGATCGGGCCGTCAGGGGAGGACGCCATGGGCAGAAGTTGCATTCTGGATTCCCCCCCAGGCAGGGGGATGCCTGCGGCAGTGCGGATGCCCGCAGTAGTGCAGATGCCTGCTTGTCATAGCAGAAGGTTCAAGGGCGAGAGGCCAATAGGCGCCTCCACAGGCTAACAGAGCCAACGACCAAGGCCTTGTGCCACCCCCCCCCCCCTGGCCCCACCTCCACCAAAATAAACAGGTGGCTATTACATCCGTCCCTGCGTTGGGAACAGGGCAGTCCATCCCGCTCCCCCAGAGCCACTTCCTCAGGAGGTACCAAAACAGGCTGAAGGCCACCCGCCACGTCCGTCACAAGGCCCAAGGGGTCGGGACGTCCAGGGGCGAGGGGCTGCACTGCTGCCGGGCACACAGGGAACTGCTGCGGTGCTGCGGAGCAGTGGAGGCTGGAGGCGCAAAATAGGGGACCGGTCATTTGGAGGTGGAGGTCCGGACGCAGCTCCCAAGGCCCAATGATCGAGTGCAACGGAAGTGACACAGGCACAGGCACATTGACGGCCGCGGGCGCATAGGCAAGCGCTTGCACACACCTGGACGAGTCTTTGGTGCCCGGGTGGTGGTCTCAAACTGCGAAGTGTGAGAAAAGAGCGCCGAATTCCGGGGCAGCAAGAACGCGCCCCAGAGCGGAGCCACAGTATTGTCCATTCGACATTGGGGGGGCAGAGTTTTGCTCAACAACTCAGCATCTCCTGGGGCCTCAATTGGTCAGGTGTGGACCCGCCACTTAGCTCCAGCCGCGCCTGCCTCACGACCTTCATCGCCTTCTCAGTTCCATGATTGTCCGTGTCACTCGGACAGTGCTTTGCA
Organism: Eutreptiella sp. 'Long Island Sound 2002'; assembly: GCA_964036045.1. Lineage (NCBI taxonomy): Eukaryota > Euglenozoa > Euglenophyceae > Eutreptiales > Eutreptiaceae > Eutreptiella > Eutreptiella sp. 'Long Island Sound 2002'. Next base: position 26,169,396 of record OZ038400.1, on the reverse strand, counting down.
GTTCGTCCCGTCCCTCGTCCCTGGATGGGGTAAGAGTCGGGCTGCTTCTACAGGGTTCAGGGCATTGTCGCCTTCGGACTGAGTTTGGGGCGTAGCGTTTGATGTGTCCCCTGGGGGGGGGGGGTCTGACACCACCCACCCCACCCCCTCGGACCCCCACCCACCCAACACCCCCCCCCCCTTAAGTGATGGGGCAAATTTTTCTCCGGGTCTTCGGCAAAGCGAAAATTTTCTCTAGCGCCTTCGGCGCAAGTCAGTTTAGGCCAAAAAATTCTTCGGCGCCTTCGGCACCCCTAACAACTCAGGGTCGCCTGGGGGGGGGGGGGGTCCCCCCCACAGCCCCCCCCCTTGGACCCCCCTACCCACCCACCCCAAACTCTGGTGGGGGGTGGAGGGTGATCCACTTGGGGCATGACTACACGACATGTCCTGGTAAGCTGCAGTCCGTGCACTCAGTACTGCAGGTGTCTTGCAGCGGACGTTTCCAATGTCACTCTCTACCAATGACAGCTAAGCAGCCTCTCGCCCTCACAGCACACCAAGCCTGTCATAAGACACTGTTGCTGGAGGGGGGGGGGGGGTTCGAAATCATGTGGAGGCTTCTTGCAGAAAGTGAACGGTGCTGACATTCATGAGAAGTGGCGTGAGTTGTGTGAAGCACTTCTGCTGCGCTTGCAATGGGACGTCAAGGGTCGGCATTACTGATGGCCCAAGAACTTGTTGACATGTGGTGCTGTTCGCACCCAAACTTATCTTAGATAGATGTGTGCTGTAGGTCGCTTGTGCGTTGTTGTGGCCCAACAGCTGTAGATTCCCTCAGACTCTGTGGCATGTTGGCGTGTATTAACAAGGCCTGTGCCCTCTGGATTCAGCCTACAGAACAGGTCCGAGCTTTTGGGGCACAGCATCGAGCAACTGCATCTGCCATCTCACTGCGCTGGGGAGGTGGGTGGTGGGTGAGGCAACTGCATGAATGCGTGTTTAAGAAACCGCACTATCAGTCCCAATGCCCGTCCCTTTCTCTACAAGACAGGTGGGGCCCCGGGGGGGGGCGACTACAACTGGTCCTGGTGCGACACCCCCCCCCCCAGCTATCTGTCAAAACTTGCGGGGGGGGGGAGTTGGGGCGGGGGGGGGGTCGGCGGGGGGATGGGGGGGGGTATTGGCAGCTTGGCGGGGGGGGGGGGGGGCTGCGCACAACCCACTACTATCACATGCATACCTCAAGGGGGTGTCTGGGGGCATGGGGGTATAGAGGTATGTATGCGATAATAGCGATATCTTGTCTTTGCCGGGAAGAAAGTCTTAAGGGCTTAAGGACTAAAGGCATAGTACCCCTCTCAACTAAGCATGGCACAAAATTTTTGGCGCTGTTGGCGCCATGGCCCCCACACCGCTATCAGTCAAAACTCGGGGGGGGGGGGGGGGCTGGGGGGGTGTCGCATACAAGGACCGGGCCCGGCCGCCCCCCCGGGGGTGGGGTCATGTCACGTGCGTGTGTGTGTGTGTGCTCTGTGCAATTGACCTGGCTTTTAATGTCCTGCATGCTCTTGGGTCGGGAGGGGGCCTGTGGTTTAGGGTCAGGGGTTACCTAGGCCCTATCCCCTCGCCCCCCCCCCCTCCGTGACCCGGCACGACAGAAGGACTGGGCCACCGAGGTCAGGTGTCCTCCCCCTCTGCCCTGCCGTTGCCCTGCCTTGGGCCGTGGGGACCCCTGTGGATGCCGGCGCTACCCCTGGCCCCTGCCCCCCCCCCCCCATTCCCTGGAGGGCATGTCCTGTTAACGAGGGAGGCCTATATGTGGCTGTGTGGGTGTATGTGTGTGCGTGTGTCACATCTGGGCATGCTTGAAACCAGATAAGGGAGGCCGGGTTTTCGTTTCCGGGGGGGGGGGGGTCGATGGAGCCCTCCGGCCGGACCCCGCCCCCCAAAAAGGGCTCAATTGACAGCACCCCCAAAATCCTACCGAGACTGACCCCCGGGCCTCGGAGGTGACGCAGACCCAAAAATCAGAAAAAAAAGAAAATGGGATATTCCAACAATCAGCGCGTCCAGGGGGTTCAGAAAAGTCATCATTTGCCATATATTCGGTGAAAAAAAAATCGACCAATTTTAATGCTCAAAAAAATTTTTCGGCGCCTTTGGCGCCAGACTTCATAATGACTGATTAATGGTGCCTGTCAATTGAGCCCTTTTCCCGAACCCCCCAGTTTTGGGGGACTCTATTGACCCGCCCCCCCCCCCCCCCCCCCGGAAGTGAAACCCCGACATGCCTAATAGCGTTCGCTATCATGCAGCATCTCTCTACAACTTGCACCACAGCAATGTTTGCATCTTGCAGCCTGCGTTGCCTCGGCAGCACAACACAAAAGCATGCCCCCTATGAGCAGATCCTGTGCCCTACCGCCACATGTGGCCTCCTGTGTGGTTAGCTTGCACAGTGGAGGGTGCCTGTGTCGTCACTGCCGCGTCAAGCGGCTGCAAACGGTGCCCTCCTTTAGCGGTCCCCTCGCCTCGGTCAGAGCCTTTGTGAGGGAGACATGTATGAGCATTCCATTCCCGCGCGGCCATGCCGCTCCACTGGGCGCCCCTCGAGGCGCTTGCGCTTGCTTGGCATCTCCAAGGGGAGGGTGTTGCCTCCTGCGCTTCCCTCCCTGCCCCCAGCCGCGAGGCTCGCTGTACTATGCGTGTGTATGTGGGGGGGGGGGGGGGGTGCAAGGGAGATCCGTTCTGCCTCTTCCCTGTTTCTCCCCAGCACCGATCCCTCGTCGCTTCAAACAGATACCTCAGTGAAGGTACGTGTCATCGCGGCGTGCCTCACCCAAAGCGTACCCACCACCCCTACGACGGGGATGAGCAGCAAGAAGAGCAGCGGCCACCACGGCACGTCGTTGGAGGAGGCGGATGTGTCGGGGCTGGGGCTGGGGACGGCGATGCTCCGCACAGTGTCAATTGAAAGCCACGATCCGGCGTATTCATAGCACACTGCAGACCGAGAGTGGGGGCGTCTGGGAGGGCGCAGCGCCGCCGCAGCAGAGCGATCTGGCCCCATTACCACGTGCACGTGCCACCCCTGATCATGAGCAATACCCGGCCCCCAAAGACGGAGGCGAAGAAGCGAGGGGGTCTGAGGGTGCGGAGTTTGGGCACGAAAGATGGCCTGAAAGATGTTCCCTATTATCAAAGAAACTTTCATTTCCCCAAATGCAAGACCTTGTGGAGGGGAGGGGGGAAATGGGTTTGGGGGGGACAGGCCCCCCGGTCTGCCGGAATGAAAAGTAAAGAAGCCCCGGGAGTGGGGGGGGGGGGGGATTACATGGATGCGGAGGCAGGAGGAGGCAGCGTGCCGAGGCACCCTCCCAAGAATCAGCCCCTTGCTGCCAACTAAGACCCACTTTCAGACAGTATACTTTAGAGGACCTCCCAGGGAAGTTGTGCGGCACCCAAGGAAATGAAGGAGAAGCGGCATCGACCTCAAACCAAGCCCTACTCTAACGCCTCAGATTCACCCAGCGCATGGACTCCCAGACAGCGCGGGCACAGCGCCAATCATTACGCTGTTCATCCCGGGACCACCCCCGCAAACCACCACCCCTACAGAAGCGTGCGTGATCCATTCAAAACCGCATCGGGGGTGCAGAATCCAGGACCCTGGGACCCGTGGCTACCGGGGGTGGAAAACAGCCGACGTTTCGCACAGCGCGCGCACAGCGCAGGGTGCGTCCCCCCCAGACACCCCCTGGGCAACCGCACGCGAATACCACACACGGCAACCGGATGGCCATCTAAAGTGGCTCTCATGCTCGGATCTGGTGGACCGCCGCCCACGACATGCAGCCCCCCGTCTGTGGCCCACGCCACTAACAGCATCGGGCAACAACACCACCTCTCCACAGTCCTCCTCCTCTCAACTCAACTCAGGCCACCCTTTGAGTAGAGGAGGCATTTGGCGTCGCTTGGAAGCCCCATCCTTCGTAAATTGGGGGTCCGGCACACCACTCCGCCCTAGTCAATGGTGCTACCAAGACCTCCTGTGAAGGGGAGTCCGCTTCTGCAGGTTGGCCGGTTGGTGCAATAAAATGTGCCCCAATCCGGGAAACTTGCTGCTTAATTGTGTCCCAAACTTGGGGCACAGTGAACGTTTTCCGCATATGCTTTCATGGTGGCCCATTGGATGACAACCCTCCATCCACATATGAAGGCAAACAGGATAATGGCGCATTGCCCCGTGCGTGCCCCATGCACCCCCTGCGCCTGTGCGCCACAGCTGGACAAGGGTAATGGCGTTGGCAAATGGTTCCCCACTGGCACTCACTCCCTCCCACTGACCGCCATGTTTTGGACGAGGACAATCGGACGTGGACTGGTCCCCAGGAAGCGGGGCCCCCGCCTCCCGTGCCATCCCCCCGGCCGCCATACCAACAGGCGGCTACCGGGTTCATGCCGTTGAGCACGGCGCCCTCGGCCCTGGGCACCGGACCCCTAGGCCCGGGCACCGCGCCCAAAGCCGCCTCGTCCGCGACCCCCCGGCCGCCAGACCAACAGAAGCAGACGGCCATCGGGGTGCCCCCGTGGCTGAGGCCCATGCCCCTCCGGGCTCCCCAACATGCGTCTACAGGTGCTCCCTGGCGTGCCCTGCACGATGCGTGCCCCACGCATCGGAGGCGGGTGGCCTCCGCGGCGCTGTCGACAGTGCCCCCCCGGGCCCTGCCCCCAAAAGCAAACGTACGTGTGAGGCCGGTCTTGGGCATTGTCAAGTTCGTATGAGTAAAAGTGTGTCCGGAGGCGGCCAGAGATCCGTACGACCAAAACGAAGAAGCGAGGCCAGTCGTCTGATGGATGTTGGTCTCGGTGACTCCCGCATCGTCGCAAGTCCCGTTGTCGGCCTCCACGAAGGCGTACCTGTTGGATGCGCCGACGGGGGGCGGTGCGGGGCCACACAGGGACGCTGCGGGATCCTTAGCAAAACGACACAATCTCGCCAGAAGCCTTTTTAAAACTCGGGCTGTCCAGTCGCAGCCCAGTATTCAAGCACACAATGGGGCGGCACTTGAAGGGCAACCAATGGCGCTTGGACGGTAACCGGCGGTGGTTGGAGGGTACCCGATGGCGGTTGGAGGGTACCCGAGGTACCTTACGGCGGATGGCGGTCGAGGAAAAAAAAACTGTCCACTACAAAACACCCTCCATCTCCGACAAAGCTCTCCCTCCAAATATCACGACACACAAATAATTCCTCAGCCTAAATCAACGCAGAATGTCTTGGTCACCATCACATTGCACAACAGAACTCCCACGAGCGCCCGTTCCCAATGGTGTAGGAACGGCACACACACACCGCATTGACCGGCAGCACTGCACTCTGCTGTACAGCGCAGCTCAGAGTGGTGAGAGGTCCCACTGGACTACCCAACGGGGGCACAGGGCAGGGACTGTGGGCGTGGGCAAAAGGGACGCTGACGCTGAAATGGACTAGTGCCCCCCTTGGCGCCAGCACCGACCGGACACAGGCTCGTTCCGCGGGCTGACAGGTGCGGCCGCTTGGACACCTCCAAGGCCCGTAAAGGGCAGGTCGTGGGCCCTGTGGCATTGCTGCACAGCCACTGGGGCACGCAAGGGGGTACGTCAGCGAGCAACCCAGTGTGCCCTTCCGCTGTTGTTGTCGCGTTGAGCCCCAGCTCTGGGCAGCCTGCCCCTTGTCTGCATGTCCCTCTAGTGAGACACGACGCACAGATACCAACACCACCCCCTTTACCCCCCCTCTATCCCATGAGACGTCCCCAGCTCATGCCATGGCCCTTCTCACTAGCAGCTGCTGAGCTCTGCCGGTGACTGGCAGCGCTGCATTCACACGGCACAGGGGGGCTGGCCGTGGGGCAGGTCCAGGGCGTTGGGGGTCGGGGGTGCTGTCAGTACGGTCGAAAAGGACGCATTCAATTCGGCTGCCACCCCCCTTCCCCCCAAACGGGGGGCCATGCGCTGTGGCACAGCCCCCTCAACACGGAGACCAATAGTGAAAAGGGGTGGTCTACGAGACATTTCCCCTGTGGCCCTTGGTGTATCCACCGATTTTTTGGGGTTCAGACGTGCCACTCCCGGCTGCCAAGCCACCACACGCAATCAGAACGAGCCGGGCCCTACCCGAGGGCGACGTTTTGGTGCGTACGAAATTTGGAATAGCGAAATTTGGCGCTGAGAAAGTTTGCACCACTTCTTGAATCAGGGGTGTCCTTCAGAAGCCCCCCAAATTTTTTTCCTTAACGACAGCCCTTAAGGAAAGCACCCAGGGACCACTAACCGCCAACCGCCCACCGCCAACCGCCACCAACTGCCAACCGCCAACCGCCCGCTGCCAACCGCCAACCGCCAACCCCCACCAGCCACCAACCGCCAACCACCAACCACTGCCAACCGCCACCAACCCCCAACCGCTTGAATACGACACTCCTGTTCCATCCTCCAATAGAGAGGCGCCTATGGAATGCGTGCCGCTGACGAGTCCCTTGGGGGGGCTATTAGGGGGCCTATTAGGGGCCCTATTACGGGGCCTATTAGGGGGCCTATTGGGGGGCCTATTAGGGGGCCTATTAGGGGGCCTATTATGGGGCCTATTAGGGGGCCTATTATGGGGCCTATTAGGGGGCCTATTAGGGGGCCTATTAGGGGGCCTATTGGGGGGCCTATTGTGGGGCCTATTGGGGGGCCTATTGGGGGGCCTATTAGGGGGTCTATTAGGTGGTCAAGTAGAGGGCCTATTAGGGGGCCTATTAGGGGGTCGATTAGGGGGCCTATTAGGGGGCCTATGAGGGGGCCTATTGGGGGGCCTATTGGGGGGCCTATTGGGGGGCCTATTGGGGGGCCTATTAGGGGGCCTATTGGGGGGCGTATTAGGGGGCCTATTGGGGGGCCTATTAGGGGGCCTATTGGGGGGCCTATTGGGGGGCCTATTAGGGGGCCTATTGGGGGGCCTATTGGGGGGCCTATTGGGGGGCCTATCGGGGGGCCTATTAGGGGGCCTATTGTGGGGCCTATTAGGGGGCCTATTGGGGGGCCTATTGGGGGGCCTATTAGGGGGCCTATTGGGGGGCCTATTGGGGGGCCTATTGGGGGGCCTATTAGGGGGCCTATTGTGGGGCCTATTAGGGGGCCTATTGGGGGGCCTATTGTGGGGCCTATTGGGGGGCCTATTGGGGGGCCTATTAGGGGGCCTATTGGGGGGCCTATTGTGGGGCCTATTGGGGGGCCTATTGGGGGGCCTATTAGGGGGTCTATTGGGGGGCCTATTGTGGGGCCTAATGGGGGGCCTATTGGGGGGCCTATTAGGGGGCCTATTGGGGGGCCTATTGTGGGGCCTATTAGGGGGCCTATTGGGGGGCCTATTAGGGGGCCTATTGGGGGGCCTATTGTGGGGCCTATTAGGGGGCCTATTGGGGGGCCTATTGTGGGGCCTATTGGGGGGCCTATTAGGGGGCCTATTGGGGCGCCTATTGGGGGGCCTATTAGGGGGCCTATTGGGGGGCCTATTGTGGGGCCTATTGGGGGGCCTATTAGGGGGCCTATTGGGGGGCCTATTGGGGGGCCTATTGGGGGGCCTATTGGGGGGCCTATTGGGGGGCCTATTGTGGGGCCTATTAGGGGGCCTATTGGGGGGCCTATTAGGGGGCCTATTGGGGGGCCTATTGTGGGGCCTATTAGGGGGCCTATTGGGGGGCCTATTGGGGGGCCTATTGGGGGGCCTATTAGGGGGGCTAATTGGGGGCTGATTAGGGGGCTGATTAGGGGGCCTATTGGGGCAGCGAAAATACGTTGCGTGACACGTGTGTGTGGGGCTGCGGCCCAATGAACGCAGTGCCACCGGCAACACAGCAGTGGCATGTCTGGGGGGCGGTTCGGGCGGGGGGTGGCGAGGGGGGAAGCTGCACCGTTCGCCATTGTTCAGGCTGATGCCATGGATGTCCGCCGAGAAGAGGTCGCCCTCTTGCAGATCCGTCCGGCTTGGGACAAGTTGGAAGGGCCCGCCCACAGCCGACGGCGACGTTATTGGCGTGGTGCCGTCGCAAATGACGTAGAACCCCCCGGACGTCGGCGTGTACGTGACCGTCGCACTGCTGGTCCCGCTACCGCCCCCCGTTGCGGCCGCGGCCGAGGTGACGGTGGTCGCCACGGCACCGGACGAGCCAACGTTCGCGCAGGGGTTGCTGGTCTGCAGCAGCCGTCGAAGCGGCCCCGGCGCTCCAAGGGCCGCCTGGTGCTCACCGGCGGCCCTCACGGTCGTGTTGGTGGTGGTGTTGGTGGTGGTGTTGGTGGTGGTGTTGGTGGTGGTGTTGGTGGTGGTGTTGGTGGTGGTGTTGGAGGAGTTGCTGCCGACCACGTCAACGAAGGGGACCAACACGGCGAAGATGCTGCGAAGGGCAGTGCAGGGGACGCCATGGGGACCAACAGGGTTCTGAGGGTAGGGGGCCATTTCAGCGCCTTTTCCGGGCCCCGAATGCGAAAGTAGCCCCCGACGACCCATTCCTCGGGGGTCCCACCCTCTCTCTCTCTCACACCGTCGACACACGCTCTCTGATCCATTCCCTCTCACATCCTCTCGCTCACGCCCTCTGCACTCTCTCAGGGTGTGAGAGGGAGGGTTTGACGGAGAGTGCAGAGGGTGAGAGAGAGAGAGAGAGCGCGCGCGTGTGTGTGAGCGTGTGTAGAGGGTGTGTGAGAGAGTGCAGAGGGTGTCAGAGAGAGGGTGAGAGAGAGTGCAGTAGTTGTGAGAAAGAGTGAGAGAGTGCAGAGGGTGGAGAGAGATGATGTGAGAGAAAGGGTGAGAGAGAGAGAGAGAGGGAGAGAGGGTGAGAGAGAGAGGGCGTGTGAGAAGGTCTTCCCTACTTTTCCCGAACCCTTCTCTGCTCTTCCCTAGCTGTTCCTTGCTCTTCCCTAACTCTTCCCTAACTCTTCCCTAACTCTTGCCTGCTCTTCCTTGGCTCTTCCCTGGTTCTTCAGGGAAGAGTAAGGAAGAGCAGGGAAGAGCCAGGGGTGAGCAAAATCCAGCGAAGAGCAGGGAAGGGCAGAGAAGAGCGAGGGAAGACAAGGAAGAGCCAGGGAGGAGCGGGGAAGAGCCAAGGAAGAGCGGGGAAGAGCAGGGCTAGAGCTTGGCTCTACGCAAGCAGGGCAGAAGAGCTCGGTACGGGTATCCAAACCCTCCCATTTGCTAGGCCTCGTGCCCAAGCTACCCCCACCCCCGTTGGCACACCCCTAATCCTTGTCCCATGTGCCAACAAAACAAAACACTGCTAGTGCCTCTTGCAAAGGGTTGAGCGGTGCCGTGGCACAGAGCACACTTCGAGGTTGCAGAAATGGGGATGGAGGGAATGGTCACTGAGAGGGATGTCCCGGCGGAATACGTCGGTGGTGATGGTGACGGCGATGGCGCAGGCGAAGGCGATGGGGATGGGCTTGGACTCGGGGATGGGTCTGTGCAGCGGAGGCGTTGGGGATTACAGCGACCACGGGGGAGGGGGCGGGGGGGGGGGAATCAGTTCCATTCCGCACCTCACACCCTGCGGCATGGGCATGGGGGTCTGGGAGCGGGGCGGGGGGTCAAAATTTGTTTGGGGTTTTGGGGAATGTACAGAAGTGGGGTAGAACATCCTTTTCCATTCACCACAAAATGAAAAACTGGTGCGGCATTCCACCAGACGCACGGCTGGACCAGCAAAGGCATCTACCGAGCAGTAATGGGTCACCATGGCAGTCCGTAGCGACCGGCTAGAAATGCATTCCTCGGGTAAAGTGGGCCTCAAGAACCGAGGAACGGCAACAAAACCTGGCACTATCAGGCGTGCAAATCAGGCTTGCTAAAAAGCCACACGAGTGCATTTGTCATTCGCAGCAACCAGACTCATACCCTTGTGGCCACTTCTGTGTCTGGCACACACCCCACGCCCTCCAACCAATGGTTTGCAATGGGGAACAACTAACTTCAGCACCAGCGGTGCCTAGTACTTTTTGGGGGCCTTTGGGGAAGTTGGTAGGGCATTGTTTTGACCTCATGTATTTGTACCCAAAATGCTCAGATTTACATAGAGAGTTCAAGTATTTCTCTTGTTCCCAGGATGACATATACATCAGAGTTGACTATCTAGCCATTTGCCGAAACCCAGGAGACGTCGTTTGCACCAATAGTAGGACAAATGGGACACAAGGACCCAGGCATGCATGGCAAATAGACAAGTCGCACACTGCCCACCTCACGTAGGCGTCCAACTTCAGGGGACTGCCTCTTCAGGGGTGCCAAAGGGACAAGGGCAGCAGGGCAACAGGAACAGGGAGGGACAGCACAGACACAGCATGCAAGCTTGGGCGAGCGCATCCACAGGCAAAATGCCTGAACATGCCGTGCACCATTGTTATGTAACATTTTGGTGATCTGGAACCAATGGCCCTGTCTCGCCACTTTGATATTAGATGTGTGGGAGAGCAACCGTTAAACTGGTCTTGTGTGGGAGTTTCTGGAGTGAAGCATGTCAGCGTTGCAGAGTTGCAGGGGAGTTGACACCAGGAGGCGGCAGGGGGTGGCAAAAAAAAAATCAGCGAATTGAAAAAAAGAGGGGGCCATGATGTCAGGGTTTGAAATAACCAGCATGATCTTGACCTTGTGCCAGACTCAACCAGTTCAATCAATGCATCTCAGCCATGAATGATTTGCCCACGGGGGCTGCCACCAGCCAAGGTGTGACCCCGAGGGGTGTGCAACCGTTTTGCCCATCAACTCAGGCTCCCATCAGCCAAGGTCCGACCCGGAGGTCGGTTCGGGGTCAAAATCCTTTTTTGTATTTTTCATCCATTTTTGAATTCTCCACAAAATTCTGAGTATTTTGAGTATAGACACGTAGGGTCAAACAAAAAAATTTCCCCCGTATGCCGTATGCCTAAAACAAAATCTCTGGCGCCTCCGGCGCCCACAAAACCCATTGTTCCATACAACCATTTTGGGGTCTGTAGAGGGGGCCCCCCCTTGGGGTCAGAGCCTGACCAGGAGCACCCCCCGTGGATTTGCCATGCCGCTCTCGCGGCGCAAACCAGATGTGCACCGAATGTTGCCTTGAGGTCACCGTGCTCCCACGGCTATCGAATGTTTCGTGGGCTGTCTGGGGTAGCTCCCTCGTCCTGCAACACACAGTAGGGTCAGCCCTTGCCAACCCAATTAGCACAATCCTTGCCCCCAACCCACATGCTGCCATCATCTCAACAGCCCTGCGAACAAAATCATCCCCGGCGCCACCACCACGCTCGGGCACCAGTCCTCGGGTCCCATCGGTGCATCCCAACCAGCCTTGAGGGTTGGAACATTCGATCCTACAACCATGGCTGAAGACTTCAGACGAATACCGACAGGGTAACTGCTGGCCTACCGAGTCACACCAAGTGGTGGGCCCACAAAGAAAGGGGGGGGGAGAGATTTCCTTCAGGGGTGGGGGGGTTGGGGGGGGTGGAGTCCGAGGGGGGAGGGACGGGGGGGGGCTGTGGCGGGGGACCCCCCCCCCAGGAGACCCTGAGATGTTAGAGGCGCCAAACAAATTTTTTGGCCTAAAATGACTTGCGCCAAAGGCGCCAGAAAAATTTTTGATTGGCCGAGGGCCCAGACAAAAATTTGCCCAATCACTTAAGGGGTGGGGGTGGGGGGTGGGGGGTTGGGGGGTCCGAGGGGGTGGTGTGGGGGGTGCCAGATCCCCCCCCCCAGAAGATGCTGAGTTGTTAAACTCTGGGGGAGGGGGGGCAGGGTCACCCCTTTTGCGGCGTAATCATACTTTCGAGTGTCGGCTGCTCTGGCTACCCTGACCACAATAGTAACGATGTTTTCTAATGGTAGGGCAATCATCATATCCCTGTAACGAGTTTCCACTTGCTGCACCCTGTTGACATGACTAATTAACCAAGGGTGGCTACTCAGGAGGTTGCTTGACATTTACCCAGCTCAACAGTGGCCCCACCAAAAAATGGGGGGCTTTTCCCTACGTGCCCTGATTTTGAATGCCTTTTTAGGGGGGGGGGGGTCCATAACCCCACGTGGTTTCACTTCCTGCAGAACCCCCCCCACCACCACCAACCCGGTGGACGCCATGAGGGCAGTGATGGTGCAAATATTGAGCAGTGAGACAGACACTCCACTCTCACCTGCTAAAATGCCCCCCCCCCCCCCAACAAGCATGCCACCATTGATGGTGTTAATCCCCCTTCCCCTCCACAGCCACAGTCTAGAGGCGCCTCCACAATACACACAAGTGTGGCAACCCGGGAGTACCGACCTGCAAACCGAAGCCCTCCCCCCAGAATAATATTCACACGTGATAAAAGTGTCGTAATATCAAATGTGGGTGTGAACAGTATATGAGGCTTGATTTTAGTAGTAGCACCCACATTTGAATTCTCCACAAAAATCTGAGCATTTTGAGTACAGACACATGGTGTACAAAAAAATTTTGTCCCCCTTCGGCAGGCCCCCCCCAAAAAATTTTCCGGTGCCTTTGGCGCCCCATTTCCCCACATTTGTGCCAAAATATATGCCACTCTCCCCATTTGCCATTCCCATCTGTCACTCTAGTAGTGATTGCACTGCAGAGTCAGAAGTGAAGCTTCTATCAGATGTGCAAACATCAGTTAGTGACGCTGATAGCCCGATTTGTAATGTTGAGTGAGCAAGGAAGGATGAGAGGTTGGTACAGGGTACAGGAGCAGTATCCTGGGACAGCACAGACAGAGAAATCCACATCACACAACTTTGCCACATCCAGCTGTCATTGACAATAATGCGTGAACTTGAAAATTTCTGGAGGAGTTACAAAGCTACACCGTATTTTCTGTGAGTGGGCTCCAGAAACCTGAGGGTAATCAAACAGGACACTGATACAACAAAAGGCAAAAGCAGGTCCACAGGGCTGGTGGGGGATCACAACGGGTGCACGACGGCATAACATGGCGCACATGCGCATGCAGAGGCCACACAAGCGGCAAACACGGCACCGCAGGGTGCACGCGGGGCACTCATGGGCTACACACACCGCCAGTGCCGCTGGTGCCGCTGCCAGAGGCACCACTGGATGTACTGCCGCTCGTACTGTCGCTGGGGCTGCCAGAGGTACCACCAGATGTACTGCCTGTACCCACGGACGTACCACTGCTACTGTCAGTAGTAGCTGAGCCGTCGCCACCAGTAGTCGATGAGGATGGTCCAGAGCCTACGAGCATAACAGGCACATTACAGGCAGGTCCACAGGGCTGGTTGGGGGATCACAACGGGTGCACGACGGCATAACATGGCGCACATATCGTGTGAAGCGCGCGCGCTCACCACAATGGTCACAACAATTTACGACAATTACGACAATGTTTCGCAAAAGGCAGAAGATGGATTTTAATACAATTTATTTTCACTTAACGTGGACGCTATATTATTACGAATGTCGCTGAATCACTCCGCAACGCTGACGGCAATTTTGAATTCAATTCAGCTCGTACCAGCGGATCATCACATCTCAATACTCCTTCACATAAATTGTCTGCTTTCTAAGAGCCTCGGTAAACAATCTCCATGTCCGTTTAGAGAGCGCTGCCGCTTTAAACACAACTGCTGGTTTTCTCACAACGATGATTTATCACTCTGCAATCAAACACAAACAAACACGCCAAATCACGCATTTACTCATTCCCCGTACGCCACAGGCAAAAATGGGCTTCCGGCCGAAGAAGAACTGGATGTACATTCATCTGGCAACTTTTCCAAAGGTACTGTCCCCTCCACCCTTGGCGTGCACACTGGGCCATCCACAACCACGTCAACCGCCGATAAACACTCCGAACACTCCTCCGCAGATTCATCTGCAAGCTGGACTTCAGTACGGAGAGTCAAGCATTTCCGACGACCCAAAGTAGAATTACCAGATCAAACGAAGAGGTGCAAAGACTGTCAGTCTGCCTTTGAACTCGAACAAGCGACAGCACAATGGTTTTTGGACCGCGGACTACATCTCCCACTGTGCTGCAAGCAATGCAGAGCAGCAAAAAAAGAGCATCACCAAAACCCGCAACCGGCACAACCTGCCAAAGTTATCCAATACCACCAAGGCCGTCAAGTAAGCGAAGCTAAAGCATGGCACCCTCAAGTCCAAGCAGCATCTCTGTTATTCCTGAGCAACGACTCCAAAGATCCTGCGGATAATCCCACACACTGCCGAAGTAACTCAAGTCTAGAAGAAGTCACTTTTCAAAAAAGTGACCATGATTCGATTTCTGAGCACTCATTGCCTCTCCTCAACACGAGAGCTGTCGGCGAATCCAAGGAAAAGAGGAGCGAGCCTCGCGTGCCCCCTGAACCCATTCAGGACGACATCGGTCCTACTCCAGCAGAGGAAAAAGCCAGACTTGATTTTCATGAATCATCGGACAACAGTGACGAGTTCCGCGCTGCCTCTGAGCCAAAAGGGCGTTTTTGGGACAGCTCGTCAACCGACAATGAGCCTGAATCCGTGCCATCCTCGGCATCAGCGCCACCAACGTATTGGACATCAAGAACAATGGCCATATACGACAGTCCCAACGAACAATGCCAACTCTTTGAAGACGCATCGCTGCACTCTGCATCAGACTCCCTCCCTGCTCTGGAGTCGTCCAGCAACTCGGGCGCAGACGAACACGATCTTGCACTCCCTCACGATCAAGCAATTTCTATCACCGCTCCCGAGTCTCCAAGCAACGTTGAAACAGATAAGACTGGATCCAACCTTCCTCTCAGCCTGCTTGTAGCCCATGGTTTCAGTTATGAAAGTGCTTAGCACCTTGGGCAGGTTTAAACTTCTTTTTGTACGGCTGTCCGTCGGTGAACCTCGCATGGGAGCAATGTTTTGTGTTTCTTCGGCGGGGGACCGCCATGCCTCAAAAATAACATGGCGCACATGTGCATGCAGAGGCCACACAAGCGGCAAACATGGCACCGCAGGGTGCACGCGGGGCACTCATGGGCTACACACACCGCCAGTGCCGCTGGTGCCGCTGCCAGAGGCACCACCGGATGTACTGCCGCTCGTACTGTCGCTGGGGCTGCCAGAGGTACCACCAGATGTACTGCCTGTATCCACGGACGTACCACTGCTACTGTCAGTAGTAGCTGAGCCGTCGCCACCAGTAGTCGATGAGGATGGTCCAGAGCCTACGAGCATAACAGGCACATTACAGGCAGGTCCACAGGGCTGGTGGGGGATCACAACGGGTGCACGACGGCATAACATGGCGCACATGCGCATGCAGAGGCCACACAAGCGGCAAACACGGCACCGCAGGGTGCACGCGGGGCACTCATGGGCTACACACACCGCCAGTGCCGCTGGTGCCGCTGCCAGAGGCACCACCGGATGTACTGCCGCTCGTACTGTCGCTGGGGCTGCCAGAGGTACCACCAGATGTACTGCCTGTATCCACGGACGTACCACTGCTACTGTCAGTAGTAGCTGAGCCGTCGCCACCAGTAGTCGATGAGGATGGTCCAGAGCCTACGAGCATAACAGGCACATTACAGGCAGGTCCACAGGGCTGGTGGGGGATCACAACGGGTGCACGACGGCATAACATGGCGCACATGTGCATGCAGAGGCCACACAAGCGGCAAACACGGCACCGCAGGGTGCACGCGGGGCACTCATGGGCTACACACACCGCCAGTGCCGCTGGTGCCGCTGCCAGAGGCACCACCGGATGTACTGCCGCTCGTACTGTCGCTGGGGCTGCCAGAGGTACCACCAGATGTACTGCCTGTATCCACGGACGTACCACTGCTACTGTCAGTAGTAGCTGAGCCGTCGCCACCAGTAGTCGATGAGGATGGTCCAGAGCCTACGAGCATAACAGGCACATTACAGGCAGGTCCACAGGGCTGGTGGGGGATCACAACGGGTGCACGACGGCATAACATGGCGCACATGTGCATGCAGAGGCCACACAAGCGGCAAACACGGCACCGCAGGGTGCACGCGGGGCACTCATGGGCTACACACACCGCCAGTGCCGCTGGTGCCGCTGCCAGAGGCACCACCGGATGTACTGCCGCTCGTACTGTCGCTGGGGCTGCCAGAGGTACCACCAGATGTACTGCCTGTATCCACGGACGTACCACTGCTACTGTCAGTAGTAGCTGAGCCGTCGCCACCAGTAGTCGATGAGGATGGTCCAGAGCCTACGAGCATAACAGGCACATTACAGGCAGGTCCACAGGGCTGGTGGGGGATCACAACGGGTGCACGACGGCATAACATGGCGCACATGTGCATGCAGAGGCCACACAAGCGGCAAACACGGCACCGCAGGGTGCACGCGGGGCACTCATGGGCTACACACACCGCCAGTGCCGCTGGTGCCGCTGCCAGAGGCACCACCGGATGTACTGCCGCTCGTACTGTCGCTGGGGCTGCCAGAGGTACCACCAGATGTACTGCCTGTATCCACGGACGTACCACTGCTACTGTCAGTAGTAGCTGAGCCGTCGCCACCAGTAGTCGATGAGGATGGTCCAGAGCCTACGAGCATAACAGGCACATCACAGGCAGGTCCACGGGGCTGGTGGGGGATCACAACGGGTGCACGACGGCATAACATGGCGCACATGCGCATGCAGAGGCCACACGAGCGGCAAACACGGCACCGCAGGGTGCAAGCGGGGCACTCATGGGCTACACACACCGCCAGTGCCGCTGGTGCCGCTGCCAGAGGCACCACGGGATGTACTGCCGCTCGTACTGTCGCTGGAGCTGCCAGAGGTACCACCAGATGTACTGCCTGTATCCACGGACGTACCACTGCTACTGTCAGTAGTAGCTGAGCCGTCGCCACCAGTAGTCGATGAGGATGGTCCAGAGCCTACGAGCATAACAGGCACATTACAGGCAGGTCCACAGGGCTGGTGGGGGATCACAACGGGTGCACGACGGCATAACATGGCGCACATGTGCATGCAGAGGCCACACAAGCGGCAAACACGGCACCGCAGGGTGCACGCGGGGCACTCATGGGCTACACACACCGCCAGTGCCGCTGGTGCCGCTGCCAGAGGCACCACCGGATGTACTGCCGCTCGTACTGTCGCTGGGGCTGCCAGAGGTACCACCAGATGTACTGCCTGTATCCACGGACGTACCACTGCTACTGTCAGTAGTAGCTGAGCCGTCGCCACCAGTAGTCGATGAGGATGGTCCAGAGCCTACGAGCATAACAGGCACATTACAGGCAGGTCCACAGGGCTGGTGGGGGATCACAACGGGTGCACGACGGCATAACATGGCGCACATGTGCATGCAGAGGCCACACAAGCGGCAAACACGGCACCGCAGGGTGCACGCGGGGCACTCATGGGCTACACACACCGCCAGTGCCGCTGGTGCCGCTGCCAGAGGCACCACCGGATGTACTGCCGCTCGTACTGTCGCTGGGGCTGCCAGAGGTACCAGATGGCGATGGGGATGGAACAGAGGTAGATGTCTGTGGTGGGGGCGACGCAGACGAGGATGGCGATGCGGATGGCGATGGGGATGGAACAGAGGTAGATGTCTGTGGTGGGGGCGACGCAGACGAGGATGGCGATGGCGATGGGGATGGAACAGAGGTAGATGTCTGTGGTGGGGGCGACGCAGACGAGGATGGCGATGGCGATGGGGATGGAACAGAGGTAGATGTCTGTGGTGGGGGCGACGCAGACGAGGATGGCGATGCGGATGGCGATGGGGATGGAACAGAGGTAGATGTCTGTGGTGGGGGCGACGCAGACGAGGATGGCGATGGCGATGGGGATGGAACAGAGGTAGATGTCTGTGGTGGGGGCGACGCAGACGAGGATGGCGATGCGGATGGCGATGGGGATGGAACAGAGGTAGATGTCTGTGGTGGGGGCGACGCAGACGAGGATGGCGATGGCGATGGGGATGGAACAGAGGTAGATGTCTGTGGTGGGGGCGACGCAGACGAGGATGGCGATGCGGATGGCGATGGGGATGGAACAGAGGTAGATGTCTGTGGTGGGGACCGCACAGACGAGGATGGCGATGGGGATGACCTTGGAATAGCAAAAGTTGATAGTACAGTAGATAGACGTACTGAGGGCTGTGGAGATGAGAAAGGCAATGGGGATGCGGATGGGATTGCGAATGTCGAGGGCGTAGTCGATATCCTTGATGAGTGAAGTGGAGAGGAGAATGGCGATGGGGATGAGGGTGGACTCATAGGTGGGGATGGACTGGGATTGGGTGGGTCAAATGGAGACGATGGGGAAATGGATAACAAGGATCGCGCAAAGGGACTTGGCGAGTGCAGCAGAGACGGGGATGGTGATGAGGTCGGCAACGCAAAGGCATCTGGGGCCAGCGTGTTCAATGAGGAAACAGACCACAGGGACGGGGCTGGGGGGGGGCACAACAAACATGTGCAACCATAATGAAGGAGTTGAAGAGTTGTACTGGGTCGGAAAGGCTCTCAGAGGCGACACTAGTGGCACACTTGCTCTTGAAGGAGATGGCGCTACCATTCTTGTGGGCGTCAGGGGCGGCCAGACAGGAGTCATCATACTGGTCTCATTGTGCGTTGTGACGACCAGATGAGCAACAGCGAGTTCCACGTCAAAGAAAAGCAGGAGCAGAAGAAGGTTGAGCATCGCCCACGTCCAAAAATTCCGGCCTGGATGAAAGAAAGGATAATCTCCGAGTGTTCACAGTGCAGAGCGAGGCAGAGCAAGAATACACAGAGCAACACACAGCAGTGCATGGTGTTTGAGCGGTTCACTTGGCAGACCGGTTTCGGTCGTTGGCTGTAACGCACATTGCAGATACGCATCGTCTGGTTGCTCAGAGTCGAACGCGGCACAAGCAAAGAGAAACTTGATCCCACGGCGGCGAGCTGCCCATAGTGCAAATTAAAGCATGCCTGGCCTAGACACCCTTTCTCCCACGCCACACCCCATCGCTGCCCCATCCCCCCTCCCCCATCTCCCCCCCGCTCCACTCCTCCGGCGCCTGCCACCTTTGCTCTTCTTCCGGCCACCACTACGACGACCCCTCTTCCATTCCTCCGTACCCCCAGCCCCCACCCGTGTAGCTTTGTGCCTCATGAGCCATGCAAAACTGAGGCCAGTTCATGACGGCTGCTACAAGCAACTCTGGCACCACGGATGCATGTGCCGCTCCGAACAGTGGTACCAGAGATTGTGCCTGCAGCCAGCGGAACACGTCAGCCTGAAGCAGATGATGCCTCAACGCACCGCGCGCCCGCACCGCGCGCCCGCACCGCGTGCACCGCGCGCTTTAGTAGACGTGTCACTTACCGACGTACTGCACAGCTTTTTCAGACAGGGACGCGGTGGCCCAAGGGGTTTCGTGAAATGATAAGTGCAACTTGAAAATGTTTGGTGTCATCCTGCGGCGCAATGTTGAGGCTCTCAGTCTCAGGACAATCCTGAACGTCGGCTGCCCTGCTGCCCACTTTTACACCCCGACATTGATAATTCCACCCAAACACAACAATTGGCCACCCATTTGTGATGCTAAGGCTCCTATGACCGCTTTTGGGCAACATTCCATGGTACCGCCATTCTACGCCAACCGGGCTAAAGTCACACTGCGCACCCGCACTGCGCGCGAGGCACCCTCATTGCAACCAATCACACATCGGACACAGTGCATGCATTTCCACAGGCATCGAAAGAATAAACACCAGAACCACACAAAAAACGATGCGCGGTGGCTCACTGGAGGCTGACGGCCCCTGTACCACCGCCATCCGACAAATAACTAGCACTGCAATCAACATGTCTGTGGCCAACATGATCTAGACATGCAGACACCACGGGTATTGTTGTGGCGCTTCAATGTCGCATGCCCTCATGATAGAACTGCAAAAACCCTTCCACAACAACAGACGTGTGGGTTGCCCCGCAGCTGGTTCATACAGGGCAAATTTTTGCAAGTACAGGTACCAACCACAGCGGTGAGTGCATGACCTTTGACCAAGGCATCACTGTTTATACAGGTGAAATACTCACCCAGCATGTGGATGATGCATCTGTATGGCATCTGAAAAACAGCACATTACCAAGAGTTGCTAAATCAACATTGACTGGAGACACCTTGGCATATTTGGGTGATGTGTTTCTTTTGAGCAACTTTATTGTTTAACCAACGAAATTGATGCGTGAAAGTGTTGGAAACACGATGCCTCTAACATTACGAACTGCTTGTGCGTCCTTGTATGTTCAGATCTACAAACAAAAAGCTGTTTGTGAAAAGTGTTTCTAATTGGATTGTCAGTTATATGTGATGCAATCACCAATTGCGAAGTGAGGAACATGGGTCTCCACCACTGCACAACTTGGTAATGCTCTCACCAACTCAGGTTAGAACTATAAATTTGTTTCAGTGGTGTGCTCATGTGGTGCCCCCATCACCCCCTTCAGAGTGGACATTGCATGTCACATTGTGGTAACCCCTCAAAAAGGGATAAACAGCTAAAAAAAACACACAGGGAGTTGGAGTTGGGCTATTGGGTGCTAAATGAGTTTAGGGCAACTTCACCGCGCATACTGAGCCCCCCCCCCCCCCTGTGGAGCAGCGACACTCAACTGTTGGGCATTTTGACCCCCTCTTTTGGCAGTTTTTGGCAGGTTTGCTGTCTCTGTGGCATAACCCTCTCCAGAAGGCACGGCAAGGCAGGCAAACAGTACATAGGCACAAGGAAAGGCCAGCAGGGACCATGGTTGCCACCACTGGGATATCAACTCAGACTTGTTCACATGGATGCGCAAGATGTCCTACCGCTCTAGATAGCCTTCTTGCATACGTCGAATCGCGCTGTTAGCATAGAAGCACCAATTGGCACACAAGTGTCCCACTCTCGCCCGTTGACAATACATTTCCCAGTGAGGGTGCTGAAACGCACCGCGCACTGCACCGCGCGCGTCAGAGGATGCAACGCTTTAGTGCAATGTGCACCCTTTCGGAAGGTAGGCAGGGACGCGGAGAAAATACATTAAAATGGGAAACTTTTGTGCATGCATCATCACCACTTCCCCCCAGATAATGCCCCCAAAGTGTGTTTTACCCATACACACCAATAGCATCACCCAACCATTGCATACAGTGCACACTGGCCACGTTTCAGCAACTTTTAGTGCGAGGATATGTTGTGTGCGTCGGGCTGACGTCGCACCGCGCGCTGCACCGCGGGGTCAGCACCCTCAGTGGCTCGTTGCTGAAAGGTATGTTTGTTGATACGCGTGTTTGGATTCCTAAAAGCTCAAACCAGTGCAAACATCCTGAAGTACCACCAAGGACACTTGCTGAGCCTTCACGGCAGCACCCACACACACACCTCACTCTAGTGGGACGGCTCAGCTACTACTGACAGTAGCAGTGGTACGTCCGTGGGTACAGGCAGTACATCTGGTGGTACCTCTGGCAGCCCCAGCGACAGTACGAGCGGCAGTACATCCGGTGGTGCCTCTGGCAGCGGCACCAGCAGCCCTAGCGGTGTGTGTAGCCCATGAGTGCATAGGTCTGGCACATGCCCTCGGTTCAGGATCATGCACCCTTCGCTTTGTTGGTCACTGGCAGTCATCCCCAAAAAACCAGCCGCACACGGCACACCCCCACGCCGGACAACGGCGTGTGTGTCCCGGACAAAGTGGAACGGATGATGAGGAGTGCGCGGCAGAGAAGTGGACCAAGGCCAAAGAAATGGTGCGGCCAGTCCCATGTGGTGTGCGGAGGTTTGGAAGTCCCGGGAGGACAGGGAATGCGTCGGTCACTGTGCACCACAGCACCGGCGACACCACCGCCGCTTTGTTGAAGGATTTCACACGCTCGAGGAGGGTATGCCCGGTCCATCTCCCGCACACGGGCCTTCATGGTGCCACCCCCGCCACCCCCGCGTCAAGAACCATGCATCGCATGGAATCGCCCCCCAGCACCGTGGGGGGGGGGGGTGGTCCCGGACACTATTGCGAAGGGGACGGGCGGGGGGGGGGGGGGTGAGCGGGTTAGAGGTTCCCTTGCGCCTGCCCCGACCGCCACAGTGTATAGCTATTTGAGGGAGGGAGATCAGCATTGGCTGTCAGGGGAGCAGGGTTAGCAACCGGGGGCCTTATCATCGCTCGCTCGCCAGCTGGTGGCGCCTGACCTCCTTCCCCCCCTACCTTGGGTCAGAACCTCCAGGCTAGGGTGTGTGGGGTGCGGGTTGGGGGGGATGTGGTGGAACCCTTGCACTGCGCGCGCACTGCGCGCTACTTTTAGACTAGATCCCCTTGTGAAGAACCCCCATACCGACCCCTTCCAAACACCCTCAAAATTAGGCCACCCTGAAAGTGGGTGAAAATCCAAAAAATGCCATATCCCCTGTGTGGAAGAAGCATCAAAACCTATGCTAGGGGCAACAATGATGCCCCTAGTATCACAAAGTATGGGTCTCCAGTAAGGCTGGACGCCCAAATAGTTGCACTGCGCGCGCACTGTGCTAAGGGCCCCCTGTGTGTTGGGGGGGGGGGGGTATGGGGAAAAACAATAATAGAGAGGGAGACCCGCATGGGTCCCTGTGGGCCCCTGTGGTCACCTGTGGTCACCTGTGGTGCCATCAAAAGCAGGCCGGCGGCCAGTCCTGATGGCCTGTCTACATGCCCGTCTGGCGCCTGTCTGGATCACAGCTGGGGGCCTTGCCTGGGTCAGAACCTCTGGGGGATTGGGGCTCGGGTGACCTCCGTTCCTGCACGGCCGTGCTGTGCCGCGTCCTGAAGTCGCAGGCATGCCCTCTTGCCCGGGGGGGGGGGGGTGCTCTGCTTTCCCCCTCTTGAACGCCCGCTCCTTTGGGGGGGGGCGTATGTGGGGGACCTGCAGCTGTACTCCAGCCACGCCTGGGGAGTGGGGGGGGGGGGGGCAGGCCAGTGCCGCGGCCAGAGCCGCGGCAATGCCCCGCCGATGCCGTCGAGGGGGCATCCCATCGTTTCCGCAGTGAGGCCGTGCCCAAGAGACGGGCGTGCGCCGTGGCACTGCTGTGCGGATGCAAAAGGGCGGGGGCGGGGGCGGCACTGCCAGACCCCGTTGCGCTCTCTCGGCCTTCGCCGGCCCGACGGGGGAGGGGGCGCCAACCCAAAGACTGGGGCATGGCCCAGGCCGCGTGTCTTAACGCCCACTTCACGTGGTCCACCCGCCTTTGGCGGGGGCCGCGCCCCCCAGGGGCCCCACAGGCCGTGCATTATGGGCGGGCAGGAGGTGCGTCATAGGCCCGTGGGGGGGGGGGGGTGGCACCAGCCGGCTGTCCTACTCTCTCCCCCCCATGTCCACCCCCCTCCCCAGAGATGACGGTTCCCCCCCACCCCTTGTGGGGGGGGGGGGCTGTCACCAAATGATGGTTCCCCCGATCTCCGGACCTGAATTCTAGTATACCCAACTAAAATTATTTTTCGGCGCCTTTGGTGCCTGTGATTTCCTATTGATTTCTTATTGTTCAAGTGACGGTCCCCCCCCCACCCCTGGGGGGGGAGATGACAAGGGGGGGGGGGGGGTAGCAGCGTAGGAGCAGCGTAAAAATTTTGAGGAACAGCGTAGGAACAGCGTAACGCAGCTGGAGGAACGGCGCTAGTATGACAGCTGCCACCGGCCCATGCACTAAGGGCTGCATGCCCCGGCCCCGGGGCGTCTTTTGAGCGGGGGGGGGGGGGGGGCTGGAGAGGGGGACGAGGCTTGGGACCCAAAAGTTTGTGTACCAAAAATGGCCCGATCAGATTTTCCCGAATATAAATTTCATTTTCTCCCGCGATGGTCATTTTGGTTGGGGGGGGGGGGGCTCCTTGGTTTTTGATTCTTCTAAAGACGTCCTGCCCGGCGCGGATTAGCCACCATGAGCCCCACACCAAAAAGAGGCCTCAAGTGGATGGCATGCAGTCCGTCATCGGCTTATAGACCATCAACCGCCGTCGGGTAAGCGCCAACCGCCGTCGGTTGAAGGTCAACCGCCGCCGGTTAACCAAATCCCGCCACCGATGACCCTTGGGCCGTCCCTCATGCCGGGCAAAAACACACAAAAAAAATTACCCATTGCTCAAGGACAGCCGCGGGAGCTGTGCAGGGGCCGTGCAAGGGCTGTAGTAGGGGCTTAGGTCGGGCTGGGGGGGGGGGGGGGGCTAGGAGAGAGAGCACATGGGGTGTGGTCCCCCCAAAAGGGCTCAATTGACGGGCCCCCAAAAATCCTACCGAGACTGAATCCTGGGGCCGGAGGTGACCTGGACACAAAATGCAGCAAAAAAATGCAAATGGGATTTTTGGAATCAGCGGGTCGAGGAGGTTCAGAAAAGTCATCATTTGCCATGTATTTGGTGAAACAATTGTCCATTTCAATGCTCAAAAAGTTTTTTGGTGTCTTTGGCGCCACGTGGCCCAGAGGTTAGTACGCAGACAGCCGCGGGTACAAGAAGGCGAACAACAGCGCCCCCAAGAGCACGATCACCGGCAGACCAATGGCCAGCCCCCAGAAGCACCAGTCCGTCTCGTCGTCGTAGTCATAGGGCTCGGCACTGCCGGGGGGGGCTGCGGGCACCGGCGGGGGATCCTTCACGCACTCCCCCGCGTTGAGGTCCTGCAGGAAGACGGAGATCTGGTCCCGCAGCCACTCCCGGCCCTCCTTCTGGATCTTCGTGAGGTACTTCTCCCGGTAGTGCTCAGAGAGCTCGTTGCAGGTGACCTCAATGTGCAGCTTGGGGGCCTTGGTGTCATGCTCCAGCTGGGTACAGGAAGCGGGGGGTGTGGGTGTCTGAGGCAGGGGCATTGCTAGGGGGCTGGGCTGAGCTTCTGGGTTCTGTTGTTTCCTTGCATTTTGCAGTGCCGGTCGAACCCCCTCCTCCAAAATGTTTGCTGACGAAGGGTGCACAAGCAACTGCACACGTGGTGCAGTGACGTCCCGTGCCCTTGCCAGCCAGGCCATTGCTCCGTGACCCCAGGGGGCACACACACACACACACTCCCAAGCGACGCAAAATGCCTCTTCTACTCAAAAGGTGGCCTGAGTTGAGCTGGGAGGAGGGCATGGGTGCAACAAGAATAGGGTGGCTGCCTGTGGTCTGGTGCGTCACAAGCGGAGCCTTCACACCTAGGGTGGTGCATTAGTTTCTTCCCACGATGGGCGATCCGGGGGGGGGGGGTCTCTAGGGAGTTAAGGAGAAGAGGAGGGGGGGGGGGCAAGGGTTAGCACGGAGGGACCGCAACCAAACTGGCCTGGGTGGCAGCTGGAAGAGGCCATGTGGGCCAGGAGCTAGCCTCCCACCATAGTTGGGACACAGTCGGGTCCATACCCTAGGGTGTCTAGCTCTGCGGTCCAATCACGCACCACAGACATCCACCTGGGTTTGGACCTGCCGACCCCACCTGTCTTGGTGGTCGAAGCGGAACGTGGATGTGGAGAAAGGGCCAAATTGTCCCTTGTGGGCTCAATCCATGCTTGTGAACTATGATGCCTGTGCTTGAGTACTTTGTTGGACTGCTGTGTGCCTGTTCCCTACAGAAACGCACTGTGGTCACATGCACATTGCTGCTTCTTTGACTGTTGTGTCAGCCTGACAAGATTTGTCAAGTGTCCAGTGCCTATCTGTGCTCTGGTTGGGCTGGCTTGTGATGGTTCACTGCAATTGGCGTTGCTGAAGCTGCGGCCAGCTCCCTACGTGCGACCCCGCACGCGCGCATACACGCACAAAGTAAGGTACAATACTGCACGGAACAAACAGTGTGTGCTCAGGCCCAGCCTGCCGCTAAACGCTCTGTGCGCCTACTTCCTGTAGAAAGGTGCCTGTTGGTGTTGAACATGCTTCTTGTTTAACGATCCAACTGACGAGCATTGTCACTCAGCCATCACTTGTAGAAAATAAAACTCGCCTTGGATGTTTTCACCCTCGTCTTTTGAAAAGCAAAATCCACGGAGTTAATTTCGAACTCGATGATGCAAAGGCATAAAAAACAAAAGTCCAACACTTCCAAAGTGTTATAGCCATCATTCTTGTGCTGTGTTTCGCAAATTCTGTGTGTGTGTGTGTGTGTGTGTGTGTCAACAAGAGGCCGCACACATGCAAACACGCACACAAACACACACAGTGAGGCGGCTGGCTGAAGATGCAAAGTTACTGGTTGTTGGAGCCAAGACACTGCACTGTGCACCAGGACCGGAGGCTTCCACACGCTGTGCATGAACTCATGGCTAACGTAGGTGCCACGGCGCTGGAGGGGTCGTGATCCCACACAGACTAGGGATAACCTCCAGCCCCCCCCCCTGTGTGACATTCCGTCGGGTGGCGGTTCCTTTACGGGGCCCTGGACAGTCACCCGTTCTTCCCTTCGCATGTTGCGTCGGGTTGCTGCGTTCTGTCGGCCGCTGCGGCCGGTGCTCTTGCTGGTGTCATTTCCGTGTTCGCGGAGCCCAGTAGCTGGTGTGTTGGGGCTGTGCTGAATGTGGCATGGTGTGCTGTTTGCGCGTCAGCGGCGCCCAATAATTGAGGATGAGCTGGTTGTTGCCGGGGTAGTTTGACTGTTTTTGCTGTCCACGCGCCTCTGTCCACAGGCCGTCCGGGACACACACATGGCAACACAATTCGATTTGCTAGTGGTCAACAGTTTGGATTACAACCATGTCCACGAGCCTGAGTTGACTGAATTCTGACAGTTAACGTTGCTCTAGTAATCATCCAGGACTACAGACCATGCGTTTTCGACACTGTGGAGCCTTTGCCCGTTGCATTTGGCATCGAGTGTGACACATACCACTGCATGTTCCCGTTAGACAGCAGAGCCAAGGCTGCAGCGCATCAAAGTGTCATGTGCCTGCCGGAAAAACGGCGACTGTGCAACACACACACAACAATGTGGATGCTGCTGCTCCATTGCTCACTTGCAGGTGCCCCTCCACTGCTGCGCGTCCTCCACGTCTGTGGCCCTGGTTGGCCAAGCGGCGTATGCACAACCTGGGCTAGGACCGGGGTTGCGCTTCAGGGGGAGGCTGAAAAGGGGTATCAAGAGCGGCTGCAGCACCGGCTACTGGCGGTTGCAGTAGCTGTGCGGGCGGTTGCAAAGCGGTTGGAGGGCAATGGAGCGCCGATAGAAGCCGTTGAGGCGGAAATGGGGGGCATTGGCTTCGTACCCTCTGCTCCGCCCCCCCCCCCGCTTGTTTTCCAGCGATCACCAAAGTCGTCAAAAAGTACAGTAAGGCTGGGGGGGGGGGGGGGGGTTGAGACCCGATTAAAAAACAGATAAATGCAAACCAGAGGTGATGCAGTCCTTATTACGGCATAAGTGCATCTTTATTCTCTATGCCAAACCTGGCAGGGCACACACTGTATCTGAAAGCAGAAAACAGAACATCATGTCTGACTACAGTTAGTCAGACAATCACAGTCAGTAGCTGTCGGCCATTAGGCCAAGGGAGGGAGGGCAGAGAATGCATCAGGCAATGGCAGTGACACCTGTGGGATAGTGAACTTGCCGCCCACGGAGCCCTTCTTCTTCCCGTCCTCTGCCACAGTCTCACCCACCCACTCCACGGAGAAGTTGACGTCCACGTCATACACCAGCCGGCCTTTGCGGACGTAGGCCTTGCACTCTCCGCTGGGGCGGCTCATGGTCGCAGTGCGCCACTGGAGGCCCCCTTCTGCCTCCATAATGCGCTGGTTCTGCAGGAGCTCCATGAGACGTAGGCGGACCCAAAGGGAGATGTCCTTGTCACTCCAATCGAAGGCCCTCTCCGCTTGGCCATCCGCCGCAGTGGACATGGGCGTGGGTGCAACACAAATGGCACTAAGGGGTCGGGCATGGAGGGGCCGGGGACACAGGCAGTGTGTCGTGGCCATCCACGACCTCCTCCAACAACACAGCCCTCGGGGTCGCTACCATTTCCCATGGTCTGACTAGAATGCCCCACGGGGGGGCGACTACAACCGGTCCTGATGCGACATACCCCCCAGCTATCTGTCAAAACTCGGGGGGGGGGGGGGGGGCAGAGTTGGGGGGGGGGTCCTGCCGGGGGTCGGGGGGGGGTCTGGCCGGGGGTCAGGGGGGCGTCGGATGGGGTGAGGGGGGGGGGGTTAGGGTTAGGGTTGGGGTTAAGGTAAGGGTTAAGGTTAGCCCTAGGGTTAGGGTTGGCCCTAGGGTTAGGGTTAGGGTTAGGGTTGCTATTAGGGCCTGCAGCCCTCCTATAGCCCAAATATGAATTCTCTACAAAATTTTGAGCATTTTGAGTATAAACACATTGTATGAAAAAAAAAAAATGGCGCCTTTGGCGCCAGACAGTTTTCTCTAGGGACACTTGCTGGTGGCCGACCCGGCACCACTATCTTTCAAAACCCGGGGGGGGGGGGGGAGGGGGGGGGGGGGGGCTGGGGGGTGTCGCATACAAGGACCGGGCCCGGCCGCCCCCCCGTGGAATGCCCGTGATCGGCGTCTGTTTCTGCAGCATTTTCCCCTCATGTTCTAAACCACGAAAGGGGCTCGTCTTTTGCCTTTGGGAAGACACTCCGAAGAGAGACAAGTGATGTTGAGTTAGTGGATAGGTTAGTTTGAGGAAGTCATATAGTCGTGCCTTGGAACTTGTATGTGTGAGGATGTGCGGACGTGCGAGGATGTAGGAGGGAAAGCACATTAGGGAGCATAAGCCTTGGACTTGGGGGTGTAGGCGTGAGGACGTACATGGTGGATTGATGGGTGATATTTGTGCTCATGATGCACCACCCTGGTGTGCCCCTCTGGTACAGTGATGTGTGCGTAGCACTGTGATGTGGCACACCACTACTTTACGTGTTGTTGCATTATGACAAGCCGTCTAGGCATTGTTGCTATTCGGCGTTGGTAGACGTTGCCTTTGCTACAACTTGTTGATGCAATTACAGAAGGAAAATGCAAATCACAACTCCCATTTGTTTGGTTTGTGAACGTCTTGCACTTGCCGTGTACATGCAGTTTTTGCCAAGTTCCATCGGTATAGTTGTTGCAAGCTACGAAGGGCAAGTGCACACGTGCAAAAACTCCTCAGACAGACATGATCATATCCATAAAGAAGGTTGAGCAAAAATGTCCGGTGTCCTTGCAAGCTGATCAGGAAGCAACGCGTTGCTATTGTGGTCCCCACCTCACAAATGCGACACTGATAGCAAAGCAACATAACAACACAACGCAAAGCAAGCGAGCAGGGCTCGACAACTCAAGGACATGGAACCTGGTTATGGCCAAGCTTGGCCCAAGAGTCCTTGGGGTTGTTGGATACAACACAATGCAACCGCAATGACAGAGCAAAGGCTCAACAGCTTAACAAAGCATTAATCTGCAGACAGCAAAGGGTCTCGATTTTCGCCTACACTTTAGCATTGAGTGCAATTCGGGTGTTTGAGTCCAATTGTGCTGTGCAAAATGTGCCCTCCCTGCGTCCCTCCCAGGGCAAGTCCCTGGGTATACCACAGTTTCACCTGGTGTAAAGGGATGTCTTCGAGGAGTCCTAAAGTGTGCAGTCTAACTCTGATGGGCATCCACCACCACTTCCAGGGGTAGGATTTGAAGCCACATCCTTGGATAATGGCTTGGAAATTCAACTTTCTGGCTGCAGGGTCAGAGCAGAGGGTGACAGCTTTGAGGACAAGGGACGGGATCATAGACTGCAGGGTGATAGGGCAACTTGGGGACCATCTGTCTGGCCACCGGTGCCAGAGTTGCCATGTAGACTCATTGGGGCCCGTTGGGGCCCCTTTCAGGACAAGCATTCCCGAAATCGTCAGGGAGGCTTCGCACCAGGATACAGTGTCCCCTTCAGGTTCCCATTTCATGGGGATATCATACACTGTGGACTGGAAACGGCACAGGAAAAGGTGCACCCAAAAAGGTCACCCAAAAAATTGCGCTTTTTCAACCAACCCATGCCGGCCTGAAAACGGCCAAGTCCTCACTACGGGGCCCCAAGGGGGCCCATCTCGGACACCCGTACACACATGCACAGTGGTAAGCACCCGGGAGTGTAGCGAGTGCAGCCGTAACCAACACCAAACCCGCGCAATTGCGCAAGTTCGGAGCCATTCATATGAAGCGGCATCTCAATCCTACTTTGCACTTGTCACCGGTGCTCTTCAACCAATGAAGACTTCAATACCAAGGCAATGCGAGACATGCAGTGCAATGTACCAAAGATTTTTAGTTTTCTTCCGACTATGTTCACACGTCGACGGGTGCTCGGTTGTCAATTTTCCTTGCGATACGACGGGCACGCGGCAACACAAGAAAGACAACACGAGGAATATCCATGCTGTGAGAGCGTACACGGGTGCAGAGGAGCTGCGCCTAGCTGCGGCTGGGTGGCTGGAAGGCTTTGGAAACCCCCCCCCTTGGCTGGCTGGCTGGCTGGCTGGCTGGCGCGCCCCCGGAAAACAGCCAAAATACGTAGTGCACCATTGTACCGCCTCTTTTCCCGCATGGTATGGGTATGGGGATGGGTTTGCAAGGGTGGGGGGGGGTCGGCCACCTTTCAAGAACACCCTTACCTCATACTCCAAGTTGCCTTGCCTTCGGAAGCTCCCATAAAGAGTTTGAGGTGGCCATTGGCCCCGGCGAACACATTTTTGCGCGTCACTTTTTGCGCCCGGACGCGTTGGAGGTGGCCGTTGGCCCCGGCGGACACATTTTTGCACAAAACGTAGAATCACCGCATCAGACGTATGTTCAACTGCAAATGTTGTTGTTACCGATGTAAACCTCAGAGTACAGAATTGTCCTCAATTCGAAATATTCCTTTGGCTACCGGGTACGTAGGGTACACCGGTACCCGCATATACCCACGTGGGAACAAAAAAAAACGCTGCGATCCTTTGGGAGCGTCAAACGTTGGGAACGTCGGGGAACAATTTGCGGTATGTACCCGCATATTGTACCCGGTAACAAATAGTGTTCCCGGACGTCTAGAACGTCCCCGACGTCTGGGACGTTCTAAACGAAGATATGTGGGAACACTATTTGCTACCGGGTACAATATGCGGGTACATGTGTACCCGCATAACTGAACGTTTAGAACATTGTCAGAACATGTGGGGAACAACACCGTGTACCCGGGTACAAAAAGCGGTAACACATGTTCCCATGTACCCATTTGCTATCGACATACCATGGTGTTGCGGTTCCATCCCCAGCCAGAGCCTGCGAGGGGTGGCAGCAACAGGGGTCGTTAGCTCTTGCAGGGGCCAACGTTAGTGGGAGCTTCCCGACCGGGTACTTCCCCCGACGGCCTATGACCACTAATCTGCATGTCCGCGGCTACATTTTGTGGCACACGGCGAAGCACTTCGCGTGGAGAGGGTCGCCGCACCCACTGCACATCCAGTTTGTCTCGCCGCCGCACTGTTTGCACCGCATGCGTACCCTGTCGCACTGCACCGGCACGTGCACCACGCCTCCGATTGGCCGCTCAATGTCCGGAAACACGGCCTTGATGTGGGGTGTGTCGCTAGAAGGTGTGTGCAAGAACCCCCCCCTTCTAGCGCCCTTTTTGCATGTTTACCCAAGCCACACCACCTTGTGTGGTTGGAAAGTGGTTTGGGGCCAATCACCACATGTTTACACCCCATTTGGTGGCTGATTTTCACTTTTGTCCGAAACGGTCCGTTTTGCCGGATTTTCTACACCCCCCCCCCTTTTGCTGGAAGGGGGGTTCTAGCACCCTTTATGCACCCTTTTTGCACCCTTTGTGTGCCCTTTGTGCGCCCCCCTTTCTGCGCTAGAACCCCCTTTCTGCACCCTTTCTGCACACCCTTTGTGCGCTGGAACCCCCTTTCTGCACCCTTTCTGCGGGGGGGGGGGGTTCTGCACCAAGGATTTTTGCAAGAAGGGCACCAAATGCATCCCCCGGGTTCAAATTTGGTTTCTCAAGCGTTCAT
Source organism: Eutreptiella sp. 'Long Island Sound 2002' (assembly GCA_964036045.1). Lineage (NCBI taxonomy): Eukaryota > Euglenozoa > Euglenophyceae > Eutreptiales > Eutreptiaceae > Eutreptiella > Eutreptiella sp. 'Long Island Sound 2002'. The sequence continues at coordinate 26,137,451 of OZ038400.1, read as the reverse complement.
GCAGTGCCTTATTCTTCGGTCCCTTGTGGCCTCGCCAAGGGTAAGCCTTTGCCGGGCCGCTCGGTGTCGTAACCCCACGTCAAGGGTCTCCATGTTCAATACATGGGTGAGACCACGCTGTGAAACGCGTGGGCGGCGAAGGCACAACCCACGCATGCTGTTTTTGACAGCAAGTTTGAAAGGCTTATGCCTGTGTTCCGCAGGTATACTGCTGAACACATAAAGGTTACGATACTTTTGGAGCACCGCTCCAACATGGGCCACTGTCCAGTGGACCCATGGGGTTGACTTCCAACCCAATCGGAGCCATGCCTCACCGATTTTACGGCATTGAGTCTTGGCCTCTTGCACCTGACCATTGGTCAATGGTGTCTTTTGCCTCCACAAGGCATATAGGCTACACATATTGCGCACCAACACTTCAATTAGTGTCCACAAGAGGACACCACCAAACATGGTGTTAGGAAAATTGTTCGTGAGGCCATGTACAATTCGAACATGGTACTTGGGGTCTGTCAAGAACAACACAGAGGTGCTGATATCAAATTGCCCTGCCTTAGTGGTCTTTTGGAAAAGCCTGTCAGCGAGAGCCACATGCTTTACATCTGCTAAAAGGGTAGACCAAATATCGGCAAACTCACCTTCTAGCGACGCACCCCATGGTTGAGCCATTGAAACTCACCAAGTGTCAGGCTGGGTTGGCGCACGCCCAGCACATTGGAAGCCGTGTAGGCGTTCACCGCGGCATAGCGCATGACCAAGGCGCGCACTGCGGCACTCCACGTTCGCATGCGATTGGTCTCGGGCAGCTTTAGTGCCAGCTTGGTTGCAAACGTCCACACCATTTGATGCCTGACGGTACACTTGCACTACCGTTGGCAGTTCATAACCACGCTTTTGGGTGGTGTATTCTCCAACCACCTCGCAGTTCGTGAGCATTGGCACCACCTTGCCCACCTTGCTTTTGGGCTTTTGAAGGCATACAAGGAGTACCCAGCCTTCGTGTGGCCCACACGATACGCTCCCTCCTTGAGTCATTGTCCCGTCGCAGGCACGCCTTTGGTATTTTTGGGTACCAAAAAGAGAAATGGTACCCGCCGGCTTGCTAAGCTATCCGCCGTTTTGTGGCTCCCGAAGAAGCTATCGCACACTAGTGTCGTGTCCCGTGGCAACTGGTCAGCCCATTAATTTGCAATTTCGTTGGCCGTGAAACGACCAGCGCACTTGTACCGGCGGGCACCCCGCAACCTGCACTTGCCCTTGTAGATGTACATGTCTAGTACATAGGGCGTTGTGGCATCGGCCAAGACGTACAGCTTTACCCCCGTCGCATGGGGTTTGCGAGGGATGTACATCCTCATTGGCCCCTTCCCCTTGTGTGGGCTATGGCCTCGTCACCGGCCACAAAAGCCCCCATGATCCATGCTGCAGCCCAGTGTTTGCTGCATTTGGCCACTAGTTGGACCACATTGGGTCGCACATAGCAATGTAGTTCCCAGAATTTGCGGCGCGACGGCAGCCGACTAAGATGGGGGTTGTAGGCGGCGGCGTCGGGGTCCCAGATGTCATCAATCCGGGTGGGATTCACCATCCCCAGAGCCAGCAAGCCGCAAGCAAAAGTAGTTGGGCACGTACCCGGTGAGGTGCCGTTTGCCCTTTTTGATGAGTGCCTTTTCCATCAGGCGGAGAACGGGGTCGGTCATGTATTCCCAGACCTTTAGGGGGCTACGCGCTCCTTCAAGGACGCATTGGCCACGCCTAGTTTCACCCGCACCGATTTGGGTAGCACACTTCCTCGCACGGAGGGGGCCACATTTCCATCGCATACTTTCCTATTGGCAAAAGAATAGCAATCTTGGTTCGGTGCGGGTTTGGTAATTCAATTCCTATTCCTATTCCTCTTCCTATTCAATTCCTATCAATTCCTATTGACCTGTGAACCTGCGGACCTGCGTAGTTGTTCCAATCATTGACCTGTGAACTTGCGGACCTGCATACTTGTTCCAATCATTGACCTGTGAACCTGCGAACCTGCGTAGTTGTTCCGTCTCAGTCCCTACCTGCCCTAGCACGCTGTGCACGAAGTGATCGTTTGGTTCATCTTTTTTCAACAAACATTGTGCAGTCGGCGCAGCGTTCGAAAGAAGAGTAATCATAAATAATGCCAGTCACGGGTCACGGTTAGGCACCGGGTCAGTGCGCACTGCTGCTTATGCAAATTGTGCGCATTGCTTTTCCAACCTATTCACGCACAGCACAACCGCGTTGTCTACGCGGATCGCGCGCACTGCACCCGTGACTCCACTTCAACCCTCACGCCTCGTCGGTTTTCTCGGGCTGCGTCAACAGCGGGGGTCCCTTCGGGAGCGGGGGGTTCTTGTTGGGCCCCTTGGTGTGCGGCCAGCAGAGCCGCTTGGCGGGCCAGGAAGGCCGCCTCCCACTTCTCCTTCTTCTCCTTCTTTGCAGCCTGCAGAAACGTTGGGGAACATTAAATGTTACCGGGTACATTACGTGGGTACACGTGTACCCGTACAACAGCGACGTTTAGAACGTCGGGGAACACTATTTTTACCGGGTACATTATTCGGGTACAGGTGTACCCGGACGACAGCGACGTTGGGGACCACTATTTGTTACCGGGTACATTATCTGGGTACATCCGGGTACACTATTTTGTTACCGGGTACATTATCCGGGTACACGTGTACCCGGACAACAGCAATGTTCAGAACGTTTAGAACGTTGGGGTACAACGCGTACAATTCGGGGGTACACGTGTACCCCTGTTCGTACGCACACAAGAAGTTGGACCTACCTCTGCTTTCTCTTTGCTTTCAGGATCTGGTTCTGCTTCCGCCTTCTCTTCTTCATCCCGTTCTGCCTCTGCGCCTGCCTCGGCTGCAGCTCCGTCTGCCGCGCGCCCCTGAAAACACGCACAAACACAATTGCACAACGCAACAACCAAAGCAACCGACAGTGATGACCATGTCACATCCTTTCTGATCCTCCTCCATTGTCGTACCCTCAGCTTCTGTGGCTTCTCCTTCTTGCGCGTGCCCCTGGAAACACAGATACACAGAATTTTGCATCAGAACAACCAAAGGGGCGGACAACAACGACCCGGACACATACCGTCTATTCTTCCTCGGCCTGTTTTGCCTCCGTTGCTTCTGCTTCTGCTTCTGACTCAGCTTTTGCACTCTGCCTCTGGAAACACACATACACACGATTGTGCAAAGCAAAACCCTAACCTAGAAACAGCTAAAGGCAGACTGACCGGCTGCCCGTGTCTAGGCAAACACGATAGTGCTGCTTGACTTGGGCTGGTTTGATGCCGATGAGGTCCCCCAGCTTGTTGGTGAATTTCTCGATCCTGTGGGCGTGGCCCGCGCTGGCGACCGTCCTCTCCCTGCGGGTGCCCCCTGCCGGCACACTCCTGGCGCCTCCTGCCTTAGAGGGGTCGACGGTTGCGAACCGGCATAGCTTACCGACCGGAACCGCTTTGCCCTCCTTTTTGGGCTTCTCCTCCTCTCCCTCTTCTTCTTTGCCCTTCCTCTTCTTTGTGGGCTTCTCTTCCTCTTCGCCCTCCTCTTCTGCTTTGTCCTTCCTGTGCCTCTTCTTTTTCGTTGCTTCCTTTTCCTCCTTTCCTTTTCCTTTGTCGTGACGCTGTGCGCTCCCCTCTGCCTTGATTTCCGTTTCCTGGGGGGCCGCCTTCCCCTTCTTTGCCCTCTTTCCCTTTCCCTGTCCCTTGACGTCCTTGACCTCCTCCTCTTCCTCGCCCTTGACCTCCTCCACATCGTCTGACGACTCTCCTTCCTCCTTCTCTTCTTCATTCTCTTCCTCATTCTCATCACTGAAGAACGAAAGGATAGGGGTGAAGGAACAATGTGGAAAAGCGAAACTACCCATAAGAAGGCGGGCATACCTGGAGGAGGCCGGAGAAGAAGAATCGGAAGAGGATGATGACGATGAGGAGGACTCATCCTCACTGCTGGAGTCCCCCTTCTTCTTCTTCTTCTTTTGGGTCTTGATGTCAACAAGCCGCCAGAGCGAGACGACACGCTCTCGGCGGCAGTGGTGGAGCCCAACTTGCCTGCACAAGGAAACGTCGGAGGACAAGAAGGGGAAGGCAGCAAAACGGGGGCAACGGGATACATGTGGGAAACACGAATGTGGGAAAGTAACAGGGAGCTTACCCATGTCACGGCACGTGCCGCGGCACACTTTCCGATGCCCCCCCCCCCCTCCCCCCCCCCCTCCGTGTCATGGTGGCACGGCCGGCACGGCCGACACAGGTGACACAAGTGCCGATCACCCTCACACAACACGACACAGCGGCGGCCCCGTGTGACACGACACACCCTATGTGGCGGCACCGTGGCACGGCACGGCAACTAACTTCAGCATAGCACAACAGGCACCAACTCCTAAGCCAAAAATCAATTGAACATGGTAGGGTCTGAAATAGGGTGCATGCGTGTGCAGAAATTTGTCATTACATGCTCTGGTGTACACAAGCAGCAAATTTTGTGTGCTCCACTCCTCCTATTTGTACCCATCCCTTTCGCGGTGCTGTCACAAAAGCCTGCTTATATCATTTGTACTTAGGTGCATGCCATGGTGCTTGTGTGTTTCCGTAAACGGGCTTCGGGAGCTTAAAAAGTTAGCCCATAGGGTCACGGTCTCTGCCTATCACCCTATCCCTCCCACTGGCCCCCACACTTTCCCTCCCGCAGAAGGTGGGGCTGTTGGGTTCTGCCTGCCTGTCGCCGGTCACGCCACACGCCACCTGCATGTCCTATGACACGACAGGACCCAACACATCATGTATCCGCTCCAACTCTGGTTTTGAATTCTTTCCCTTCTAGACACCATCGGTCCACATCCGCAAAGTTTATAGTACTGGTCAGCGCCAGTTCACACAGGAAGCCCTTCACTGATTTTTTCCACCAGTCGCTGGGGTAGCAGTGGCCCGAGCCCCCCCCCCCCCCGCCGTGGCTGGGTAAGCTCCCAAGGAATATGAAGGGACAACCTGATATTTTTTGGTTTAGCTTGCGAGGCATTGTAGCTGACGGCGTCGATAAGGATGATCTCCCTTGTTGTTAACCGCAAAGAGGAGAAGAGGAAAAAGAAATGTGCGGAGAAAAAAATGCAAACCTAACACGAGGAGTGCAATGAACAAGGGTACCTTGCTGATGGTGCCAAAGTGAACGCCCCCGCGGCTTTGCCTCTTCTGCACCAGCAGGGGCTTCCGCACCTTCAACTTCGCAGCCTCCACCACCTCCAAGGCGTGCTCCTTGGGGTTGTAGTCCGGGGGGAGACATGGCATGATGCAAGAAACAGAGTGCCTAGGAGAAGGGAGGCCAACCAAGGTGCACAAGGCACCTCTAGAGTTGCACAGATGAAGGAATGAACAGACAAGACAAGAGGAAAATGACAAAATGTGTACCGGGGAACACATGTACCCGCATATTGTACCCGGTAACAAAGTAATGTTCCCCATCATGCCTGACGACGAGGACGTCGTAGAACGTCGTCAGGCATGTTGGGGAACATGTTGGGTAACATTTTACCAAAATGTGGAAACATTTTCAGTTTCACATTCAAAACACAATTTTGAGACCAAACCACCATTCTCAGCAGATCCAGCGCCCTCAAAAACCCACGTTCCTAACAAAAGCACAGCAGGTGACCGGTGACGTCGGGGAACATCCCGGGTGGTAGCCAACCATCCATATTGAAATGTATATCCCAAGGCACCTTTCCAAGTTTTGGCCTCTCCATATGATTGTGGCAAGTGTGAGTGGACCGCGTCCCATCTTGGGACCCCAACGCGGATGGGGCTCGGCCATTCTACATCTCCGGTCCTGTCGACACATGTGATTTTGTTGGGCATGCCAACAAAATCATGCACTTTTTTTCCTATTTAAAAAATGCATGCACTGGGGCATCTCCATGCATGCTTGCCGACGTTAGTTGGACACGGGGACACTACAATACAATGCAACGGCAATGGTGTTGGTGATTGTGCAACTGGACCACTAGGTCCGGATTCCCACACGAGCAAACAACCCAAAACCCCGTCCCGATGCATTATGTGCCTTGTTTAAAGGGAAGGAAATTTTACCACACACTCCATGGATCGGTGACATCATCTTGAGATCTTGAGAGCAAGGGCGGTGAGGCAAACATGCATGTACAAAGCAATGGTGGCTGGCTAGGTGGCCGGCTGGGTGGCTGGGTGGCTGGCGGCCGGCCGAAACCCCCCCCCCCCCCGCTGGCTGGCGCAGCTCGTGTGAACCGACCCCTGTATGCATCGGGAGAATCACCATGACATTACCTTATGTGTGCTACTCTCGGACGCTCTCTCGGAGAGCCCAAAAGCCCTGAGCTACTTAGGCGTCACAAGTTGCCCACCCCCCACCTGGCGCTATGGCCCACGGAAGTCCGTGTTGTAATGAGGGGAAAAGTTATTTTTTGGGTACCCAAACCCCCCTGGTGGCAACATGCAAAAACAAGGTGTGTATTTCAAATATATGCCATTATTTGCATTTCTGGAAACACACAGATTTTCAAAATAAAGACATTCAATCACCAAAATATAGTGTTGTTTTACATTTAGACCACTGCATTCCAGTGTGGGGGGGGGGGGGGCTGCCTATTTTTCTCTCCCCTTTGTTCGAGGTTGATCACAGAACCCCCCTATACACCACAGATGAGGGAACCCCAAACATACCTTGCATTGAAGCACACAGAAAACTATCCCAAAGCATGCACTTGTATTTCCTATTTTAACCAACCTGGCCGAAATTTCGGCCAGCTCTTCGAAAAATGTCCAAACACATGGTCCTATTTGACAGACAGGCCTAAGCTGGCCGAAATTTCGGCCAGGTCCATCGAAACTCCAAATATGATCACTGAAATGGGTACCTAAGACAGTAGACATGAGCAAGGAACACAGGAGCAGTGACATTTGAACAGGGTGTGCAACATAATATACTCAATTGCAAGCAAATACTTGCCACCTGACGAATCAAAGCAGACTTTTGCAGTGCCCATGGGGAAACACAATAACAAAAGGCTGAAGAGGCTGAGGACTGCATGCTAGCCGAAATTTTGGCCAGACTTCATACTGACAGGCAATATAAGCAGCAGGACTGGCATTAGCGCTTGCGCAGACCAGATGCACGGGGCTTCTTAGCACCTGTGTTAGCAGGAGGCTTGGCAGGGGCTGCAGCACCAGGCTTGGCAGTGGCAGAGTTCTGTGACTGTGTGTTTCCACCCTGGGATGGTGAAAAATGATTCACAAAAGTATTCATACCTTTGCCAGTAGGGGCAACAGTGCCTGAGGAGGAAGCTGGGGTGGCCTGAGCGCACTGCGTGCCATTGGGTGAGGGGGCAGGGGCAGTTTTGGGTTTCTTCTTTGGAGTGTGTGTCTCTGGTTGCGACTCTGCCTCCCCATCTTGCTCCTCAGGATCCTCATCTACATACCTAACCCCAGAACAATCCACAGGAAAACCTGCCCCCAAGTCGTGGTACACATCCTCCCATGACTTGGGGGGGCACGTGTCGGCGTTGGTGGTAGCTGCTCTGATGGACTGAACAAACTCATCAGGCACAACAGTCTCCTCACCCAAAAGGGCACACACAACATTACAGTCCTTGGAAAACCTGGTAGACATCATGCTTGCAAAATACAGAGACAGAGTCCCGAGCAAAAACCAGTTGCCTGCCCGTTCTGGGACCGGAACCAGGCTCAAAAGAAATGAGAATATCTCAACAGGCATCATAGACGACATGGGTCCTTCAGCCACGTAACGGGGCAGCCGGATATCAAAGGCAGTGGCAGAACAAATGGAAACCAGATGGGACGTAGAAGTGTACAGCGGGGTCTTGCTTGACAAATTGTAAATTGCAACATCACACTGATACATATCCTCGGCCACAGTGGCCTTCAAAGCAGCAACAGTGGCTTTCACATCAGCAGACTCACCCGCAATGAACACAGGCACACCGGACAAAAGCAGCTGCGCAACCAGGTTGTGCAAACCAGCTGTATAGAGGCGGGGCACCTCAATGACACAAGCAGCAAAGGGCAGTGAACTAATGATATTGGGAACAGGGACTCCACAACGCATTGCCATCAGTTCCACACGGCCTGACTCTGCAATGAGTTTGCCGGTGCTTGACTCAACGAGGGACTCCCTAGCACACTGGATACTGACCAGACCAGTATCAGATGTTTCACTAACAGGCTTAGCAACAGGCTTCTGCAACAATCCCCGCAACCCCTCATATTTGGGTTCCTTCCAAAGAGGGGCCTTAATTACTGCTGACCACGGGGGCCAGGGGTTTTCTTCAGTCCAGGTCCAACTGCCATAGGCTACCTTCAGGTGTGATGCAATAGCGCACTGCCTTTTGGCCATCTCGATAGTACCAAGTGTAGCTGCAGACAGGTGGTGTCACAGGGTGGGCTCCTATTGTGCATTAATTGATCGACACACAAGCTGGCCGAAATTTCGGCCAGGTCGGTCGATTTATTCGAATACAAACCCCTGTTTGACCAAAACATACCGCTGGTGTTGTTCACAAGCCCATTGGTAACCGCCTCGGGATGAAGAATGTGCCAGGACCACATCTGGGCCTTTTTAACATCTTTTATAATTTTTTTGAGACCAGGTAGGGTACTTTTTGTCCCATCCATGTAACCTACGATGTCGCGAAGTCGGTCAGGCGTGATGCCTTCCACTTCCTTGAACGTACCCAGTGCGGGATGTAGTCCACGCTTTTCCATGGCTGCCATGGCGTCTACTGAAGCAAGACCCACAAATTTCACCAAACGCCCAACACCACCCCACCGTTTGGCAACAGCACTCTGCACAGGAGAACATGTGGAACACAGAAGCTGGCCGAAATTTCGGCCAGGTCGATCGACAAAACCGAATTAATAAACGAAACACACCACAGTGCCTTCCTCGGCAGTAACACCACACTCTTCAAGCATAACAGTAATGTGATGGTACAGGGTGTACTCATTGGCATCCTCATCCTCAAGCCTATCCGGGAGTAGGGACATTCGCTCCGATGTGGTGGATGCTGAGCCAGCAGTGGTCGGGATTTGATGTAAGCCTGCAAGCCGGCGCCTAGTCCGCAGGGGGCAGTCCCGTTTGACTTCGTAACCACCAAATACCAGGGTCCAATCCGGAGTCTCCACATTTTTCATCTCAAATTCGGTCTTGTGTTTTTGGGCAGCAGTGTAAACATGCTGACCCCCCAACAGAACCCGGCGCGTGGCTGTGCAACAGGAATATTCGTAACAGCAGGGTCAAAAATTCAGACGCGAAAACGGTACTATCGAGAAGAATACCACAACACACATACGAGTGACTTTATAAAAAAGAAGATCCTGGATGTAATCCACAAGCGGGGCTGCCTTCAGATCGTCGTAGCAGAGTTGCACGCGATCATCCAAAATCCTATGGACCTGCCCAAATTTTCGGTGCTGGTCGATAATAATCTGATCCCACCGAACCTTTATTTTCGTCGTTGACGTAACCTAGTCGGATAACTTGATGGAGGATGATGAATTTTCTTTGGTGCGGCCTTAGGCTTCTTTTGACGTCCCTCTGTGCTCGCCTGGTCCTCTTGAGACTGGGATTGCACTTGAGATTGCCCATTGTCTGCTGCAGGCTCACCATCTGGCGAAACAGCCATGTCCTGTGATACCCCTCCAGGCTCAGTCATAAAATAAAGGGCTGCAGGGCAACATTTCATGAAGGGGAGAGTTCCCAGATAGCAAATAACAAGCACAGATCAACCAAAAAAGGACCAAAACGGACTGCCTGACAGGAAAATCGGATAACCTGGCCGAAATTTCGGCCGGCACTGCTCTGCATGTCAAACCACTGTGTACAAATAGCATTCTGAGAGGCTGGCCGAAATTTCGGCCAGAACCTTAGGTCATTTGTGTTCTGGGGGTAGCCATATGACAAAACAACAAGTCTAGCCGAAATTTCTGCCAGAAAAACATGAAACAGCAAATAGACACACCAAAATCAGTGGCAATGCGTGGCAGAACCCATACCACAGTGACAAACACAGCTGCAAACAGGAATCAGTCCCAGTCCTGGGTATCCACACCGATGTGTTCCGCCTCATCTAGGGCTTCATCTAGGGCTGTCTGCATCACAATCAATATCCTGGTCACGATCACCAGAGTCGACAGCAATGGAATCATCAGGGGCGGGGGGGGGTACTGGGCGGGGGGGGGGCGGGGGGGGTACTGGGGGGCCTCTGGCTCGGGGCTTCGGGGGTGGCTTTGGGGGCAAGGCAATTCCACCAGGAGCAGCAGCAGGAGCAGCAGGCGGTGCACGGTTGGCAGCGCGGATAGAAGCATGTGCAGTACGCAACACCCCTTGCTCGGCAGCAGTGCGGGCAGGTGCATTTGTCTGTAAAAAATACTCAACACCCTCAGGAACCCTGGTACGCGCAACCAGATTTGCATTGCATGCAACAGAACCACTTTTAAACGGTCCGTGGTGATTCGTGTCCTAAACATGGTACCGGGGAACGTAAAATCCTCAACTGCATCCAGTCTTCTCACCTCAACTTTATAGTCCGGAACGGGAACACAAATGGGCAGGCTCTGTGTATGGGCTGTCAAGATGAATTGTTTAAGATTGGCAGAGAACATTGCCACGGATCTCTCAGTCAGCACACCACGCAAAACTTTCTCTCCCGGTTGGACAGCGGGAAGTGTCAGAAATAAATCAGACGACTGTTGGACACTAGTACAGGCAGTGTTGCGGCGACAGTGGGCTGAGAACCGACTCAGATGTGCCTCACCCAGCTCCTCAGAGTGGATACACCCTAGGGAGGCGGAATGCCACTGACTCCAACACGTGAAACAAAAGAGCAACAGCGGTGGTTTTCACATACTCCGTGGTTAACTGTTCCTCGGGCTTTAGGATGTTCAGCATGAGGAGTAAGGAGATCTCAAGTGCCTGCTTAGCTACAATACCGGAACCTGCCCCCCGTCCCTCCCAGTTGCACTCACGAACCAAAGTCCCAATGTTGAAAGCAGCTGGACAGTATGTGTACAGCAAAGCCTTAAGGGCTAATAACAAACGCAAACCCTTGCGCTGAATGGGTGTCAAGTCCCGCTGGCTATTGAGCAGGGAAGTGACGCGCTCATCTAGTTTGCCTCTATTGGACGATGTGGCTAGCATGAGTCCCAAGCAACGTCTTCTCCATATGGATGACCTTGACCTTGCGAGGGAGGATAGACCCAACTTGAAGGCTGTTCCCCTGCTCCAAAAACTTAATGAACGGCAGGAACGCCCTGTAGATCAATTCAACGCAATACTTATAGCTATGCCATACTCCGTACACCAAAGGAAAACCCAACAGTAATTGTGGTACATTCCAGGGAACATAAGCAGCACCATAACACAGCTTAAGTAGGGCAAAGTGTATTTTTATGTCCACAAGCAGCGGAACACAGTGTCTGGTGGGGTGTTCCACACATGACAAATCAACCACGAGTTGCAAAAGCTCTTTGTGTGTGCCGGAGCGGAGCTCAGACAGGAAAAAGGGTCTCCAGTTGAGGGAACGAACATTTTTTCTGGCAATATCCAAAGGAGCACGAACCCAAACTCTCTGAACACCTTGGTTGGCAGCATCAATACGATCAAACAATGCTCTATGTGAGCAAAAGATGTCATCGGCAACCTTTGGTACCCTAGCTGGGGTGTCGCGCGACACGCAGACCTGGAAAAGGGTATTAATTTTGAGCTGTCGATTTCTCGCAGACGGATTTGAAAATCGTGTTGAAATCACTAAATTTGTTGATAATTTTATTTTGTTTCAAGAGAATTCCAACAATTAAATGCAGAACTTTCTGTTTTACTTGTCTGTTTTAGCGCGATAAGCACCTTGTTGCACCCTTGTTGCGCCCCTTGTCGCGCCCTTATCGCGCCCCTTATCGCGCGATAAGGGGCGCGATAACCCCCTTGTCGCGCCCCCTTGTCGCGCGATAAGGGGCGCGATAACCCCCTTGTTGCGCCCCTTATCGCGACTTACTTTGTTCTTCTTTTCATATTTCTCTTACCCAATTGCCCTTTTCCTTGTCTTAGGGGCTCCTATCTGCCCTACACCATGTCTTTGGAGGACCTTGGGGTGAGCGGCCTCACCATCCAGGAGTGGTTGGATGCCCACAAGAGGGTTGTGGGTACAAGAAGGGTTGCGGGTAACTCACTAGTAGTGCAAGCTGCCAGCATCACAACAGTTGACCAACCTGTCAGTTTTGCTGAGACTGCTAACTTTGCTCTTATTCGGTGTTGTGCCCCCCTTCTGAAGGCAAGGGAAGGGTGCCACTTGAGTGATTTACTTTTTTCCATTCTTCAAACCAACCCCCACTTGGATGGTTTCCTATTTGATTTGTCCCTTGCTGACACAAACGATCTTAGCAAGGTGCAGCATCAATTTCCGCCAGCTCCGGCAGACCCCGGTATGCAGGTAGGGCAGTGGTGTGCAAAACAGCAACAGCTGTACAGTTTAGGGTTAAATCGGGTGAATGGGGCTCCCGACCTGTAACGCCTCAGGTTATCAAACCATATACAAACTTGCCTACGGTGCATGCTGTTCCACAAGTTGTGTGCTGCTAGTCCAGCACAATGGTGTTGTCAACGACGGTCAGCCACAGATTTCGCTGAAAACACCAGGCTTCGAACATGTGCCGGGGGCCTCTTCTCCTCATATCCATGCGGGGCACACACCGCATGCTCTGGGTATGGTGGTTGTGGAGACATATCGGATGGGACGGCAGCGGCCCTCCCTGGGATCACACCTCCCCAAAGTGTCCTTTGTGCCCACTCCACCACGGCACCACAGTGCACCAACACCTCATCCACTACATGAGATGGAAGGTAGCATTCCGCATTATGTGGCTGGCCACTTGGGGACCCTGGCAAGAAATCATGGAGGCTTGGTGGGCACGTGCCACATCAGCGGACTTGCACCACGTGTCTTGCCTGCGCATACCGCAGTTCGCATGGGAATTCCTGCCCTAAAAGCTCTGACCCAACTTCCGTAAGCGGGTGGCTTGGCACCACCCTCTCGACCGACCGGACTCTCTGCGGCCAGTGACTGTAGCCCATGGCGGCTGGAGATATCCGAAGTAATGCCAACGGTGTCGAGTTGCCCATGCCGTGTGTCTGGGGGGGGGGGGGGGGCGCAAGTAGCCACAACGCCGCACAGATTATGAGGGGGCTACGATGTCAGGTTTTGCTGTGTCCTCTTTGTCCTATCCCGCCGTGCAATAGACAAAACTCCACAGTCATTGATGCATCTGCCTCCGGCCAGCCCTGCACAGCTCTTCCCATGCATGATTCTGACCTCAAGCGGGACTTACCCCCCCCCCCCTCTTTGTATAAGCTACAACAAAATACCAAATTAATGTGGTCCCTACGCCTACTGTAGCTTGGACAAGGCCCTAGAACCATGTGTTACATGGGGTATGTAAACTGCGAGGCCACCCACCATGCCACCACGGGATCCCTCGGCACCGTCCACACCTACCATGGCGGTATCCGCCTGGTATACCAAACGGCGTCCACACCGGGTGCGCCCAAATCCGACAGACTCTGCTTCACGTGACCAAGTGAGGTACACACCCAAGGAACCACACTTGGACATGCAAGGACCACACGCCGACATGATAGTCGTCCACCAGAGGGTGCACCGTACGTGGCCTCACCCCCACATACTATAGGCGAATGTGGGCGGTCCCAGACCTCGACCAATGTCCACAGCGGCCGGCGTCCAGGACGCAAGCTACGCATGCGGCACGATGCTTGGCAGAGCCGTGGTTTGCATACTAGCGGAGTGTTCTCGAGGCTGCAGCAGAGGCCCCGCATGTGGCACATGCGGCACAACTACCCACACCACACTCCACCATGCACCAACACCTGCAATGCCTTGCTGCTTGGCTTTTCATGCTAGAACAGCAATGCACATGCCACCGGCGGTGCATGGAGCGTTTTTCACTCATTTGCTGCCTTTGGCGTGTGGAGTGTGCCACACAGGGGCCATGCACACCATCTCCCAAAAGACAATGTCGACAATGACCTAAAGTCTTGGGTACTCGGTGTGCTCTACACGTACCCACCATAGCTCAAAGACACCGAGGGACTCATTTGTTTGTGGATTTGCTGTGGCGGGTGTCGGAGGGCGACATCGAACAGGCGGCTACTCTCACCCATGCCCCACCACACTCCCCCAATCGCGGGCCTCATCTGTTGCAGTATGACTGAGCAAGATGATGACGACAACCATGCGCCTGTCGACCCTTGCTGGGACTTTGGCCTCCACTGGCACAACGGCGGCAGAACTCTTACCGCACTTATCCACCCTTGTCTCCCGACTTGCTCTACAGCCTGGATGAGCCGACTTGCGTCCTACGAGTGCCGCCATTGTACTTCAGTCTGCCGGCCAAGCCTACACGTGGGGCTGATTTGACAATCCTCCCAAATCCTTTCTTCAGAGTGTCACATGTGGATGAGGATTCGACCAGCTGAAGATGTGTGAAGTTGCTCACCCTATTTGCCACACGCTGGCATTGGGGGGGCGATAGATTGAGGAACCGACTGGGTGCGCGTTGCTATTGTCCAGGGCGACAAGGCGCTTGCTAAAAGGTCTTCCTTGTCGGGTAGCGGGGCTGTTGTAGAGCAAAGGCACAAGCGAAGGAGGCATTTGCTGGTAGTCTGAAGCTTCGTACCCCTGAACACGCATATTTCTCCCACCTGTTGAAAATTCGCTTGCGCCCCTTCCCCAACGGCGCAGCACCAAAACAACACAACCAGCATTGAAACAACACAGACGGCACCACAACAGTAAGGCCAACAACAAAAAGGCAAATGCCACACCGAAAACAGCCCAACCAGCACCAACAAGGCCATACAGGGTGTCCGCGGGCATTTCCTTGATGTCAACAGAGATTTTCGAAGTGTCCACAACCATTACTCGGGTGTCTGTAGACATTTCCTTGTTGTCCGTGGACATTACCTTGGTGTCCATGGACATTTCCGCGGTGTCCGTGGAAATTTCCCGGGTGTCAACGGACATTGTCCCGATGTCCGTGGACATTTCCCAGGTATCTGTGGAGATTTCCCAAGTGTTTGCGGACATTTCGCAGGTGTTCGCCCATGATTCTTTTTCTTTTATTGCTAACTCCAAAAGTTCAAAGAATACTCAAGACAATTCTTGGAAATGGGGCGTAACTCTAGAATATGATGCGATGGACCCCTACAAGGCAGGGCACAAAGGCGTAGACCCAAAGCTCATAGTTTCTCCGACATTGCTCACCTCATGTACCAGGCCGGTCCTTCTGCCAACCTAGCAACACCGAACCCGACGGATCGATTTATGCCGGACGCCCTTTGCCATGCTGGTGTCCAACGAGGATTTCGTCTTGGCGCACACCACGTCCACCCTTCGTGCCGGATTTTAGGGCCCCCGGGACCGTTTTCGATGATTTTGAACCGGTTTTTGCAATAGTTGAGTTTTTGGCCATCCCCGCACATCCCTTTCTTGTCGGAAGTTTTCTCTGTAGTGGAGCTGGTGGTGGTCGTCGCATGCTTCCCTGTTTATCACACCTGCCAGAATAAAGTCTGCTAAGTGCCATAGGAACAGGGGCAACACCCACAGTGGGACACAATTGCTTCCCAGCACCAGATCGTAGAAAGGAAACCACGGCCACGGGTCTAACAGCCCAGCCACCAAGATACTGAGGATTTATGCTTGAACATCCACAACTCTGCCCCGTTGATTTGGGTCTCCGTCAGGTGATCTACCCGGTTTGTCATTGCCGCTTATTGCCGATTACAGTGATCTTTATCTCCTTGTAAGTTCGCCATATGGTGTGGCAGTCACCTACCGCACTAGAGAGCCCTCTGGTTATTGCCTACCGTGGACACTTGGGAAAGTTCCGTGAATACCCCTAAGACATTGCCTGGGTGTTAGCGGACATTTCCGTGTTTTGCGCGGACAATTCCCTGATGTGCGAGAACGTTTCCTTGACATGCGCGGACATTTTGGTGGTGTTCGCCGACATTTCGCTGATATCAGCGGACATTTCCTTGGTGTCCGCGGACATTTCCCGCCTGTCCACAGACATTTCGTTGATGTTTGGGGACAGTTCCCTGATGTCCGTGGGCATTTTTCTGTTGGAATTGTCGGTCAACACCCGGAAAATGCCCACAGACACCTTGAAAATTTCCGTGGATACTCAAAAAAATGTCTACGGACATCAGGAAAATGTCCGCCGGCACCCGGGTAACGTCTGCGGACAGTTCAGAAATCTCTGTTGACACCAGGGAAATGCCTACGGACACTTGGGAATTGTCCATGGACACTGGGCACCCTACGATGCTGCTTTTCCACACTCACAGTGGCTATTTGTCCAGCGTGCATCATGAGAAAAGATAATTGCACCGCGTCGATGATTTGCAGCTGCAGTGGGCCAGAGGGTGTGGCTGTTGACGTCGAAGGTTGTTTCTGGGAATCCTGCAAAAGCTAGGTCGTCACGAGATAAATAATTTGCACCCCTACCCCTATACCACTGACTAGGAGTTGCCTGATTTTGCTCGCAAAGAATCACTCTTGTAGGGTCTCCAAAAGAAGTCTAGTCCCTTAAGTACCCAGAGCTGCCTGAATAGACTAGATCTTGAATGCTGGGGGGCCAGGGACAGGTAATACCCTATTCTCAATGTCAAAGGTGCTTCAGTCGTCTCCAGATTTCATTCTTGGGCCTTCCGAACTAGCGGTAGCCATATGGTAAATGGGCGACCAGAGCTGGCTAAAAAAAATGAACAATTTGTTTGCGACCAGGGACTTCTATGGTTCCAGAACCCTACCCTATCAGAAGGCTGTGCAGCCTGGGGTGGAGCAAAAAGGAGGGGTCCTGAGCCTGAACCAGGGTGGCGCGAACAAAGGGGGGAGTTGGTATGACATATGTACACCTAATGGCTTTTGGGACCCTTGGGGGGGGGGGGCAAGTCCCATATCTCAATTACTCCGACCCCCTTGAGCCCCCCTATTCTATAGAAGACTCTAGAGTAGGCAGGTTTGTCCCTAAATAATTAAGTTAAGGTCGCTTGCCTTACTCTGTCTTGATCCTGTGATGTGAATCGAATAGTTCCAATATACAAGAATATTCCGATCATTGCTGTGCTGGATTGAACAAGGCCTCTGCACAACAAGTGCCGCAGGTCCATCACCACCAAAAAACATCCATTTTTTGCTTCCAAATTAGGCACCGTGAAACATCGCCAGGAAAGCGGCACACCATCTGACATTGTGTCTTCTTGAACAAAGTTTCATAATTTTAGCAGATGTGGGGCTTTAGTAAGGGAAATGTGTTGAACTCTGGCCTAACCAAGTATTTAAGGATCTCTATTGTGAGGGCTCGTGTGAGTACCCAGTCCTCAAGCCGAAGACCGTACCACAGCATACAAGTCTTCAAATATGGATGCTTGATAACATGCCACCGCAATAAAGCAGAGGTATGCACAAATAATTGACTCAAAATACAGGGGGGGGGGTGATTCACCTGTCACCCAAAGCCAATGAAGGCCGCTTGTGGTAAAAAGATGCCAATTTTTTTGGCCAAAAAATGGGAATTTTTGGTCTTGACAAACCTGATACACTTATTGTTGGGATTCCCCATCATCTTGCATATCTCATGCCTGAAGCACTGCAGGTTTTTTGACTCATTTTTGGCCGCAATAAACCATGCATGCACTCATAAAGGCGAAAAATGCAAAACAATTGTGCCTAGTGGCCCTGGACCCTTTGATCTAACCTCTCCATGTTGCATAGGGCGCCATTGGGCACTCACAAAAGAATCCGGCCTTTGATGTCATCCGTGAAGCACATAATTTCCGTTGTCGAGCATTTTCTGAATCCTGATATCCCATCAAGTGCTAAAAACGAAAATGACATGTGCCTTGTGTCCCTTGAAACCTTGCAATCACCTTTCCGTGTTGCCTGTGGGGCACTATTGGGCACTTACCGCAGAAACCAATGTCTTATGCCAACATGAAGCACTTTGGGTCCGTTTTTAGCACACAATTAGAACCCAAATATGCTATGGATGGTCAAAAATGTGCTCACAAAGCGCTTAGGACGCACACCACTCATACCTAACGCCCCTTGCCCGGGGGGGCGGCCGGGCCCGGTCCTTGTATGCGACACCCCCCAGCCCCCCCCCCCCCCCCGGGTTTTGAGAGATAGTGGGGTGGGGACATGGCGCCAACGGCGCCCCCCTTTTTTCCGCCCGGCGCCCCCTTTTCTAGTGTGAGCGCCAGATTTCGCAAGACGAGGCGCTATACAAATGTCGTTTGTTGCCCAGACATGTTAACTGCAAACGTCAGCCCGCGGACAAGGGGCCCCTGGCGCGGGATGCTGCCACCCACAATGTGAAATGTGGGGTGTTCCACTTGTTTGTTTGACCCAGACATGTTAACTGCAAACGTCAGCCCGCGGACAACCCCACCTTGGGAACCCCCCCCCCCGGCCGAAATCCCCCCCCTACACCCCCCAGCCGACCCCCCCAGATCCACCCCCTGCCCCCCCCCCCCCCCCCCCCCGAGTTTTGACAGATAGCTGGGGGGGGTGTCGCATCAGGACCGGTTGTAGTCGCCCCCCCGGGGCCCCTTGCAGCCTTGAAATCAAATTGTTATTCAGCACTGGGTCATTATTGGACATTGGCCAAGAAACTTGCATCTTGGGTCCAGTTTACCATGGACAATTAACCGCAAAAAAAGGAAATTATCATAAATGATTGGTTTCACACATCATTTGTGTACAGAATCAAAGAGTTGGGGCTAAACGTCAATTTACAAGACGAAAAAAAATTGGCACTGCAAATTTGCATCGGTTTTATACAGGCGTACCAAATTGACCTGTCTAAGGGGGCACGTGTTAAAAGGCGATGTGCCCTCAGCATGCAGCTGCTGCTGATCTTTCTTGCTTGTCCCCTTCTGCTTGCTGTTGTGGTTCTTGGTTTCCGTTCATCACTGCACTGCTGGTTCCCTCGCCTTGCTTGTTCATTCTTGTTGGTTTTTTTTTCGTGGCTCCGTCCGTGCCGTTGTGGTGCAGTTTTGGGCTGTGATCGTGTGGTGCATGTGGTGTCGGTGTCGGTTATGCTGTTTTGGTGCGTGTGCCTTGATGTTGGTTGGACTATTGTTGTGCTGTGTATGGCCTTGTTGGTGCTGGTTGGGCTGTTTTCGGTGTGGCATTTGCCTTTTTGTTGTTGGCCTTACTGTTGTGGTGCCGTCTGTGTTGTTTCAATGCTGGTTGTGTTGTTTTGGTGCTGCGCCGTTGGGGAAGGGGCGCAAGCGAATTTTCAACAGGTGGGAGAAATATGCATGTTAAGGGGTACGAAGCTTCAGACTACCAGCAAATGCCTCCTTCGCTTGTGCCTTTGCTCTACAACAGCCCCGCTACCCGACAAGGAAGACCTTTTAGCAAGCGCCTTGTCGCCCTGGACAATAGCAACGCGCACCCAGTCGGTTCCTCAACCTATCGCCCCCCCAATGCCAGCGTGTGGCAAATAGGGTGAGCAACTTCACACATCTTCAGCTGGTCGAATCCTCATCCACATGTGACACTCTGAAGAAAGGATTTGGGAGGTGCGGATTAAATTCATTTGTGGCACTGTGGACTGTGGTTGCCAATGATGAGCTTAGAGATCATGTGGTGAGAGCGTGTGGCAGAGGTAAAGTGAAGCAGCGGTCCCACGCTTCCAAAGTGGAGTGCTTGCACTAAACACCACCTCCAGACACCCAAATGTCGCGCCATGGGCGCAACAGTCAAAACTCCGAACACGTCACATTTGTGGGTGCCCCTACCTCGCCCCCACCGAAGCTTTCCGTACGTTCTATGCAGCGATTGGGCAATGGCTCTGTTGGCTTGGCACAGCATTTGGGCGATCCTGTTGGTGTTGCCCGTCCATCCGTTGGAAGCAGCAGGTGTGCCCCCGCCCCTGCCATCACATAGGCATGTCGTGATTGGTACCAGTGCGCCGCACAGAATGGAACAGGTGTTTGTCCATAATGATGCGACCAACTCTTTCCTGACTAGTCCCTGAAAAACAGGCAGTTCAGCCTGATTTTGTCCTGGTAATCCAGGGCGAATACCATTGCATGAACGCGGTCGGAACTCAGTCTTTCGGGGTTGTCCTTTCGTGGCATTGCAAAGCGCTGCCTCGTTTGTCTTGATCACGATGTACAGTAAGTCCCCACCCCCTGCGGGGGGTGAGCTCGTGCCTGGCAGCAATGCCGCTGCGCAGGCCACCCCCGCGGGGGCGGCCGTCTGCCGGCCGGGCGGAGGCCCGGTTGGGGTGGGGGACCATGCCGCCACCGCGGGCTGGGGAGGGGGGGGGGGAGGGCTGTGGGGCAGGGTTGCCGTCGGCGGTCGCGCTGCCGGGGGGCGGTTCCTCCCGGTGCCCCCCCCCCCCCCTGACGCGGGATGAGTGGTGCGCTCGCGCGCGCTGCTCGCGTTCGCACGTCGTCGCGGCAGTTGGTCGTTCCGTGCATGTGGCCCCAGGGGCCGCTTCCCCAAAGTTTTGGGCGCCGAGAGCCGTTGCCGAGCCCGAGGCTGGACCGAGGGGGGCAGCGCCACCGCCGCCGGCTTCGCGCGGCCCAGCCACGCCGAGAGGGCCTGTGCCCCCGCTCGTCGTTCATGCAGGGCCACAACGCGCTGTCCCGGCAATGTTGGGTGGGTCTCCTGTTTTGTCCATCGGCCTATGTGCAAAGGTCGGGGGGTGGGAATTCATTGTTCAAAGGGTCATGAGAGTGGGCTATGCGGCACTTGGGTCCTCGGGATACGCAAACAACACCCAGACAGTTGCCCTTGCGGTGGGCTCGATGCAAGGTACCACGTTGACCACGGAGGAGTGGCTGCGGGTGACAAGTTCGCATGTGCACGTGGACAAATCTTGCACGTGCCCGGGTCCATGCCTAGTTTGAACGGCAGTGCGAGGACGACTTGCCGGGGGATGAGATCGAAACACTTGATGTAGTTGATGCTCATCCCCGCAACAGCCCAGTGCTTCAAGCGGCACAGCTCCAGCATCATTGCTTCCCCGTCCATGGCCCTCAAAGCCGGCTGGAAGCTGAAAGCGCTCTAGTGTGCCCACCCCAACTGATGGCGTCGACCATGCATATCGCAGGCCAGAGCTGATACACTCTGGACAGCACCATGAGGGGGCGCGTGTTGAGGGGACCCGTCGGCCCATCCTTGGGGATAAGGGTCGCGTACCACTCTGCCAAGTCGACCTGCCACGGGCCCATGTGCTCCATCTCCCAGAGCAAATTAGTGCCAACTCCTCTTTTGAGGTACACCAAATGTTGGCTATTTGTAGGAAGCCTCCTATTGCTACCCCCTTATCTCCTTGAGTGATCCCAACGTTAGGAATACGTGGATTGGAGGAAGTTGCTC
The DNA here is from genome assembly GCA_964036045.1 of Eutreptiella sp. 'Long Island Sound 2002'. Classification (NCBI taxonomy): domain Eukaryota; phylum Euglenozoa; class Euglenophyceae; order Eutreptiales; family Eutreptiaceae; genus Eutreptiella; species Eutreptiella sp. 'Long Island Sound 2002'. The sequence continues at coordinate 26,115,950 of OZ038400.1, read as the reverse complement.
AACGGAATGTTGTTGTTGGTGATGTCATCCTGGTCATCGTCTGCGTCGATTTGGGCCGACAAATGCATGTGGGCCAGCCGCCGCCGGAGCCGGGAACTGGTGAGCTAGGACGCCAACATGGGCACGCACCGAATGTGGTGCCGTTAGCGGCGGGGGAAGGCCTTATGGTCCCGTTCTGCCACCTCAACGTACTTTGGCTGATAGTGCGCTAGCATCCTATAGGAAATTGCCTATCTCCCGTAGGTGCCATCTGGCCTAGTCAGGTAGGTTACCATCGGCGCATAGGACTCATCCTTCAACCACCGGCAAACCGCGCTAAGGCCGGAGGATCACCCCTCATCTAACCATCGTGCAAAGCCCCGGTCCGCCTGCTGCTGCCCCGGGCGTGCCTTCCCTATCAGGGCTGTGCGAAAGCCATCACAGTGCGTCCGCTGGGGAGAGTAGTGCACATGGTCTGTCCCTTTGCGGCACGGCAAGTGTAGCGGGGCCGCCGGTAGGGCCTCCTTGGTGTCCACGAAGGAGGGGCCGAGGTCGGGAAAGAAGAGGGCTATTAGGGTCTTCTCTGCCAAGTCCGCAGGCCAAAAATGCATTCCACATCCCCGCCTGCGAGCTCTCCCTGCCAGCAACTCTCCGACTGGTCGATGAGGCAGAACAAGAGCTACGTGGTCTCATGTTCCTCCCGGGGGGCTGGTCATTGATGGCTCTCAGTGGCCAATAATGCGTTAAAATAGCGACTTTTAGCCTGGTTTTGGCCCAATCTTTCTGGAAGTTCAGGACGATCGCTGGTGCGCCAAGTTGGTGCTTCCAAATGGAGTTCCTGTTCTGTAATGCTTCCTGTTGGACAGATCCCGACAAGTCATACCCTTCAATCGCAGCCGCACCCGATGCAGATTCCCCTGTTGACAGTTCTGGGGTTCAGATTGGCGGGCAGAATAGGAATGCAGTGTACTGGATTTCAGGCATCCTTTGGCTGGCGGCTGTCACTGTCGCTTTGGCGTTTGTGGTGCAGCTGAGTGAAGGGGTGAACCTTTGCCCTTCTAATTGTGAGCATTTGTAATACATACAAGAATTCACCCACAATTCCACATTCACCCTGAGGGAAAACAAAGCAGCAGTGGCCCAGGGTGACGATGCAGTGTAGTGCCCTCTGGCGCACCCTGACCACTGTCATGTTCACGCACAGAAGACTGCAGGTGCTTGATGCCCGGGGCACGGACCAGTGGTGACAACGCGTATCAATGCAATGGAACCACCTTTTATTGTGCTGCTCATGAGGCGTGCCACGACCCAGGCGTCTGCAGTACAGGTGTGGCATCAATGCCTCTGAGTCGCGGAAGATGCATATGTGCATTGGTGAATGCATTTTGCTTGTGCTACATATGGGAAGGGTAAGTGGGCCATGTTGCAGGAGGGGGCTTGAGAAGAAGGGAAGGAGGGTTGAGGGAGGTTAAGGGTGATGGGACGATCGATCGATCGAAAGTGTGTGGATTGGGGTGTGTATGTGTGTGTTTGTGTTTGTGTGTGAGGCAATGGTTACTGTCGAGTCCTGCATTTCCGTGGCCCATTGTACTGCTGTTACGGCAGCCGTGGGGGGGGGGGGGGGGTGGCTCTTTGCGAGCTGGGGCTGTGTGATGAGATTGAATGCCCGCCCCCCACGGGCCCTGGCTCCCCATCGTCAAGCGGGAGACGGCATGTTTTTTTGGCGTCAGTGCCGACGCAGAAACTCAAAATTACAGACAGGATCGCCAAACCTATTCATGTTTGTGGTTTGTTTTGGCGGCTGTGCACAGTTTTGGCTTAAATGAGCTTCAGGTGGCACAAATTCTTGGTCTGCCACACTCCAGTGCGGTGCTGTGAGGCCCCAGACTGCCAACAGACTTGCGGTGGCCCCATGCAAACTCTCTCCTCGTGCTGGTGCTGGCCCCTGATGCGCCACAACGAAAGGGCACAGTCTGACCGTGTGGCATGGGTTGCAGTGACTCGGACGGGGGTACAACCAGACGGAGGAGGCTCACAGTGTCCGCCCCCCGCAGCAGCCTCCTGCAAAGACCCCGAGCACCAGATCCTGTCCATAAATCCCACACATCGAGCAACGCTCTTGGCTTTCCTGCGGCTGCCCAATGGCTCTTTGAACGCCTTTGCCAAACACGAAGGGGGCACCCCCCGCAACCGCCGGCCGCTCACACCAAAGTTCTGAGTTGGGACCCAATGAGTCTCTGGGAGCTCCTTGCCGATCCAGCGGGTGTTCCACATGGGGCCTTAGGAGGGCTTTCCGGATATCCCCTGCACAACCCCTCCCCCCCCTGCCCCTGCCTTGAATGCCCCCCCCCCCCCAAGGACCCCAGCGCGCGCGGACACACAGGCACGGCGACATCTCCCTCCCACCAGCGCCTTGGTGGGGTACGGGGGTCGTCAGCAGTCTGGACGGCTGTGAGACCAGACAACCAGAGGGGGGTACCCAGTCGAGCCGGTGAGGTACGGGCACACTGGCCGTGGGTCACCACCTTTGGCGCAAGCCGAGACCCAACCCAACCCAACAACCCCCCCTTCTGGGCACTGCGATGGGGCAACTATGTCGACCTTGGTGGCTGGTTTGTGCTTCCCGTGCCACCCTCTTGTTTGTGTGTTGCGGAGGCGTGCCCCGAGGCGCTGTGGCCGCCCGATGTGATGCGAATCGGCTCTCGGACCGATTTGGGAGACAAAATGATTCCCCAATGAATTTTTCGATTTTGAAACCTGTGCCGCTTTCGGAAAATGGTGGTACCCTTAACCAACAGCTTGCAGCATGCCGCAGCATGCCGCAGCGAGCCAGAATTTTCTTGGGGACCGTTGGTGCCTGCCCTCTACCCCCCCGTATCTGGGTGCCACTTTCTACTGGGGGCTTGTAAAGGGGAGGTATGCGGGTAGCTGCTTGCCCTCAGTCTTCAAGGGTGACTTCCACAGCGGACTGTAGCCTCAAACCCAAGAAACTGGCGTAGCACAACAGGTCAACAAGCAGATGTCATTGTCAGACTATCGATTTCAGGCTCAGAGAGCCCCTCATCAGGTCTGTGACAGGTGGAACAATCACAGTTGTTGCAAATCTAACAACAAATCAACACATGAATCAGAATCTGACAGACTCTCACCATATGCCTTTTTCGATTTTGAGCCCTCTACCCCCCCGTATCTGGGTGCCACTTTCTACTGGGGGCTTCGGCGCTGTTTAGGTCGGTGCCTCTAAAACCTCAGCACCGCTTGGGGGGAGCTGGACCCACCCACCCACCATCCCCCCACCGCTTAAAAGGAGCCCTGTTCCCTACTTTATGGTCAATGCTTCAACGCCTTTTGCACCCGTGCTTAATGCACGCCGCCTTGTGCCTCAGCCTTCGTCGGGTATTCGGCCATTCTGGTGCGCTGGACCTGTGCCTCTCTGGGGTTGACAATTGTTGATACCAAGGAAGAGTGTATTCGAGCCGCCTCTGAGTTGCACCTTGGAACGTCCCATATTACGCTCGAGTGGAACCAAGGTGACAAACCAGCAGGCTGCTCTTTCTACGCCTATACCATGAGCCTGGAGTTCAACAATGACCTGACTGCCACGTGGGGCAGTGATTGGGGGGATTTTTTTCGGATTTGTAAACCATGCTGTGGAGGTATGTGCATCTGTGTGTGTGTACATGTGTGTTGTGTGTGTGTGTGTGTGTGTGTGTGTGTGTGTGTGTGTGTGTGTGTGTGTGTGTGTGTGTGTGTGTGTGTGTGTGTGTGTGTGTGTGTGTGTGTGTGTGTGTGTGTGTGTGTGTGTGTGTGTGTGTGTGTGTGTGTGTGTGTGTGTGTGTGTGTGTGTACATGTGTGTTGTGTGTATGTGTGTGTGTGTGTGTGTGTGTGTGTGTGTGTGTGTGTGTGTGTGTGTGTGTGTGTGTGTGTGTACATGTGTGTTGTGTGTGTGTGTGTGTGTGTGTGTGTGTGTGTGTGTGTGTGTGTGTGTGTGTGTGTGTGCGTGCGTGCGTGCGTGCGTGCGTGCGTGCGTGCGTGCGTGCGTGCGTGCGTGCGTGCGTGCGTGCGTGCGTGCGTGCGTGCGTGCGTGCGTGCGTGCGTGCGTGCGTGCGTGCGTGCGTGCGTGCGTGCGTGCGTGCGTGCGTGCGTGCGTGCGTGCGTGCGTGCGTGCGTGCGTGCGTGCGTGCGTGCGTGCGTGCGTGCGTGCGTGCGTGCGTGCGTGCGTGCGTGCGTGCGTGCGTGCGTGCGTGCGTGCGTGCGTGCGTGCGTGCGTGCGTGCGTGCGTGCGTGCGTGTGTGTGTGTGTGTGTGTGTGTGTGTGTGTGTGTGTGTGTGTGTGTGTGTGTGTGTGTGTGTGTGTGTGTACATGTGTGTTGTGTGTGTGTCTGTGTGTGTGTGTGTGTGTGTGTGTGTGTGTGTGTGTGTGTGTGTAACCCCCACTGCTGCCCAGGGGCGCGTGACCTCACCGTGGTGTGGGGGTGAAACCGGGGGGGGTCCCCCCCCGGGCTAACATGCAATCTGGGGGGTGCCCTGGTCCAGCCGCGGCGGCCAGGGCGCGGGATCGCACGCCCCACCCCCCGCCGGCCACCGTGGGGGAGTCACGATGGCACAGGGCGGGCTCCACCGGGGGGTGGCGGTATGCAGGACTAACCCGGGTCCCCCTGTGACCCAGCCCTCTCCAGGGCTCGTGTGCCATTCCCTACCCCAGCCCATGACCCCTTTGTTCTGCACAGGTACATCATGGGTGGGGAGCACATCACATCCAACGCCCGTCCGGGCCTGGGGCGCAACCACTGTGGCCGCGTGACCTCGTTCTCTTAGCCGGACGCTTTGTTGGCTGGGATGCCAGTGGCGAGTTCGCTGCGGCATTCCCCACGGTGTCAGGGCACGGAGACGTCGTCGCCGCTGGTCCTCCGCCCATGCGGGGTGGAATGACCTAGATATGCCGATACAGTTCTGAAATAAGGGGTGGCCCCCCCGGTCCCTGGTCCTCCGCCCATGCGGGGTGGAATGACCTAGATGTGCCGATACAGTTCTGAAATAAGGGGTGGCCCCCCCGGTCCCTGGTCCTCCGTCCATGCGGGGTGGAATGACCTAGATATGCCGATACAGTTCTGAAATAAGGGGCGGCCCCCCGGTCCCTGGTCCGCCGCCCATGCGGGGTGGAATGACCTAGATATGCCGATACAGTTCTGAACGAAGGGGTGGCCCCCCCGTCCCTGCCTCTACCGTGCAGGGCGACTGCGGAACGGTCCCGAGACGTTTGTGAAGTAAGGGGAGGCCCCCCGGTGGCGATTGTCCGTTTGGAACCAAGGGGGGGCGCCATCCCCCCCAGGCCCCAGATGTGTATGTATCAAGTAATGTAAGTACGTTACTGAAAGAACCACAGTATTGTATAATGTACGCCTCCGGCCAACAGCCAAGGAGGGCCGGAGGTCCGGGTAAAAGCCCCGGACCCCCCAAAGGCAGCCCCAAAGGTGAGCGCACCACTGGACGGGGCATGTCTGCGGGGTAAAAACATGCGCAGCGTAAACAACTAACTTAATAAATAGTGCTTACTGCTATAATTAATGCTTAAACGGGTAAATGGCCCCCCCCCGGGGCCAGTTTAGTGCGCACCCCCCAGAGCCGGACTCGACCGGCCGTGCTGAGGCGAGCCCAGCAATGGGTATGACAGGCCAGACTTTAAGTGCTGGTAGCCACGCCTCAGCACACTCCGTGGGCTTATAAGGCCCACGGGGGCCCCAAATACCGTTTCGTTCGGGAGTTAAGCCCCGGCGGAATTTGGGGTTGTTCGTGGTTAAGAGGACTCACGTTGAGTCCCTGCTACTGCTACCCCGGAGTTATGATCTCCGGTACTGCCTGCCTACTTGCCTGCTGCTGCTAAGAGGTAGAAACCGGGTAGCACTACCCCCCCCCCCCCAACCCCCAAGCCTGCACGGCACCGGGGGACCCCCACAGCGGCCGCAAGGCCTACGCGTGGGCGGCTCCTGGTTTCTGTCGCAGTGCAGAAAAGGTAGTTACCACGACCCCCCGAAAGGCCGCGGGGTCTGTGGCACCCCGGTCCCCCGGGCCCCACATGGGACGCGCGGAGACGGGGTTGGCCCGTAGGGGTCGGGGGGAACCCTCCCCCACACAGCGGCGGTTACACCCGAGCCCCTCCGGTCCTGCCCGGGCCGCGGAGGGATAGGGACGCCCCGTGGGGGTTTTGAGTACGCACGAAGGGCTCCCTCCCCCACACAGCGGCGGCTACACCCGAGTCCCTCCGGTCCTGCCTGGGCCGCGGAGGGATAGGGACGTCCCGTGGGGGATTGGGGACGCACGGAGAGGTCCCTCCCCCACACAGCGGCGGTTACACCCAAGTCCCTCCGGTCCTGCCTGGGCCGCGGAGGGATAGGGACGCCCCGTGGGGTTTTTGAGGACACACGAAGGGCTCCCTCCCCCACACAGCGGCGGTTACACCCGAGTCCCTCCGGTCCTGCCTGGGCCGCGGAGGGATAGGGACGCCCCGTGGGGGTTTTGGGGGCGCACGGAGAGGTCCCTCCCCCACACAGCGGCGGTTACACCCGAGTCCCTCCGGTCCTGCCTGGCCCGCGGAGGAATAGGGACGCCCCGTGGGGGTTTTGGGGGCGCACGGAGAGGTCTCTCCCCCACACAGCGGCGGTTACACCCGAGTCCCTCCGGTCCTGCCTGGGCCGCGGAGGGATAGGGACGCCCCGTGGGGGTTTGGGGGCGCACGGAGAGGTCCCTCCCCCACACAGCGGCGGTTACACCCGAGTCCCTCCGGTCCTGCCTGGGCCGCGGAGGGATAGGGACGCCCCGTGGGGGTTTTGGGGCGCACGGAGAGGTCCCTCCCCCACACAGCGGCGGTTACACCCGAGTCCCTCCGGTCCTACCCGGGCCGCGGAGGGATAGGGACGCCCCGTGGGGGTTTGAGGACACACGAAAGGTTCCCTCCCCCACACAGCGGCGGTTACACCCGAGTCCCTCCGGTCCCGCCTGGGCCGCTGAGGGATAGTGACGCCCCGTGGGGGTTTGAGGACACACGAAGGGTTCCCTCCCCCACACAGCGGCGGTTACACCCGAGTCCCTCCGGTCCTGCCTGGGCCGCGGAGGGATAGGGACGCCCCGAGGGGGTTTGAGGACACACGAAAGGTTCCCTCCCCCACACAGCGGCGGTTACACCCGAGTCCCTCCGGTCCTGCCTGGGCCGCAGAGGGATAGGGACGCCCCGTGGGGGTTTGGGGGCGCACGGAGTGGTTCCTCCCCCACACAACGGCGGTTACACCCGGGTCCCTCCGGTCCTGCCTGGGCCGCGGAGGAATAGGGACGCCCGTGGGGGTATCAAGACACGCGTATGAGTTCTTCCCCCACACAGCGGCGGTTACACCCTAGCCTCTCCGGTCCCCTTGGGCCGCGGAGGGATAGGGACGCCCCGTGGGGGATTGGGGGCGCACGGAGTGGTCCCTCCCCCACACAGCGGCGGTGACACCCGAGTCCCTCCGGTCCTGCCCGGGCCGCGGGGGATAGGGACGCCCCGTGGGGGTTCAGGGACACGCGGAGAGGTCCCCCCCTCGCACAGCGGCGGTTCCACCCGAGTCCCTCCGGTCCGGACGGGGCCGCGGAGGGGTAGGGAAGCCCCGTGGGGGTCGTGGGGGCACGCGTATGAGTCCCCCCCCCCACACAGCGGCGGTTACACCCGAGTCCCCGGTCCTGCCTGGGCCATGGAGGGATAGGGACGCCCCGTGGGGGGTTTTTGGTGGCACACGGGGCGGGCCCTCCCCCACACAGCGGCGGTCGCACCCGAGTCCCTCTGGTCCTGCCTGGGCCAAGCGGGGATAGGGACGCCCGATGGGGGTTGTGAGGGCACACGGAGGGGTCCATCCCCCACACAACGGCGGTCATGCCTGGTCCCTCCGGTTTTGCCCGGACCACGAAGGGATGGGGACACCCCAAGGGCTGAGGACAGCACGCGAGGAGTCTCTTCCACACAACGGCGGTTGCACCCGAGTCCCTCCGATCCTGCCGGAGCCGCGGAGGGATATGGACGCCTTGTGGGGGTTTGGGCACACGGAGAGGTCCACCACCCACACAGCGGCGGGCACACTCGGGTCCCTCCGGTCCCGCCGGGGCCGCGGAGGGATAGGGACCCCCCTCGGGGGTTTGGGGACTCTCGGAGAGGGCCAGCGGCGATCGCACCCAGGCCCCCCCCAGCCCTGCTTGAGCCGGGGAGGGATAGGGGCTCCCCGTGTGGGGTCTGGAGGGCACTCCCAATTTGCGTTCTGTCCTGCCGCCCTCCATCGCGGAGGGAGGCGTGCGGGGTGCTGAGGTACCCCCGTCTTTGCAGGACACAGAGAACGCAAAATGAGTGGCCCTATCGACCTGGCTTTTCCCGGAGAACCCGACCACCGGGACTCCCCATTACTGGATGCCATCCGGCAGGGGTCTTCGGCGGCGCACGGCCGCCTGAGGGATAGCTGGTCAGTGGCCAGTGACAAGGCGCTGCTACAGGCCGCCGCGGATTCCCTCCCGGAGGTCGCCCGGGGGCGCCCGGAGGAGGTGCCGGACGCCCTACGCTGGGCCCGGCGCGTGGGGGTGATCATCGCCATTACGTCCATGGGGGTTATCTTGACACCACGGGGGTTGTGCCTCACGGCCACGGTTACTGGGTCATACGACGCCCAGACTTTCGTCTCCCAGGACGTCCCCCTTATGGTGGCGGCTGGGGGACCTCTGGTCAAGTACCTGGGGAATACGATGCATCCTCGTCATCTGGATTTAGCCCGTCGGGTCATCTCGGGGTGCGCCCCTTTCGACACCCTACGGCTACGGAAGCGCTTGGCGCGGATTCTGAAGGTGGATGACGCCCTAGCCGAATCCGCCAGCGCACCGCAGGTGCACCACAGCACAGCCAACGCGGCTTTACGTCCAATCGCTCCCTTTCTCTCCCCCGGCTGTCAAGCTGATTGGGGTCGTTTGGGGGCCAAGGACCAAGTACGAATCCTTTGGGCTCTGCCCAAGCGGCCCACTGAGGTCTTACCTCACATCTCCGGCACGGGGAACGAACTCTGGGCGGGATTAATGGTGTGGGCCTCCCGTCAAGTGGGGGGCGCCAGCGCGGGGGTACCGGTGACCCCGCTACCGAGGGGGTTACCTGAAATCCGGGATTGGCCCCTGGACGTTCTCCGGGGTGCCTTTGAGGCTTCCACCCTACCGATTACCACGGTGGAAGCACTGGGGGAGCTGCTAGGCGATATTACGCCATCTTGGGCCTCAGCCCCCGTTTTGGCGTTGCTTGCCTCTCGGGGCGCCGAAGCCCCTCTCAGTGCGGCGTCCTGGACGCGGGTATCCTCCCGCACCGGGGGTGGCGCAGCCGCCGTGGACCTTCCCGTCCCGGCGGGCGCTGGGGCCTTGCCGGTTGTGGACGCAGACGCAGCCGGGGATGACGATCCCACGCAACCGTACGTGAACGTGGACGGTGTGGATCCGACGGTCTCCGACCCTTGGCGGTTACTTGAGCCCTGTGCAGGGGCTACAACCGGCGCGACCCCTGCCGTGGGGGGCGACGCGGTCCCTCGAGGGGCACGTAACCCGACGGGGGTCAGCCGCGAAATCAAATTTGGGGGCACCTCCATATATGAGTTCGACGCGGAATCCCCAATAGGGGAGCGTGTGGAAGACTCTCCCACCCCACTGGCGATCCCTTGCCCTGTTGGCTCGGATCTCGGGGGCGGCTCCGGGCCGGCAGACCGCCGCACCTCCCACGCGGTCGACAATCGGCTTGCGCCGTCCGACGGGGGCTGCGCTTTGGTGGCTGCCCATCGCGCGGCCCAATCGGGGTTTCCCCCGCCCATCTCTAATGCCCCTGGGGTCCTTGCCGGGGGCTCTGCCGGGGGCTCACACGCGGGGCCGGCACCTGCGACTCCGCAAGCGCCCGCGGCCGTGAGGGACGGGGTGCATGTATCTCTTGGTGACGGGACTGGCCTCCTGTGCCCACCTGGCACCACGGCTGGCGAGCCCCGCCGGGGCGGCGTGCCCGACAGGAGCCCGGGTGAACGTTGGTGCCCGGAGTCTCCGGGGGCAGGGGGCCGCCCCCCCATGGATGCGGGGCGCCGTCCCCCTCAGTGGGAGTCCCGTCTCCAGGACCTGGAGCGGGACCTGTAAGACGCCCAGGCCACGTGCCAGGCCCTGTCCTCCGAGCAGGACCGCCGCCTGCAGGAGCTGCAGAGGGTCCGTGCGGACCTGCACCGCTCCGAGGGAGAGTTGGCGTCCATGCGGCGTGACCACGCCACGGTCAGCGGGGAACTGGTGCGGCAGCGCTCCCGCACGAGGTCCCTCGAGGAGGAGGGCAGCAGCCTCCGCCGACAGCTCGCTGACGCCCAGCGGGCGGCACGCGATGTCGCGGGGGCGGTGGACGAGCGCCTCAGCCGGCACCTCCCCGCCATCCTCGAGGCTGTGCAGATTGTTCGGGACGAACACATCTCACAGCCCGCGGTGGAGCGGGCGCTGCGGGGCTGGGTGCCCGCGGGGTACGGGCCGCCCTCCACGGCGAACCCGAATTTCCGGGAGATCTGCGCGACTCTGGTCTGCGCAGCGGTCCTTCGGGTGGATCCCCCCCCGTCCCTGGAGCAGCTCTCTCGTCGCTTGCGGGTCCCGGTCCAGCCCGTCCTGCACTTCCCGACGGAGGCCGTAGGACAGGGACCGCTATTGGGGATGTCCGCGGATACCCGCCCGATGGGCAGGGCCCCGGCACCGCACGAAGGGCCAGAGACCTCCCCGGTGGTCCGCTCAGCCGGCAAGCCCGTCGTCGAGGTCACCCCCGGGAACCGCTCCGGGGGGGACATCACTCCCACGGCCACGGGTGCGGCCGGTGCGGCAGCCCCCACACCGGGGCGGGACGAACTCCGCGCCCTCCTGGTGTACCTCAAGGAGGTACCACCGGACTCGCAGACGGGGGAGGCCCAGAAGCTGCATCTGCACCTGGCTACCAGGCTGGACCTCCCCCCAGAGTTCCCCCAAAGCAACCTGCGGGCCCAGTACACGGCCCTGGGCAGGCTCCTGCCCACGCGGCCCGAGATGGGCCACCTGGTTGGAGAGTTTGTCCGGGACCGCCGGGCAGAGCCCTCCAGGTCTCAGGCCCCGGTCCCTGACTCCCAGGGGGCGGCCAAGGTAGCGGCAGCGTCCCGGAGCGCACCGGCAACACGGCTCCGGCTCGCGACCAGTTGCAGTACTGGATGTTGCGGGAGATGGACGACGACGGTCTCGCCATTGTGTGCGAGATCGTCAACCGCTACATGCGGGGGGAGCGCCTGGAGGCCCTCTCGCGCGGAGACCTCCACCTCCTCCCTAAGAAATCTCCCCACGGCGTTGGGGCCAACGACCGCCCACTCACCAACCTAGTCCTCCTGCGCAAGGTGGTGGGTCTGGTGGTGAAGGAGGAGGAGCAGCCCTGGCTTCGGGAGCACGGGTTCCTCCCCCCCAGCCAATTCGCCCTCTGGCCGGGAACGTCCACATGGGACTTCCTCAGGGTACTGCACGATTATTTCTGGCACCGCTGGGGCTCCGGGGGCGAAGCCTGGCCCGTCCTCGACGACGTCCGTCACGCTTTCGGTTCCCCAGACCACGTGTCCCGGGACTCTGTACACCAGGTGCTGGGTTACGGCCCGGAGCTGTGCCACCTGCACCGCTCCCTGGTGGAGGACATGCGCCTGGACATGGGCGGCACGGATGATGTCGACCATGCCGAGGGGTGGTTCGATGCAGGGTCCGGACAGGGCTGCCCTCTGTCCCCGCTAGATTACGCGCCCATGGGGGAGGTGAGGGCGAAGATGGTGTCCCGTAAATACCCCGGGGTGCTCACCTCAGCAGGCCTTTTACACAGTCTGGCCTGGGCCGACGATACGGTCTGGCTCGGGGGCTCCCCGGAGGATGTGTCCGCCATCGCCGGGGCCCTCCCCGCCGCAGAAGACGCGGTGGCTCTGAGATCCGACGTGTCGAAAATGCACGTCCTACGGACCTGGATGGACGGGCAGCGCGTGCGGTACGGGGTTCCCTCGGTTCTGATGAACGGGGTTCGGCTGCCCGTGCCGTCGGAGAAGGATTACATCCGCTCCCTGGGGCGGCACGCCCTCCCACACACGTATCACAAGGAGGATTTCCGGAAGTTCATGATGGCGGCGCGGTGTGCTTCCGCGGTTATCCCCATCAAGTCCTTGCGGGCGCAATACCCCCCGGCCATGTACAACCCGAAGGCGGGCGGCATGGCGCGTTTCCAGGCCGGGGTTCGGCCCCCCCCGGTCCGGGTATGGCACCTCGCGGACTACCCCGCCATCTCCGCCCTCCGGGCGATTGTGGGGGAAAACCTGCCAGCGCACCGTCTGCTCGGGCCTGTGCAGGCGGGGCTCTCCGGCATTCGCCCTCTGGGTCCGGACATGTTGACCACGTTTGTGCTCAACTACGCCCGTCAGCTGAACCACCCCAATCCCCTGACCCGGGCTTCCGCCCGGTGGGGGCACATGTGCGCCCTTTGGCGGTTCCACCCGGACATGCCCTGCATACACCGGGGCCTGGCGGACTGTGATTGCCACCCCACGGACCATGACCGTTTCCTGCGCTATACGTGGCTCATGGAAATCCGGGTCTGGCCCGCTCCGGGGAGCCACGCCGTGGAGGTGAGCAAACACCCACTGGGCGCGGCGACGACCATCGACGAGGCGAATGACGGCCACGCGGCTTTGGCGGCCGGTTATCGGGACTGGTCCAGCACCCGCAGAGCGGGTTGGCCATCGCGGTTTCGTGGACCGGATACCCTCCCCCCGTGGCCCCGCTGCATGCGATGGGCCCAGGAGGTACACTCCGAGGGGGTCACCCTGCAGAGCGTGCCTGCGGAGGCGGTTTTCGTACAGGATGCCTCCTGGTATCCCGACCACACGGCCGGGGGCGGGCTGGTGGTGGCGGACCCCACGACAGGCTGGCACCGGATCTACCGGATCCCCATCCCTGTCCACGTAGACGGGTCCTACCAGGCGGAACTCTACGTGGCCTGGGAGGTTTTGCGGGCACGGGGCGCCCACCGGGTGGTGTGGGGCACCCGAGGCCGGCAATGGTCCTTCCACGATAGCAAGGGCTATATAGACGCCGTCCAGTCCCGCAACCCCGGATCCTCCCCGCTGTCGGACGACTTGCTGCGGGCGTGCCGGGGTTTGCTGTCCGAGGGGTTCAGTGCGCCTCAGCACCTGTACTCCCACAGAGTCGGCACCTTCCTGGACACCCTGCTGGACATAGCCGACGGGGAAGCCAAGAAGCAAGCTTCCGGGGCCCGCCCCGAGGTGGGGTGGATCCGGGGGCTTCAAACACCCCAGGTCTTTTTCACCCACAACGACGTCCAGGTGCACAACTTGGACCGTCTGGTCGAGACGTCGTCGCGCCGTCTGTGGGA
>OZ038400.1:26067536-26097536 GCA_964036045.1 Eutreptiella sp. 'Long Island Sound 2002' | reverse complement strand
GACATGGGCCGGGTCATTGTAGGGCTTTAGCAAACAGTGGTTGTGGGACAAAGTGGCTGAATTTGATTCAAGGACCACAAGCGTGTTCGGCATACCCCCAATGAGTTTCTTGAGGATCTTAGTGAATTGGTTTGGTAAGTAGGCTGGTTTATCAATGGTAGAGCGAAGCTATGCTGCATGCGCACCATTGGCAAGGCAAAGAGTTCATGTGTAGGAAGGGGCCGGCTATCCACAACTCACCACTCCATATTGCTATTAGGCGTTTTCCTTGGTACCTGACACCTAAAGTTCCAAGCTCCTTTTTGTGCATGTGTGCTGCAAAATGAGCGGACCACTTCTAGTGATGTGCTGAACAAGGCATGCATGCCATTGCCGAAATCGATTGTGAGGAACAATTGAACAACATTAACTCACATAACATCAATGCCCACATGTCCCATAACCCATAGTCCCTGAGTTGGAACCGTTGGTGGTGAATTGAAGCAATCATATGGAGAGTTCATCACATGCACAGTCAGGTAGACTAGGTAGGGAAGGCGACTGCATCCGGTCTCAAATACTTGCACCATGAAGAGCTCTCCATGAAGTCGCCATGAACTAATGTGCAACAATGCATGCTGGAGAGCAGATTCAAACTGCATATGCATGCGCGGTCCCTGCTTAGTCCACGGAGCGGATCTCCACTCCCACCGGAGGGCATACACACCTAGAGGCTTGTCCTGAGTGTTAGGGACTGTGTCACCAAAGGGTTTTGCCATGTGGCAGGGGCATTTTGGTGAGGCAGTGTTTTGTACCGCACAAGCTATGCTTGCCTATGACATGGCAAGAGCCGCTCTCCGCCCATCGGTGTTGAACATTTTCTTTCTTGTTCAACTCAGACTAGTGAGATTGACATGTTGTGCCATGGCTGTGTTGTTTTCGCGCATTGTGTGTGTGTGTGTGTTTGTTTGAGTGTGAGTGTGTACGGGTGTACGTTTGTGTACAATCTTTGTCGTGTTTCCGGTGTGTGTGTGTGTGTGTGCGTGTATGGTTGCATGTGTGCATGTGCTTGTTTATGTGCACATGTGCCCTAGACCTGCTTGTTTTTTGAATGGAATGCAACCAAAGACCAACGACTGCTGACGTGGGTTAAGCAACACAACACACCAAAAATGGTGACTACAGTAGAGTCCAACCAACAGGACGGCTTGACTGTAGACAAGCGAGCTATCATCGCGTTGGTGATGTGTGCAACCAAGATTAACCCGAGGGTTTTTAGTGACGTGGCACTTGCCGCATAGTGCAATCATGTGCCGCAACCCGAACCCCGTGCCACACCCACAGATACCCCGGGTGATGACCTGGCGGCAGTGACAACACCCGACTTACTGCTACATGCATTGCTCACACTGCAATACGTCCAACAGAAAGTGGGCCTAGCGAATGTGGTGCTAGCAGCCACGGTCCAATTTTCTGCCTTACTGTTAAAGTGCAACTACTAACCCCTGTGGTATTCACACGCCACGCACACACACACCAACACGATGCCAGCACCACATGTTCGACCAACTGCACACACAAGCGGGGGAGCACATTCTCACGTATGACGAAGGTACACAGAGGCTTCTGAACACACGGGTGGTAAAGGATTTATCAGAGCAGAGTCACAGTCAACGACAAATCCAGACGCCGCCACTGCATATTCAACGAATGATAATCCATGCCTTGGGTGGCGTGTCTGTTTGGCGCCACCCAGCTTGTCGTGCTACGGTCAACCACAGGCCCCTCCACCCTAGACCACCGCTTGAACCCCCCCCCGCTTCTTGACACACAACACTATGTTGTCCTCTAGGATGATGTGGGCCGCGACATTTTCGCTTCTTTCAGCACCGAGCACCGACTTTGGGTTTGGGCAAGGGCACAGTCTGCTCTGCAACATTTTCTTGAGTTCAAACCAATCTGCAGTGTCAAAGGTTTTGAGTTGTGGGCAACCAACACTGCTATCACAGCCCTGTCCACGGTGCACCGCCAACAGTTGGGACTGCTGTTCACGGAGTATGGTACCCGCCACTTCAAAATACAAGAACCGGACCACTGGGTTTATGTTATGCAGGCAATGACACATCAAACATGGCCAAGTTGGTGGTGGTGGTGATGGGGTGGGGGGGGGGGGGCACACGGAAATTAGTAAAAAAGTCTCAAGAAGGGCAAAAATGGTACAAAGAGAGACGAAAATGGTTTAAACTCAATTGTTTGAGTTTTCCAAATGATCTAGGACCACAGATGTGTTTTTGCTCCCCCTTTGCCCCCCCCCCCCCCTTTGGTCTCAATATGGCCCCGTTCAAGGCCCTTTGGAAATTTGCATGGGTCAATATGGGCAAACCAGCCTTAAACTGCTTGTTTCGAGTCCCCCAAGTGGTCTAGGAACAACTTTGGAAAACGTATTTTTGGTCCATTCTGTGATTCACAAATGACCCTCGCTGACCCTCCCCTAACTCCAGCGCATTGCACCACTTGTTGGTACCAATGGGGCATTGAAGGGTGTGGTTGTGTGGAAATTGCCTACAAATGTTCCCATTCACCAATATTTATCATCATGAGGGTCCCAAAGGCAATATCTGGCAGTCCAAAACATCGAAGTGAAGTGGTACTTATAAGGTCACTTTCAACGCCAATTTTGGCCGTTCTGGCCCTTTTTCGCGGCTGTCTGGGAACTTGCATGGGCTAATATCTGGGTCAATCTGGGTCAAAAATGGCTCAAATTAGCTTGAAACCTGAATATTGGGACCAGCTGGCGGGGAAGGGGTTATCAAGCACACTGGTAACAAGGGCTCAATAAGGGGGTGAATGGAGGTTAAAATGCCTCAAAACCACCATTTTGAACGTGTGAAATGATCTAGGGTCACTTTACGAAAAATGCGTTTTCGACCCCCCTTTGCCACCTTTTAGAGCCCAAAATAGCCCATTCCCAGGCTTTTTTGGGAACTTGCATGGGGTAGTGTGGCTTGAAAATGGCTCAAAATAGCGTTAAGCCATTTGTTGGAACACCCCAAGTGGTCACGGAACAATTTTGGAGGAAAACCTTTTTGGACCACTTTTTGACCACCAGTGACCCCTACTAATCACGGCAGTCCTTCAACCCCCCCCCCCCTTTTTTTTCTAAGGACTGCCATGAAGGACAGCCCCCAAGGACCACCAACCACCAACCACCAACTGCCACCAACTGCCAACCGCCAACCACCGCCAACCGCCAACGGTGACCAACGGCCAACCGCCAACCACTGCCAACCGCCACCAACCACCAATTACCAACCACAAACCGCCGCCAACCACCACCAACCGCCGCCAACCGCCAACCGCCAACCGTCAGTCGCCACCAACCGCCACCAACCGCCAACTGCCAATCGCCACCAACCATGGTGGAACATATGAGCTACACGCGGTCTTTTTGCAAAACTGCCATTTCGGAACTTTTTTTCTCTTAAGGACAGCCCTACTACTAACGCCACACTAACACATGTATGGTGCACCGCTCTTTTGTGCCATGGGGCATGCAAGGGTGTTAATGCCGCGGAATTAGATTGCAAACATTCCCATTCATCATTACTTATCACCCACAGGTACAATAAATCGCAATTACACACAGCCGAGGAACATGGGATTTATTTATATGAGACCTCTTTCAAAGGCAATTTTTGTTACTAGAAGTCCCATATGGTAGTACACAGGGAATTACTAGAAGTCCTACATGGTAGTACACAGATAATTGCTAGAAGTCCCATATGGTAGTGCACAGGTAATTACTAGAAGTCCCATGTGGTAGTACACAGATAATTACTAGAAGCCCCATGTGGTAGTGCACAGGTAATTACTAGAAGTCCTATATGGTAGTGCACAGATAATTACTAGAAGTCCCATATGGTAGTACACAGGGAATTGCTAGAAGTCCCATATGGTAGTACACATGGAATTACTAGAAGTCCCATATGGTAGTGCACAGGTAATTACTAGAAGTCCCATATGGTAGTACACGAGTAATTACTCGAACTCCCATATGGTAGTGCACAGGTAATTACTAGAAGTCCCATATGGTAGTGCACAGGTAATTACTAGAAGCCCCATATGGTAGTACACATGGAATTACCAGAAGTCCCATATGGTACTGCACAGGTAATTACTAGAAGTCCCATATGGTAGTGCACATGGAATTACTAGAAGTCCCATATGGTAGTGCACAGGTAATTACTAGAAGCCCCATATGGTAGTGCACAGGGAATTACTAGAAGTCCCATATGGTAGTGCACAGGTAATTACTAGAAGTCCCATATGGTAGTGCACAGGTAATTACTCGAACTCCCATATGGTAGTGCACAGGTAATTACTAGAAGCCCCATATGGTAGTGCACATGGAATTACTAGAAGTCGCATATGGTAGTGCACAGGTAATTACTAGAAGTCCCATATGGTAGTGCACATGGAATTACTAGAAGTCCCATATGGTAGTGCACATGGAATTACTAGAAGTCCTATATGGTAGTGCACAGGTAATTACTAGAAGTCCCATATGGTAGTACACAGGTAATTACCAGAAGTCGCATATGGTAGTGCACAGGTAATTACTAGAAGCCCCATATGGTAGTACACATGGAATTACCAGAAGTCCCATATGGTATTGCACCGGGAATTACTGGAAGTCCCATATGGTAGTGCACAGATAATTACTAGAAATCCCATATGGTAGTACACATGGAATGACTAGAAGTCCCATATCCCATATGGTAGTGCGCAGATAATTACTAGAAGTCCCATATGGTAGAACACAGGGAACTACTAGCAGTCCCATACGGTAGTGCACCGGGAATTACTAGAAGTCCCATATGGTAGTACACATGGAATTACTAGAAGTCCCATATGGTAGTGCACAGGGAATTACTAGAAGTCCCATATGGTAGTGCACTGGTAATTACTAGAAGTCCCATATGGTAGTACACATGGAATGACTAGAAGTCCCATATCCCATATGGTATATGGTAGAACACAGGGAACTACTAGCAGTCCCATACGGTAGTGCACCGGTAATTACTAGAAGTCCCATATGGTAGTGCACATGGAATTACTAGAAGTCCCATATGGTAGTGCACAGGTAATTACTAGAAGCCCCATATGGTAGTGCACAGGGAATTACTAGAAGTCCCATATGGTAGTGCACAGGTAATTACTAGAAGTCCCATATGGTAGTGCACAGGTAATTACTCGAACTCCCATATGGTAGTGCACAGGTAATTACTAGAAGCCCCATATGGTAGTACACATGGAATTACCAGAAGTCCCATATGGTACTGCACAGGTAATTACTAGAAGTCCCATATGGTAGTGCACATGGAATTACTAGAAGTCCCATATGGTAGTGCACATGGAATTACTAGAAGTCCTATATGGTAGTGCACGGGTAATTACTAGAAGTCCCATATGGTAGTACACAGGTAATTACCAGAAGTCCCATATGGTAGTGCACAGGTAATTACTAGAAGCCCCATATGGTAGTACACATGGAATTACCAGAAGTCCCATATGGTATTGCACCGGGAATTACTGGAAGTCCCATATGGTAGTGCACAGATAATTACTAGAAATCCCATATGGTAGTGCACAGGTAATTACTAGAAGTCCCATATGGTAGTACACATGGAATGACTAGAAGTCCCATATCCCATATGGTAGTGCGCAGATAATTACTAGAAGTCCCATATGGTAGAACACAGGGAACTACTAGCAGTCCCATACGGTAGTGCACCGGGAATTACTAGAAGTCTCATATGGTAGTACACATGGAATTACTAGAAGTCCCATATGGTAGTGCACAGGGAATTACTAGAAGTCCCATATGGTAGTGCACAGGTAATTACTAGAAGTCCCATATGGTAGTACACAGGGAATTACTAGAAGTCCCATACGGTAGTACACATGGAATTACCAGAAGTCCCATATGGTATTGCACCGGGAATTACTGGAAGTCCCATATGGTAGTGCACAGATAATTACTAGAAATCCCATATGGTAGTGCACAGGTAATTACTAGAAATCCCATATGGTAGTACACATGGAATGACTAGAAGTCCCATATCCCATATGGTAGTGCGCAGATAATTACTAGAAGTCCCATATGGTAGAACACAGGGAATTACTAGAAGTCCCATACGGTAGTGCACATGGAATTACCAGAAGTCCCATATGGTAGTACACATGGAATTACTAGAAGTCCCATATGGTAGTGCACAGGGAATTACTAGAAGTCCCATATGGTAGTGCACAGGTAATTACTAGAAGTCCCATATGGTAGTACACAGGGAATTACTAGAAGTCCCATATTTTGAGGGAACTCATGAACGGCGCAAGGCACTGCAAAATCCCCTGACCAAAGCCCAGCCATGACCCTCCTTAAGTACATTGTCAAATACCTTCAATGCTCCCGCCAAAGGACTCATCTTGTAGGATAATGAGCAAAAATAGCTCAAAAATGACTGAACAAAGCTTGAAATTAACAGTTGGAGCATCGCGATAGATCTCAGGTCCCTTCTGGAAACGTGTGTTTTGACCCGCTTTGGCCCCTTTTTCATGGGGTAATTCAAGTTCAAAATGGCTCCAAACTGCCTGAAACCACTTGTTGGAGCACCCCAAGTAGTCCAAGAATAACTTTCAAAAAACTCGTTTTGGACCCTTTTTTTACCCACAGATAACCCCCGCTAACACCACCTTAGCATGGGTGTGCTGCACCACTCATTGATGCCAATGGAGCATTGAAGGGTGGTGGCGGTGCCAAAATAGCTTGCAAACGTTCCTAGTCAGCATCATTTATCATCAGAAGGGTCCTCAGTGCAACGTATGGCAGTCAAACGCAACGGTGCACTTGGGGTGCTCAAACAAGTGGTTTTAGGCTGTTTTGAGCTGTTTTCTACACATCTTAGCCCCTGCCACCAAAAAGCCTTGTACAGGGACCAAAAGGGCCAAAATTAGCCTTGAAAGAGTGAAGGTGGGACTCATGTATATCCCCCTGCCCAAATGAAATCCCGAGCCGCATGCCCCCTGCTCTGCGCAAGCCCCGCCCCTTGCGCCCCCCAACCCTCACAACCGGTCCCGCAGGGCTCCGCTACTCGGCCGTGATGTCCAACCGCAAGTGCGCAGACTTGAGGCTGGACATCGTCAACACGGAGGCGGAGTGCATCGGCGCAGGCCGTGAGCTGGGCTATGGCACGTCCAATGTTGTGGAACGGCATGACAGGGGGGACAAGCCCGCCGGCTGCTTTGACTTCACCGGCAACGGGGGACACCAACTGGAGTTCAACACCAATTGGGACAGCACATGGGCTGGCGGCCGGATAGACATTTTCCAGATATGCCGGGTATCCCCCCTGCCCCCGAGGGCATACTCCAACACACAAGTTTTTTCTGATTTCCTTTTTCGTTGAAACCCTTCGACCTCCAGCCGCCGTCAGGCACCCTTCTAATGCATCCCTGCCCCCCACCCACCCACCCACCCACAAACTTGGTAATCCAACACCACCATGTGGGGGGGGGGGGGGGATGGATTTGAAGGAGCCACCCGCCAGGACGGGTGTCAATTAGAAACCCCTTCGGCTGTCCAGTGGTCAGCTCTTTTGGTATGCAGCCATTTGTGCAGAACTGGAAGGGCGCCAAACGGCGGTTGAAGAAGGCACCTCAGAGGCGGCCCGAGGAGCGGGAAGACATGCAGTTGGAGGAGGTTGCCAAAGCGGTTGGGGGCGGTTACTGTCGGTTCCAAATGCCATTGAAGCCGGCGCTTGCCGTCAGGGAGACCGCGGCTGGGCATAGGCTGGGTGCCCTGGAGGGGGGGGGTGATTCCCCCCTTTCAATGCATCCCTGGTGGGGGGTGCCTGACTGTCTGTACTCTCCAAATGACCAGCGGCTCTGAAAGCGCCGGCAGACAAACACTGTCAAATGGTGGCTTCCTGACCCCCCCTCCTCCTCCCCCAAAGACAAATGAATTTGGTCCCTCTGATCATTTGGAGGTATGATCTGTGGGGGTAAGACGTTGCTGTTCCAGTGCAGGGGGTGGGTGGGGGAGGGGGCTTCTGGATGCAAAGCTCGGGTGGGTGAGCCGGAGCGCCGCCTTGCGCCTCCGCCCCGAGGGGGGGCAGCCGGGCCGGTCCCTGTTTGCGACCCCCCCCCCAAAGGTTTTGACCCGGCGGGCGGTGTGACGGGCCGGACCATAGTTGGTCTCACTCGGGCCGCGAAGCCCGGCAATTCTTTTGGTTTCAAACCGTGAGGACCGGGGGCCATGAAGTATGTTGTGCATGACCGCCTCAGGACTGCTCCCCCGGAGGTTTCCGGTCCCCATTGTCAGAAATCCCCCAGGCCGATGCTACCCCAACCCCCCCTCCTCCCTCCGAATTTTGACCGATGGCTGGGGCGGGTCCCAGCGGTCCCCCCCTCCCCCCCCCCCGAGGCCTTGTGCCAACACCCCCCCCCCCCCCCGGGCCTCTGCCATCTGCTCCTGTGGGACTGAGGGCCGTACGGAACCGGCAGCTGTACATATTGCGCATGTATTGCAAAGGTTGCATTTCTTTCAATTTTTCAATTTTTTTTATAATCCACACGACTTACCGCAAAAAAAATAATTACACACATTTACCGCAAAAAAAAAAATTACACGACTGGACGGTTTTTTTGTACACGACTAACATTTTTCACGGGCCCGCGGACCTTGAACCGCATGCAGCGCATCATAGGTGCGCTCCTGCCACCAAGCCCCCGTTTCGCATCTCGCCGCAACGGCAGCAACTGTCTGCCACAATGTTGCATTTCTGGTGGTTGCCGCTACATTTTGCTGATACAGAGGGTTTCGCGGTGAGCTGAAGCAAAAACCTGTACACTGATTGCCAGGGATAGGCATGAGGAGGGGAATGCATTGCTGGTGGGTGTTTGTGGGGGGTGTGTGAGATGTGCTGGTGCATTTGTGGGTGTTGGAGAATTCATGTTTTGTTATATTCCTTGTCCAGATGGACACCATGAAGTGTTATTACTGCCCACAAAAAGGTGCTTCTGTGGTCCCCCTGGGATTCGTTGCTTCCTGCGGATCAAACGTTTTCTAGCGGGACAAGCACCCTGATGCCGGTGAGGCTGCAGCTTGCCATCCATCCGTGTGTTCGCTCTGCACGCCCCAGTGCATTTTTCGCGCGGCCGGCGTCGCAGTCTTCTGCCACCGTGTCAGCCGCACAGCCATTGGATTTTGGGCTGCAGCAGTCATCCGCTTCTGGTGCAGAGTACAACCGCCCCTTTGGTTGCACAGTCGGTGGATTCTGGGCTTGCGCTGCCTTCATCGTCCCTTGCAGAGTCTTCTGGTGCTGCAGGTGGGGTGTCACAAGAGGCCCAGGGGAAAGCAGTGAAGCCCTGTCGCTCCGAAACGTTGAAGGCAGGTAAAAACCGCCTCGTGCTGAAAGCTGTCACAAGGCATGTGACTTGTGACATGCATTACATTCAGGCAGCGAAACCCATATTTGCGGGTGCAAAGCTGTGGCTTGCTGCCAGATGTGAGCAGAGGGAGGAGCGCCGCAAGGCACAGGAAAAGGGAAGGAACGAATGTAACGAGAAGAACAGGAAACAACAGTACACCTCTGAAAAATGGGATAAGGAGATGGAGAGGAAAATACAAGAAAGAGATGGATGAGTTGCAGCAGGGCAGACGGTAGATCTTCCGCAAGGAAAAGCCTGTTTCTCTCCTGGCGCATTGGGAAATCAACCATCTTGGCAGACACTTCTTCAGTTAAAAAGGAATAGGGCTCGAAATGCTCGACTTTTCGCAGTCTAGAAAATTCCTCCGAAAATTCCTCCGGTCGCGCAACCGGGCCAGCTGAGCATTCCGGGCCCTTAGTTCCTTTTTAGGGTAGAAAAGGACGGAGTTCCAAATTTTTTCTAGGCCTAGAAAAGTCGAATTTCGTCCTTTCTAGGCCTAGAAAAGTCGAATTTCGTCCTTTCTACAATAAAATGACCCACAGGACCTCCCAGAGGATTTGTTTTTCTCCCTGAGGCTGATTTGTGTTGTGTTTAGCATTGTGAAAACAGCTTGTTTCGGGAGGGTGGGCAGTGATTGGTGGTGCAAAAAAGTTTGTGTTGTGGGAATAGAACGCTCATCCTGCGCTCTTGAGACTAAGGTGCAGCCCACTGGACCAAGTTCTGTCAGTGCTATGATGCCATGAAGTACCATGTACAACCTGAAGTCCAATGTTTTTTTTCGATTATTTCAACATCCAATGGGGTTGCAATCGTCCCCAAATGCATAAGCACCATGGAGAAAATGTGTTTGGGGCCCAAAAACCACCCTTGGGCACCTCTGGCAAGGTTTTCAGTGAAAAACAGTGTCATGGGGGCTTTTTTTTTGTGGTGGTGGTGTGGGGGGGGGGCGGTCATGCTAGGGGCAGGGGCAGGGGAGAGGGGGGGAGGGGAAGGGGGGGGGAATTGGTGGGTTACTGGGGTGCTGAAAACGGGCCAAAAATGGCTGGCAAAATTTCGTCATTGTCATTTCATCATCGGTGGGGGGGGGGTCATACCCTCAATCTATCCTTCCCTTGGAGGCATAAGGAGATGGCGAATTGTCCCCTGCAGCATGCCTGCCTCGCCCCTCACCCCCCCAACACACTGGTGGTGTAGCACACATCATCCCCGGGCCCAAATGAGGCGGGGGTAGGGATGTATTAGAACGGCCGTACATCGTAGGGACCCCCCCCCTTTGCCCCCCCCCCCCCCCTCACTACATCCCCCCCCTAGACTCCCCCCCTCCTCCCCTTCCAATGTTTGAGGCTGACAGCCAAAATCACCTCAAAGAGAGGTTGTTAGATCAAGCGTAGGTACAGGCGTCGTTTACCCTCCCTTTTGTTGGGTCGTTTGCGTGGCATACCCCAAGGTATGGTTTCTGATGTCTAACCCCTTGTAAAATCATCATTTTGGGACCGAAAATGATTCCCCGATGATTTTTTTGGATTTTGACCCCCGTACCCCCCCTACCCGGGTGCCCCTTTTTGGGGGGGTGGGGGTGGGGATGGGGGGGGTCAAAATATCGTTGTGTATTGTGGCCACTGCGTGTGTATTTGGACCTGGGTCCCGAAGAACTTTTTTCTTGTATATGGACCCCCTAACCCAGGCGGGTTCCCGGGTCCCAACTCTGGGAACCCCCCCCTCCCCCAAATGGCCCCTTGCGAGTTTTCACGCAGGTCAAGCTGTTTAGTGGCACCTGAAAAATTTCAAAATTTGACTTTGTATGAAACCCTTCCATTGCCCCTAGGATGGGGTTGGGTGATCATTTGATGACAATATGGGTCCCTGAGCACCCATGGGGACCCACGTTGTGACCGCTGGGTTGTGCCATGGGCCCCCCAAAAGACCCAAAATTGCTATTGCGTAGGTTGTTTAGTGACACCTGAAAACTGTTCAAATTTTTGACTTTTTGCAAAACCCTTTTGTTGCCCCTAGGGTGGGTTTGGGTGATCCTTTGGTGACAATACGGGTACTTGAGCACTCATGGGGACCCATGTAGTGGCCGCTGGGCCCATCTAGCCTATGCCATGGGCCCCCCAAAAGCTTCAGATTTGCTGTTTGTAGGTGGTTCAGTGGCCATTTGGTGTGCCCACAAACTGCCGAAGCAGCTTTCCACCTTGTACAGGTCAAAAATGGAAAAATTTCAAAAAATTTTGATATTCTGACCCTTCATAATGATGAAATATCCTATGCAAAGCATGTTTTAGACCCTCTTTGTGTTGTTTTCACCCTATTTGGGTGTTTCTGTTGGGGGTGGGGGGGGCGGGGGGCTCCCAAGGGGGCTGGGGCACAACCTGCTAATGCAGTTTTCCACCCTCTACAGCTCAAAAATGGGAAATTTTGAAATTTGTTTTTGATTTTCTGACCATTCACAATGATAGGATATCCTACGTAAAGCATGTTTTAGACCCTCTGTGTGTTTTTTTCACCCCATTTGGGTGTCTTTTTTGGGGCGGGGGGTTCCCAAGAGGGTCAGGGCTACAGGTCAAAAAGGGAACTTTCCGAAACTGTTTTTGTTATATTCTGACCATTCACAAGCATCAAATATCCTATGTAAAGCATGTTTTAGGCCCTCTTTATGTGTTTTTCACCCTATTCGGCTGTTTGGACGGGGGCAAAGGGCTGGGGCACAACCTGCTGATGCAATTTTCCACCCTAGGCAGCTCAAAAATCGAAATTTTCAACACCGATTTTTTTGATATTCTGACCATCCTCAATGATCAAGTATCCTACATGCAGCATGTCTTAAACCCTCTTTATGTGTTTCTCACCCTACTTGGGTGTTTTGACGGGGACGGGGGGCTTCTGAATGATTTCCCAACTACCTAACTGATTGACTGACTGTGCTCCCTCCCTCTTCAAGGTGTCTTGCCGATAGGCAATAGAATTTTGCTTTGGCGCTAAGAGGATTTAAGCTTAAAAGAATTTTTGGCCCGCCTTCGGTCTGGGAGGAGGGAGGTCCGAGCCAAGCCCCCCACCCCTTTAATCCTTCCCTGGCGGGGCGGGGGGGGGGGGCTTGCAACAGTGCACGGGGCGACCACCAACCAGCGGGATGGAGGGGGGGGTTACGGGGCCCGTTCGTAACACAATTCCAGAGGCATGCCCCTCACAGCCCGTTTGCCCATCCGGGAGGGCCGGACGGTCCGTCGCGACGCCCACATGCCAGTGCTTTGTGCGCTCCGTATTGCCCCCGGGCACCGCCTCTATACCCCTCGCCGTACCCTCTGTGCGCCCTCTCTTTGGCCTCCCCCGAAGCACCCCAACATTCCTTCCTCCCGTTCTCTCCCCCGTCTTTCCCATGCCCATCATCGTGTCCCTTCACGCACTGCCAGTCTCCGGATTTTCGTGGTTATGCCGCGGCCCCGGACTCGTCCAATTGCGCCGACGGTGCATACGACATCATAAACAACGAAGAAGAGTGTCTTCGCGCCGCCATTGAGTTGGACTACGGGGTGCACAACGTCAATGCCACGTCCCACAGTCTCCTTCTGCCCGCCGGCTGCATCGACGACACCGGGGGTCCCGCACCGCACCGCCTGGTGTTCAACGCCTACTTGGGGAGCACGTTGCCCTCTGCCAACGGCCTGTTTCAGCTGTGCAGACCGCAAAGTACTGCCCCCTCCCCCATCCACCGCCGTCTGTGCCCTGAGGAATGCTGTTGTATGTCGGCAACTTTTTCAACAATGCCCACGACATGGTGATACCCCCTGGCCAGTGTATGTGCTGTCGGAGGAGTGGAGCCCCTGAACCCCCTCCCCAAAAGTAAGAACGGGGCCCAAAATTAAGAACCGCCCCAAAAATAAGAGCCGGGCGGGTGGCTCTTATTTTGGGACGACTTCTTATTTCTGGGGTGTTTCTTATTTTGGGCCCGGTTCTTATTTTTGGGGTGGTTCTTGTTTTGGGCCCGGTTCTTATTTTTGGGGTGGTTCTTATTTTGGGCCTGGTTCTTATTTTTAGGGTGTTTTCTTATTTTGGGCCCGGTTCTGATTTTTAGGGTGTTTCTTATTTTGGGCCGGGTTCTTATTGCCAGGGTGGACCTTGTTTTGAGCCCGGTTCTTATTTTAGGGTGTTTCTTGTTTTGGGCCTGGTTCTAATTTTTAGGTTGTTTCTTATTTTGGGCCTGGTTCTTATTTTAGGTTGTTTCTTACTTTGGGCCTGGTTTTTATTTTTAGGGTGTTTCTTATTTTGGGCCCGGTTCTCATTTTTAGGGTGGTTCTTATTTTGGGCCCGGTTCTTATTTTTAGGGTGTTTCTTATTTTGGGCCGGGTTCCTATCTTTGGGGTGGGCATTATGTTGGGCCCGGTTCTTATCTTTGGGGTGTTTCTTATTTTGGGCCCGGTTCGTATTTTAGGGTGGTTCTTGTTTTGGGCCCGGTTCTTATTTTTAGGGTGGTTCTTGTTTTGGGCGTGGTTTTTATTTTTAGGGTGGTTCTTATTTTGGGCCTATTTCTTATTTTTAGGGTGTTTCTTATTTTGGGCCTGGTTCTTATTTTTGGGGTGTTTCTTATTTTGGGCGCGGTTCTTATTTTTGGGGTGGTTCTTATTTTCGGCCTGGTTCTTTTTTTTAGGGTGTCTCTTATTTTGGGCCCATTTCTTATTTTTAGGGTGTTTCTTATTTTGGGCCTGGTTCCTAGTTTTAGGGTGTTTCTTATTTTGGACCCGGTTCTTATTTATAGGGTGTTTCTTATTTCGGGCCCGGTTCTCATTTTTAGGGTATTTCTTATTTTGGGCTGTTTCTTATTTTTTTGGGGTGGTTCTTATTTTCGGCCTGGTTCTTTTTTTTAGGGTGTCTCTTATTTTGGGCCCATTTCTTAGTTTTAGGGTATTTCTTATTTTGGACCCGGTTCTTATTTTTAGGGTGGTTCTTGTTTTTGGCCAATTTCTTATTTTTAGGGTGTTTCTTATTTTGGGCCCCGTTCTTATTTTTGGGGCAGTTTTATTTTTTCCCCAGTTCTTATTTTTAGGTTGGTTCTTATTTTGGGCCCGGTTCTTATTTTTGGGGTGGTTCTTGTTTTGGGCCCGGATCTTGTTGTCAGGGTGGCTCTTGTTTTGGGCCCGGTTCTTATTTTTGGGGTGTTTCTTATTTTGGGCGTGGTTCTTTTTTTTGGGATGGTCCTTGTTTTGGGCCCGGTTCTTATCTTTGGGGTGTCTCTTATTTTGGGCCTGGTTCTTATTTTTGGGGTGGTTCTTGTTTTGGGCCCGGTTCTGATTTTTAGGGTGGTTCTTATTTTGGGCGCGGCTTTTATTTTTAGGGTGTTTCTTATTTTGGGCCCGGTTCTTATTTTCAGGGTGGTTCTTATTTAGGGCCCGGTTCTTATTTTTAGGGTGGTTCTTATTTTGGGCCGGGTTCTGATTTTTAGGGTGGTTCTTATTTTGGGCTGGGTTCTGATTTTTAGGGTGGTTCTTATTTTGGGCCGGGTTCTTATTTTTGGCGTGTTTCTTATTTTGGGCGCGGTTCTGATTTTTAGGGTATTTCTTCTTTTGGGCGCGGTTCTTATTTTTAGGGTGTTTCTTATTTTGGGCTCGGTTCTTATTTTTAGGGTGGTTCTTATTTTCGGCCTGGTTTTTATTTTTGGCGTTTTTATTATTTTGGGCGCGGTTCTTATTTTTAGGGTTGTTCTTGTTTTGGGCCCGGTTCTTTTTTTTTTTTTGGGCTGTTTCTTATTTTGAGCCCGGTTCTTATTTTTAGGGTGTTTCTTCTTTAGGGCCCGATGGCAGAGGGAGGGCTGCGGAGGTGAACTCCCCCCGCTGCAAGCCACGGCAACCCTTTGCAGCCCTCCACGCCCCTCTGTTCGCCACCCATTGCAACCGATTGTTGTTGGGGGGTGGCTGCAGGAGTGCGGGCCACGACAATGTATGTAGTAGGGTTTGAACCCATGACTCCGCGTTTTGGGGGGCTTGGACCCCAGACATAGACCACT
This sequence comes from Eutreptiella sp. 'Long Island Sound 2002', assembly GCA_964036045.1. Taxonomy (NCBI): domain Eukaryota; phylum Euglenozoa; class Euglenophyceae; order Eutreptiales; family Eutreptiaceae; genus Eutreptiella; species Eutreptiella sp. 'Long Island Sound 2002'. The sequence goes on along the minus strand of OZ038400.1, from coordinate 26,082,070 downwards.
GTCACTGAGCTACCACCTGTTTCTGAGCTACTGGTGTCCAACTGTGACATACAAACTAGAGCGGGTTTTTCCCGCGAAAATTCCCGCACACCATGGGTTTGCAAAAGGGCGTAAATGCAGAGGTACCACCAGAAGAGCATGTATTTGTATTGTTGGGGCCTGTGACCAATGCACAAGGCTAAGTGTGGGACATAGGCAGGTTGATCGCAAAGAAAAAAGGTCCTCGCCGATGCGATTCTGTGATTTCTTCGCCTATATCCGGAGGGGAGGGGTTGCGGGCAGGGGCTCTGTTCGCCGTGCTTTGCGAGCCCTCCCCTTCTGTAGATCCATCGCCAACGCCGACGCCAACGCAGACGCTAGTGCCCTCAGGTGCGACAGTGGCGTGTTTGTATCTGCCCCGTGTGCCTGTATCAAGTGCACGTGCACACGGAGGGGTGGGGGGCACGGGCACCCCAAGGTGCTCCTCCCCACAACCCCCCCCCCCCCCTTGTTGCAGTGGGACGCATGCGCCAATGCCCGTCAACAGCGCCCTTCAAGGCACACTCCTGCGCCAACAGGAATCAAAAGTGGCTCCATAACCTACACTGGGAGGGGGGGTTCGAGACAAGGGCTCAATTGACGTGCACCATTAATCAGTCATTGGGAAGTCTGGCGCCAAAGGCGCCGAGAATTTTTTTAGCATTGAAATTCACCAAATCTATGGCAAATGATGACTTTTCTGAACCCCCTGGACGCGCTGATTCCGAAAATCCCATTTTCTTTTTTTTCTGATTTTTGGGTCTGGGTCACCTCCGAGGCCCGGGGGTCAGTCTCGGTAGGATTTTGGGGGTCCTGTCAATTGAGCCCCTTTTAGGGGGGGGGGAGGTCCGGCCGGAGGACTCCATCGCCCCCCCCCCCCCCCCCCGGGAAACGAAAACCCGGCCTCCCCTGTGGTCCCAGACCACAACTGGCGGAAATTGAACAAACCAATGTTGGACCAACGTGTCACCTTGCGGGCCCTCAGGCAGGCCTCTACCACGCCTCTAAGAACGTCTCTAGTCCCCATGGGTTTCTCGTGGGTCGGGAACACGCCCACCCAGCCTCGGCATACTGTCCCCCAGTGTGCGGCCCGTGGCAGGCAGAGACAACCTGGTGGACTGGAGCATGAAGATGATAGCCGTATGGAGATCTTGTATTGCAGACACCCCCTAGGCCCCACAAAGTGAACAACACATGCCTCACTAATGGATTTCGGATCATGTTGGTTCTTCACAGTGTTACAGTTGCGTTTTCCCGCAGCAACAAGGCTTCAATGCTTTTGGAAAAGAGTGCCCGTTCGCCAGCCCCCCGCCCCCCAAAAAAAGGGATGAAACATTTGCCTAACATCACTTTTTCAGGGCCCCTAATTACCCGCTGCCGGAAGTGAGCGGGTAATGCCACTGGAAAATTGCTCCAAGTAGGAAAAATGGGGAAAAATGGGACCTACTGTGAGAATTTGCAGATTTTTTGTGGAAAAATGGGGATAACGATGCGCCAAAACCCCAAAGAAACACTTTTCCCTGGCCCTAGGGGGCTGTGGGGGGGTGTACTAAGCCACATGTCGGAAGAAAAATGGGGAAAAATGGGGGAAAATGGGGAAAAATGGGGTTTTGCCGAAACCTACCCGGTACTATCGGGTGGGCAGGTAGGAATGGTGGGTGTTGGTTTGTCAATGAAAAGGTCTTGTGGACCTCACGTGAAAGCAACCAACCCCGCCTTATGCCCGGGCTGCAGCTTCCTGAATCTAACGAATAGAAGAATAGAAAGTCATAGACCAGGGGTCAGCACGCCGCACTCCAGATGGGGCATGGGGCACATTAACAGCCCGAAGCCTTGAGGTGGAGAATTTTGGTCTTAATAATTCTGTTGTGCCTCAACAAGCACGTCCCAAACTTGAGACAAAGCGGGATCCAGCGCCCATAATCCCGGAGCACAGTACACAGCCATGTTTTTAACCCCGTATTGCCTGTGTGTTGATGCGGGACAGTGTTCGACAAACGTGTGTCGTGTGTTCTGGATTCCAATGTAGATTTCGGCTGTACCCCGGGCAACCTATTTCTTGACGGAACTTAGGTAGGTGGTCCAGGCTCAAGGTTCTGGAGGGTCGGCTGGTTCCGATAGATCCAGTTGCTTCTTATTCCAGTCGCAAAGCGACAACTGTCACAGACGCAAATGTGGCATCGATAACAAATGGCCCTCATATTTCATTTCAACAGGATCACCAACCCCAACCCCCAGTACCAGTCCCACACCGTCACCAACATCATCACCCACGTCAATGACCACACTCAGCCCCACAGGAACACCTCATGGCACACTTTTGCCCACATCGTCACCAACACTAACTCCCAGCCCCAGTCCAACACCCACACACAGCCATAGCCATATGACGACAGCATCCCCAACAATAACACCCACATTTAGTGCAACACATACATTCAGCAAAAGCCCTGTGCACACACCATCACCCACGTCAACGACCAGATGCAGCCCCACAGCAACACTCAGTACAACCCTTCTGCTCACGCGACCACCAACACCAACTCCCAGCCCCAGTTCAACACCCACACCCAGCCTTAGCCATATGACGACAGCATCTCAAACGTCAACACCCACATTCAGGCCAACACCCACACACAGCCATAGCCATATTCCGACAGCATCCCCAACAATAACACCCACATTGAGGCCAACACATACATTCAGCAAAAGCCCTGTGCACACACCATCACCCACGTCAACGACCAGATGCAGCCCCACAGCAACACTCAGTACAACCATTCTGCTCACGCGACCACCAACACCAACCCCCGGCCCCAGTCCAACACCCACACCCAGCCTTAGCCAAATTCCAACAGCATCTCAAACGTCAACACCCACATTGAGGCCAACACATACATTCAGCAAAAGCCCTGTGCACACACCATCACCCACGTCAACGACCACACTCAGCCCCACAGCAACACCTCATGGCACACTTTTGCCCACACCGTCACCAACACTAACTCCCAGCCCCAGTCCAACACCCACACACAGCCATAGCCATATGACGACAGCATCCCCAACAATAACACCCACATTTAGGCCAACACATACATTCAGCAAAAGCCCTGTGCACACACCATCACCCACGTCAACGACCAGATGCAGCCCCACAGCAACACTCAGTACAACCCTTCTGCTCACGCGACCACCAACACCAACTCCCAGCCCCAGTCCAACACCCACACCCAGCCTTAGCCAAATTCCAACAGCATCTCAAACGTCAACACCCACATTGAGGCCAACACATACATTCAGCAAAAGCCCTGTGCACACACCATCACCCACGTCAACGACCACACTCAGCCCCACAGCAACACCTCATGGCACACTTTTGCCCACACCGTCACCAACACTAACTCCCAGCCCCAGTCCAACACCCACACACAGCCATAGCCATATGACGACAGCATCCCCAACAATAACACCCACATTTAGGCCAACACATACATTCAGCAAAAGCCCTGTGCACACACCATCACCCACGTCAACGACCAGATGCAGCCCCACAGCAACACTCAGTACAACCCTTCTGCTCACGCGACCACCAACACCAACTCCCAGCCCCAGTCCAACACCCACACCCAGCCTTAGCCAAATTCCAACAGCATCTCAAACGTCAACACCCACATTGAGGCCAACACATACATTCAGCAAAAGCCCTGTGCACACACCATCACCCACGTCAACGACCACACTCAGCCCCACAGCAACACCTCATGGCACACTTTTGCCCACACCGTCACCAACACTAACTCCCAGCCCCAGTCCAACACCCACACACAGCCATAGCCATATGACGACAGCATCCCCAACAATAACACCCACATTTAGTGCAACACATACATTCAGCAAAAGCCCTGTGCACACACCATCACCCACGTCAACGACCAGATGCAGCCCCACAGCAACACTCAGTACAACCCTTCTGCTCACGCGACCACCAACACCAACTCCCAGCCCCAGTCCAACACTCACACACAGCCATAGCCATATGACGACAGCATCTCAAACGTCAACACCCACATTTAGTGCAACACATACATTCAGCAAAAGCCCTGTGCACACACCATCACCCACGTCAATGACCACACTCAGCCCCACAGCAACACCTCATGGCACACTTTTGCCCACACCGTCACCAACACCAACTCCCAGCCCCAGTCCAACACCCACACACAGCCATAGCCATATGACGACAGCATCCCCAACAATAACACCCACATTTAGTGCAACACATACATTCAGCAAAAGCCCTGTGCACACACCATCACCCACGTCAACGACCAGATGCAGCCCCACAGCAACACCTCATGGCACACTTTTGCCCACACCGTCACCAACACTAACTCCCAGCCCGAGTCCAACACTCACACACAGCCATAGCCATATGACGACAGCATCCCCAACAATAACACCCACATTTAGGCCAACACATACATTCAGCAAAAGCCCTGTGCACACACCATCACCCACGTCAACGACCACACTCAGCCCCACAGCATCACCTCATGGCACACTTTTGCCCACACCGTCACCAACACTAACTCCCAGCCCGAGTCCAACACTCACACACAGCCATAGCCATATGACGACAGCATCCCCAACAATAACACCCACATTTAGGCCAACACATACATTCAGCAAAAGCCCTGTGCACACACCATCACCCACGTCAACGACCAGATGCAGCCCCACAGCAACACTCAGTACGACCCTTCTGCTCACGCGACCACCAACACCAACTTTCCTTCCTTCATCCACGGTGTCAGTTAGCCTGACGCGGTGGCAGACGTCAACCCCGAGTCCATCACCAGCATCCACTGGTGTGTCTGCAGAAGATTAGGCACCCTGTGTTGTCTATGCGCCCTCGTTCCCTTTTCCCGAATTTCCTGCTTTTTTGGAACCCGTTCAGGCTACTCTCTTGGATTCTGGGGCACAATGACATTTTGAAATCTTGGGTTCGGTACTTTCTTTCTTAATTTGTTCGCTGGTTTGTTGGGTTTATGGTCCGGAGCTTGGATATTTTGATGGTTCGGTAAGCTTTGCGGCCAGTAGCTTGGTTGGTGAGGTGGTTGGTTGGTTGAGTGGATGAGTGGTTGAGTGGTTGAGTGGATGACTGGTTGGTTGATCAGGCCCTTTGGCGGTCGGTCAGGCGGTTTGGTGGTCCGTTGATTAGGTGGTCAGGGGGGTAAGTGACCTGCTGATGAGATGGTATTCGGTGGATGGATGGCGCACGCCTGCTGTGGTGTGGTGGTTTGGTGGTCCGCCGCTTCGGAGGATTGTCTGTATCCTCCTTCTTTGGGAGTGGGTTGTGCCCAAGGTCATTAAGATGCTGCGTAGTTTAATGACCTCCCCCCAAAAAACATTATAATCCCACCACTGAATGACCTCCCCACCAAATCACCCCTCCAGTTCATAAGTCCCCGGCTTGACAGCCCCCTCCTTCCCCCCCAACCACCACCACTAAATCAGCCCTGAGCTTGACACCCTGATTCCCTGCGCAATAGCCAACCTGTTCCCCTGCTCTACCCACTCCTCCCATTCTATCACCTCATTGCGGAATTGCCCAACCGTTGCCCAACCGTATCGTGGTGTGTGGTTAAGTATTGGGGTACTTCATTCGTGGTGGGCGTAATATTATTTGTTGGGGGTAAAAATTCGCGGCGGTGTTGTTGTTAAGTGGCCACGGTATTCATTCCTAGTGAGGTTGCTATTAAGCGGTGGGGCTACGGCTATCACGCTGGGGGCGGTGATGGTTCGTGGCGGGGGTGTCATTACCTGGCGGTGGCGGGGCTGTTAACCTCAGGTGGCAATTGGGGGATTGATTCGTGGTTGGTATCCCCTCGTGGTGCCTGTGTCATGACGTGGTGGGGCTGTTCGTGCGTGATGGTGCTGTTTATCAGGTCGGGCGGGGGGCGGGGGGGGGGGCGGACTCGTGTCTGTGGAGTTTTGAGTGTTGGGGGCCTCAATTCGTGGTGGGTGTGGCTGTAAGGCCTGGGGCATTACTGTGTCGCCGAGTTGTTTAGCGTTCGCCGAGTGCAGGATTTTACTGGGCGGGGGGGGGGGCGTTCCAGCACTCGCCCTACAAAACAGAGCTTTGGTGGTGATCTTCTGTGGTACGGTTGGCACTAAAAAAAAACCCAAAACAAGTCAATGGTGCCGGACAGTTTTCGAAAATTCGACTTCTTCCGCAACCCTTTTGTAGCCCCTGGGATGGGTTTGAGTGATCATTTGGTGACAATAGGGGTACTTAAGCACCCATGGGGACCCACGTAGCGTGTGCGAGGCCCATCTAGCCCGGGCATGGGCCCACGCAAGCCCTGAAGTTGCTGGTTTTTTGGGCCGTTCAGTGGCACCGGATCATTTTTCAAAATTCATTTTTTTTGTCTCTTCGAGGTGCCGTGCCGAAGGCAATAGAATTTACCATTTGGAAAATCTGATCGGGCCATTTTTGGTACGAAAACTCGTGGGTCCTGGATGCCCCCTCCTCTCTTCTGATGGTAGCCTGCCTGCGGCCCTTCCTCCCACACGTGTCTATGTATGTCTCCGTGTGTCGGGGGGAGGTGGGGCTCCGGGCGTAGGGGGGTGTCCCAGTGCCCTCCACCCACCCACCCCCATCCCGCCCCATCCGACTCCCAATGCCACACCCACCGCCATCCCCCTGTCGTCCGCAGGCACCCCTTCCCCCTCCATCACCGCCGCTGCCGCAGCCACGCCCACCGCCATCATCACCCCCCCGCCCACCCCCACACGGGCCCCCACGCCGTCCGCGGTGCCCACGCCCAGCGGCACGTCCACGCCGTCCCCCACTACGCCCCCCACCCCCACCGCCACTCACTCCCGTACCCCTCCGCCGTCCGCCACCGGCACCCCCACCTCGAGCCCCTCCCCCCTCTCCACCGTGAGCCAAACCCTCACCGCGGGACCCACCCCCCCTCCCACCCCCTCCGCCAGCCGCACGCCCACCGCCGCGCCCTCCCCCTCACCCTCAGGGACGCTGTCACCAACGCCCAGCACGTCCCGCTCGCCCACGCCGAGCTCCGGCCCCTCCGCAACCCCCTCCCCCTCCCTCACCCCGACGCCCTCCCCCTCCCCCTCCCCCACCCCCAGCCCCGCCCCCACTGCCACGTCCACCCCCACGCCATCCCCCACGCAGACCCCCCCCCTCAACGCCTCGAGCCTCACCTCGACGCTGACCGTCACGTACGTCGCCACGACCCCCGGCGCGCTCTCCGCCGCGGAGCAGGCCCTCTTCACCACCGGCCTCGCGAACTGGATCGCCGGTGCGGCGCTCCCGCACGGCACCGCCCGGCAGAAGTGGCGGCCGCTGTCGGACAACTTCGCGGTGCGGCTGCTCGGGGCCGCGGCGGACGCCGCGTGGACCGCGCAGCTCCCGACGGCCACGGAGGTGCGCTTCGACGTCGCGCGGTACGACGGGGTCGCGGTGACGGACGCGGAGCGCGCGACGAACACGGCGCGGCTCACGGACGCCAAGGGCCTGGTCGACGACGCGATGCGGACCGCGGGCTTCCATCTCACGCGGCTCCGCGGGCCCTTCCCGGCGGCCGCCTCCAACGCCTCCGCGTGCCCGTGCGACTGGGACAGCGCCGCGCCCCCCCTCGCCCCCGGGGCCGCGGAGTACGGCATCGCGGACCCCGCCGCGTCGGTCGCGGCCGGCGACCTGTCGGTGTCCCTCACGCAGTTCCCGCAGCCGCAGTCCCGGGCCCGCGATGTCGTCGTCGCCGCGGCCCTCCGACGGGAGGACTGTTGCGCCACGAACTTCCGGGTCTTCGTCGCGTGGCAGTGCCTCTTGGAGGGGGTAGACGTGCTGCCGGAGTGGCAGGCGACGGGCGCTGCCGCAGTGTCGGACGGGCCCCGGTTTACGCTCCGGAAGGGGCATGCGGGACGACCGGTGCAGGTATGCGTACGGTTGGGGGCATAAATGACAGGAGCTCACACAGCACCAGATGCATGCCTGCGCCATGCGCGGCCAGCCTCGACGGGCGAGTTACGAGTGACATTGTGGACATGGCGGTTGCTATGCCCGTGTGGATGGTATTGACGCGCCCGCAATCACCACATTTACACGTTTTGTGACAATTCACCATGTGAAGAGCTAAATACGAAAGTTACTCGCATAAGGCAGCATGTCATGATTATGTCTGGGATGACTCTAGCCTCCACAGCACGACACACCGCAAAACAGCGTCGCACACCATTACACAAGGCAGCACAGCACAGCACGGCACAGCACAGCACAGCACAGCACAGCACAGCACAGCACAGCACAGCACAGCACAGCACAGCACAGCACAACACAGCACAGCACAGCACAGCACAGCACAGCACAGCACAGCACAGCACAGCACAGCACAGCACAGCACAGCACAGCACAACACAGCACAGCACAGCACAGCACAGCACAGCACAGCACAGCACAGCACAGCACAGCACAGCACAGCACAGCACAGCACAGCACAGCACGGCACAGCACTGCACAGCACAGCACAGCACAGCACAGCACAGCACAGCACAGCACAGCACAGCACAGCACAGCACAGCACAGCACAGCACAGCACAGCACAGCACAGCACAGCACAGCACAGCACAGCACAGCACAGCACTGCACAGCACAGCACAGCACAGCACAGCACAGCACAGCACAGCACAGCACAGCACAGCACAGCACAGCACAGCACAGCACAGCACAACACAGCACAGCACAGCACAGCACGGCACGGCACGGCACAGCACAGTACAGTACAGCACAGCACGGCACCGCACGGCACGGCACGGCACGGCACGGCACGGCACGGCACGGCACGGCACGGCACGGCACGGCACGGCACGGCACGGCACGGCACGGCACGGCAGGGCACGGCACGGCACGGCACGGCACGGCACGGCACCGCACAGCACATCTTCGCACAGCACCGCGCACCACAGCACCGCATAGTACTGCACTGCGCAGCTCAGCATCACAGCGCACAGCACATTTAGACAAGCCCGCCGGCACAATGCCCCACAGCAGCACGCCACATACTACACCGCGGGGCCGCAAGCTCCATTTTATTTCACTGGGGGCCAATCCCCCCTCCCGTGACCCTTCATCGACCCAACAGCCCTTCCGACCCCGTTGCAGGTGCTGCTGCGCGTCACCCCCTCCGCCGGTGGAGAGCTCGAGCGCGGGGCCACGGCGCTGGAGCTCTCCACGACCATCACTTTCACAACCCCCAAGCCCATCCAAGTCACCGTGACCCCCAACTCCGGCGATGCCTTTGCCACCGACTTCGAGATTCGGGTCGTCGGCTGCGCCGCGGGGGAGCGCTTTGAGTTCCGGTACAGCGACTCGGAGGCCGACGTTTCGCTCGGGCTGACGTCGCACTGCGCCCTCGTCACGCGGCTGCCCGGCGCCGCGGTGCAGGTCCTCGCCTGCCGGGGCGCGAGCGGCGCGGGGGTGTGCACGTCCGCGGGCGTCGCAGTCACGGCACGGGCCCCGGACTCCGCGGAGATCTTTGCGACACTCGACTCCCTGGCCCAGCTGCCCTTCGATGAGGCGACGCAGCGGGTCTGTGCGGCCCTTCGTCCGTCCCCCATCTGGTCACCCCCCGCGACCGCCGTGCCTTCGCCCGGGCCCTCGGGGGGGGGTCGCATGTTCGCTGCCGGTGATGTATTCGAACGGCCGTACACTCCCCCCCCCCCCTCCTCCCCTTCCAATATTTGAGGCTGACAGCTAAAATTTTTGCTTCGGCGCCAAGAGGATTTAAGCTTAAAAATTGTGCCCCGCCTCCGGCGGGGACCATTGGGGGACCCTGGGAGGACGGGGGTCCCAGCCAAAACCCCCTCCCCCCCTTCAGGACCCTCCCCCCCCGGCCATCCCTGCTCCCGCCTTCCAGTACATCCCTGTTCGCCCCCCCCCCCCCCCCTGTGCCCCCCATGTCCGTGCTCAAAAGGGGGCACCTCGGCTCCGCGTCTGCGGGAGGCGGGGGTTGTAAGGGTCGGGTTGCCAAAGCGGTTGGGGGCAGTTACTGTCGGTTACAAATGCCATTGAAGCTGGCACTTGGCGTCAGGGTCGGGGGTGTGGGGGTGTGGAGGTTTTGGATGAGGGGGTACGGTGGTTTGGGGGGACTGAGTTGGGGTGTGGGCGTTCTCGGGGGCCGAGGGGCCGTGGGGTTTGTAGGGGTCGTAGGGGTTGTTGTGGTTGTGGGGATAGCGGGAGTTGTGGTGGTTCAGGGGTGTGAGTGTTGTGGGTGTTCCAGGGCTGGTGGCGTCGTGGGGGCTGTGGGGGTTGTGCGGCAGGGGGTGCCATAAGGACGCTCACCCCCCCCTTTTTTTTTATTTTTACTATGGCATCCACTCTCTGATGTTTGGTGGCTACCCACCAACCGCCATCGGCTACCCACCAACCGCCATCGGTTACCCACCAACCGCCATCGGTTACCCACCAACCGCCATCGGCCACCCACCGGCCGCCATTGTAGTGCGTATTGGACACTCCGAGTTTTTTTTTTTTTCCATTACTGCACCCCCTGTTGTGCGGGTGCGGTGTTTGGCCTTTTGGTGGTGAGTCACTCAGGACGAGACGAGCATTTGCTTCTGCGTTTGGGGAGTGGAAGTGCTTGCCCAGAGGGCGGCACGTCACATTGCGCCCCATCCAACGGCCGGATCGCCGTCACACACTGCGCAGCCCGGCGAGTGGGATACGGAGGACTGATGGCGGGGCCCCATCCGCATCCCGCCCCCCCCCCCCCCCCCCCCGAACGCCCCCCCAGGGCCCACTGTGGCGTGCCCTCGCACTCTCGTCGCACCGCCTTCCACTCAGGGGTCTACAGCCGCCGGACCTGTCAGCCCCGAAGATCGGCGGCGGGTCGCCGAAGCGGAGCTCAATTGTCCCCCCCCCCCCCCACACACACCTCAGCCATGGGGCGCGGCGACGCCGCTCGATCATGTCCGATCTGCCGGACACTCATCTCTCATGTCAAGTGGGAGATCCGGGTAGTGGAGTGTGGTCTGAGATGGGCATGTGGGGGCGCATACAGGGATGCATTAGAAGGGAAGGGACCCCAGAGGCGGCCCTGGAATCGGTTCTGCAGCCGGTTGCAGGAGGTCGCCAAAGCGGTTGGGGGCGGTTACTGTCGGTTACAAATGCCATTGAGGCTGGCACTTGGCGTTAGGGGGACAGGGGGTGTCTTTAAAAACCCCAATTTTTTTTTTATTAAGGACAGCCCCCAGAGACCTCTTTTACCCTGGCCAAGTTGGTGGATACAAAGAGAGAATGCAGACAGAAGCGAGTCAAATACAAAGGGGTCGACGAAAACGAGAGGTGGTGGACCAAGAATCAGAGCCTGAGGGCACTGGTATGACGAAAGGGACCCGGTCCCATCACTGCAACGCAGACGAGGTCCCCGTGAACGGTCGTTGAGTCGGCGTTGCGAAGCCAAATGCCTTTTCCCCTCAAGGACAGCCCCAGAAGTTTGAAAATACTGCCAGCACAGTTGGTGCCCCACTATCGCATCCCTGAAAGGAACCAGGGAACCAAAAGCCATAGCCTAACCTAATCATTTCTGAAAAATATGAAATACCCTCCCTCTGATTTTTTTTGCACAAGCTGCATGGCTCCCTAAAGACCACCCTCCCATAATTTGAACCAATGGTTGATCATACATTTGGAGGAATTTGCGAAACAAACAATGTCCGCAACCGGGGAGATCGTTTGCGCCGTCTTCCCGCTGAACACCGCACTCAAAGTGCTCCAGTTGCCTTCACGACTGTGTGCCCCCCCCCCCCCCCCGCAGGCTGCCGTGTACGCGGACGCCATCAACGCCCTCCCCCCGGGGAAGGAGCGGGAGGTGTGCAAAGTGCAGCTGCTGCAGCTCATGGGCCACAGCCTCGCCGACGAGAGCGCCGCGGAGACCGTTCGCGTGGAGCCTATGGACCGCGCGGCGGTGCCGTCCGGCTGCAGCAACATCACCGCCCGGCGCACGGCCGTCGGCACCCGCATCACCACCGCGACCTACGGCCCCGGCAGCGCCGCCGCCATCACAGCGCAGGTGGCGTCGGCGCTGGAGGTGCACGAGTCGTACGTCGTCGTGTGCGCCGCGGGCGGGGCCGCGCGGCGGGGGCGCCGGGCCCTGCAGCAGGCGGCGACCCCCACGCCCACCCCCACGGCGGTGGCGACCCCCGCGCGGACGGCCACCGCGACGCCGGCCGCCGCCGAGCCCCGCAGCCCGACCCCCACCCCCGGCGGCCCGGTGGAGGTGGCGGTGTACGTGGCGGACGTGGACGCCAGTCAGATCGCGGCCGTGGCGGACGACCTGCAGCAGCTCTTCTCGACCTCCGCCCTCCCGGAGCTCCAGGCCGTCACACCGCCGCTGCGACGGACCGGCAACCTCCTGCTCTCGGCACAGGTGCCCGCACGGCATTGTCTGCGGCGTTGGGGCGTGGGAGAGGGACCGCGTGGAGCTGATCGGTGGCCGCAGCAGGGCCACGGGGGGTGTGAGGCACTGTGCGGGGGGATGAGGACCAACAGTCAGCGGCATGCCGTGTCGCAGCGTGTCGCTGCGATCGCAAACGGGAGTCCGTTGGTGGGATTTGTGGCGCATGCCGGAACACACACTTTTTGTATGTTTTGTTTTGTGGGGCATTGATCCCATCCGCATCGGGGTGTTGGAATTTTTGGATTTTTTGTGGAATTTTTTTTAATTTTTCCAAATTCCAAAATTCCAAAAAAAAATTCCAAAAAAATTCCAAAAAAAATTCCAAAAAAAATTCCAAAAAAGAATCCAAAAAAATCCCAAAAAATTTCCAAAAACGGATTATGCGGAGGGGAGCACCAGTTTGTTGAGTCAACATCTTGACCCAGGACCGCCTGTGCTGAGCAATGACACACGGTGTGGCTAGCCATCATGCATGTCAACGCCAGGGGCCCGCAGTAGCCAGGATTTCGGTGACCTTCGGTGACCAGCCATTCCGCAGTTTTTTACACTTGGTGACTTCCATCTCGCAACAGAAGAACGAAATGGGACAGAACAAACCGTGTTTTACAGTCCCCCCCCCATTTTTCGCAGTTGCTAACGGTTTTTTCCTTCACCAGTTTTTATAGCAGGGTTCAGCAATGGCCCGTGATCTCCGTGTCGGCGGCTTGGGAGGTCTGAATTTGAACAAGAACACCGAGTTGAACGCGGCGAAAACGGGTTGTGTACAACTCCAGGGACCCGAGGGTGCGCCTGTCCTGCCTTCGTATGCCCTTGAGGAGGGATTCGCGTTGGCTCGAAAGACAGCTCCCCACGCCACTGCTGCGGCAGCAAGCCGCAGCATGCCACCGAAGGCTGCGGCGGCAAACGACTTTCCTGTGCGCCATTGGTCCCGGGCGGGGGCGTGTGAGCCCCCCGTTGGGGAGGGTCCCCGCAACGGACGGCATGTTTTGAGTCACGTGGGATGGGGCATGCCCTTGGAACACGTTGAACACGCACGGGTGCTGTAGTGCCGTGGCGGTGGTATAGGGGATTGGGCATGGGTATGTGGGACTGCAAAGGCATGGTGGGTGCCACATGTATGGCACGTGATGCGCGTGTTCTGCCGCGCGGAGGGGGAAAGGACAACAGCGGCGGATACCAAACAGGCCATTGCTTTGTGTGGCGGACAGCCCCCCCCCCCCCCCCCGGGGGGGGGGCATCCGCATCGGGTTTTTGGAATTTTTTTAATTTTTTTGAATTTTTTTTTGAATTTTTCCAAATTCCAAAATTCCAAGTTCCAAAAAATTCCCAAAAAAATTCCAAAAATATTCCAAAAACGGATCGGGGGGGGGCTCAGAGGCCAAAAAAAAGTTTGTGTACCCCAAATCGGCCGCCAATTTCCGGCCCATTTGATAAATTTCATTCTTTGCCGGAGAAAAAATTTTCTGATGTGGGTGGGTGGGGGGGTCGACCGGGGCTGGCCAGGGCCCCGAACAACCCCCCCCCCCCCCGGGGTTCCCAAAGCAAGGGCCTGATACCAAACATCGCACCAAACATCGCAGCAGTGCGAGCAGAGCTGTAGAGTAGCGGTGTATGCGACTGGGCACTGGTTGTGGTCTTCAAGAATGGTGGGTGTCAGACACGTGCGTGTGCACCCCTGCTCACCCACGCACCCACACCCACACCCACACCCACACCCACACCCACACCCACACCCACACCCACACCCACACCCGCACCCACACCCACACCCACACCCACACCCACACCCACACCCACACCCACACCCACACCCACACCCACACCCACACCCACACCCACACCCACACCCACCCACACCCACACCCACATCCACACCCACACCCACACCCACACCCACACCCACACCCACACCCACACCCACACCCACACCCACACCCACACCCACACCCACACCCACACCCACACCCACACCCACACCCGCACCCGCACCCGCACCCACACCCACACCCACACCCACACCCACACCCACACCCA